>JAJOZX010003200.1:172500-531759 GCA_023014485.1 Bathynomus jamesi | reverse complement strand
GAAGGTAAATTACTCAAGTAATGTTGGTGAACGTAAACTACACTAGGATAATGTAGGGGAACGTAACTACACTACGATAATGTAGGGGAACGTAAACTACACTAGGATAATGTAGGGGAACGTAAACTACACCAGGATAGTGTAAGGGAAAGTAAACTACACTAGGATAATGTAGGGGAACTTAAACTACACTAGGATAATGTAGGGGAAAGTAAACTGCAATAGTATAATGTAAAGGAACGTAAACTACACTAGGATATTGACGGGTAAGGTAAACTACACAAGGATAACTACAATAGGTTAATGTCTGGGTACGTAAACTACAATAGAATAATAACGGGGAAGGTAAACTACACACGGATAATGTTAGGGAAAGTAAACTACACTAGGATAATAAAGGGGAACGTAAACTACACTAGGATAATGTAGGGGAAGGTAAACTACAAAAGGATAATGTAGGGGAAACTAAACTGCACTAGGAGAATGTAAAGGAACGTAAACTACACTAGGATATTGAAGGGGCAGGTAAACTACACTAGGATAATGTAGGGGAACGTAAACAACACTAGAATAATTTATGGGAAAGTAAAATGCACTAGGTTAATTTCGGGTTAGGTTAGTTTAAGTTTCCCACCATTATCCTAGTGTAGTTTACATTCCCCTTCATTATCCTAATGTAGTTTACGTTCCTTTACATGATGCTAGCGCAGTTCACTTTCCCCTACATTACACTAGTGTTTTTTACGTTTCCCTACATTAACCTATCTTAGCATAGTTTACCTACCCCTATATTATCCTATTGTAGGTAACATTCTTCTATATTAGACTAGTGTAGTTTACGTTCCCCTTCATTATCGTAGTGTAGTTTACGTTCCCCTACATTATCCAAAGTAGTTTACGTACCCCGACATTAAAGTATTGCAGTTTACTTTCCCCAATATTATCCTAGTGTAGTTTACGTTCCCCGACATTAAACTAGTGCAGTTTAATTTCCCCTACATTATCGTAGTGTAGTTTACTTTGCCCTACATTATAATAGTGTAGTTTATGTTCCACTACATTATCCTACTGAAGTTTATTTTCCCCTACATTAACCTAGTGAAGTTTACGTTCCTCAATATTATCATAGAGTAATTTACGTTCCACTGTATTATCCTATTATAGTTTACTTACCCCTACATTATCCTCATGTAGTTTACGTTCCACTGTATTTTCCTAGTGTATTTTACGTACTGTAGTAATGCTTAGTTAAGAATATTAATTTGTTTAATTAAATAAGATAATGTTTAATATAAATTTACTAAAAATTGTGATGATTACGATAAAGCATGGTTGTTAGATTTGAATTGTTTAAAATGGGTAGGGTTGGTAATCCTAAATAGGCCCGGAGAGTGGACTATACCTATAACGGTTTTCAGTCTTGAGGTAGACGCGATACGCGTAAGATTTAGAGCCATGTGATCTTAAAGTTAAATTGTTTTGCGCCCTCTCCGACCTAAATATATTTAGTAATATTTCATACTCGCATATCCCCTAATTAACTAAACCACTTTCGAAATTAATAAAACGTAATAAGTGTTAATAAGAGTATTAATTAACCTCCCCCCCTTCGTTTGTAACGGTCTTTTAGAGTCAGAACTCGGCGTCGCTACCGGACTATGAAGGCGAAAATGAGTAACGAGAGTGTACAGTTAAATGAAATAAAGAGCAATAGAGATATAGTAAAGTAGGAAGAAGCGTAAATAAATAATGAAGAAAAAGATATAATAAAACCGTTCACTACATTCTGGTGGCTAGCGGTGGTCTTACATCATATTTTGTGAGGCTTACCCACGTGTTAGTATTTCCATTAAAATTCTTAAAACCCGGTATAATAACAAATAGCGTTAATGAATATTTTATTTCGATTATTAAAATATCTAAATGCAAAATTTTACCCCGTTTGCAGGCAAATTTCGATTTCATGCCTTAAAATTTCATTGTAAATAAAATTTAAAAATGGCGCTTGCCTTCGCGTCTGATAGCGTCCCTGACTCGCGCCTAAGAATTCAATTTGTTTCGTCCAGTTCCGTTGCTTTTCGTTTGTCCGACTCAGTATTGCGAGTCATTATTACGTTAAATTTTGTTCATTTCGGTTGGAGAGGGTATAGTTTGAAAATTATCGTGCTGCCTGAAGACTCAAATTTCTTTTTTTTTTCATCTCTACTCTTTCAGCTTACCTTTTTACTTTTTGTTTAAAACTTTTGGAATTAGTGAAAATTGTAATAATCATAATAATAAGAATAATGATTTGTACGTAAGTGAATTGTTAGTTTAAATAGTGATACACGTTTTATATGGTCTTTAAAATGTTTTAGCGAAAATTTGTATCGCATTTCTGGGTATATATACATATATAGTACAACCATTTCATGAACATGAGAAATTTTCTGGGTTTCATTAGCAGATTTTTGATTATATTTCGATTGCCTGTATATAATAATAGGATTATTTTGTAAATATAGGTTTACGGGCTTTTTGCTTTGCTCGCTTCGCGCTAAAATAGGATTACGTTACAGTTAAGGGACAAATCGAAAAATAAATCTTAAAGATATTAAAAATTGTCAGATTGGGCCGTATAGGATTGTGTTAAATTGTGTTGTGAAATTTTCTATAAAAGTTGTTTTGGATATTTTTTTTATACTCATTAATTATATACAATTTGGTAGGTAAGCTGGTTATCTATTTTTTTCCTCTGTTTCTTTCGATTCATTTCACGACAATTCCGACATATTTGGTAAAAGGCTATTGTATCGTACGTAAGAAGAATTTCTTGTAGGCCTATCGTAAAATATTGTTCGGAGATTAACCGTTATTACGGTATGTCTATTGAGTAGTAAATTTTTAGTTATTTAACAAATTTTCATTGGTTTAACATAAATAAGCATAGGATTTTTCTTTAAAAAGCACAAATGTTGACTTAAATTCTTAATAGCTCTTTTCACGCATAACATTGAATTTATTAAATATAGGCCTAAAAGCGGCAGAAAATTTTATTTTTATTTTGGCGGCCAATGTGAGTTACGGTACACATTTTACTAAATCTCGATATTATAATTTTTTTGAATTACAGAAATTTGTGTAGAAATTCTTTTCATATATTGTTTACGTTTTATAAATTCATTCAATAATCAAATTTATTTGTACAGATAGGCCGATTTTTATTTTTATTTCCAGTTCAATGACAATGGTAAAATTTTTAGTTCAAATTTAGATTGTATTCTAAAAAGGATGTTTTAATTTGAAATTTTAATTTGGAATTAGAAATTAAAAATGTCCTTTTTTTTAGTTTGAGCGTTTGCATGGAAAATATTACGAAATTATGTCAGGATATAATGCAGTTTCATTCGGTTAGGGATATTTGTATAGAGGTTCGCTTACAAACAAAGCGACCGCTCTCAATTAGGAAATGTTTTAGTTTTGTTTACAGTGGGTGCGTGTATTTTTTTAGTACATATGATCTATTCTTATTTAGTATAACGATAAAAATTTGTATTTTCACTTGGAAACGATAAATTGCTGAGATTTCTGTGATTTGAAAACCATACTGAGGTTTCTGTTGAAGGAGAGAGTTGTATCTCAGATGTGGTTTGCGAATTGCAAGTTCAATTCTTATGAAATTTGACGTTTCAAGTTGGAATTACTGTAGTAAAATAATTTTTGGTAGTAATATTTAAATTTTTTTACTTTTTAATAACTGTTTAGAAAATTATTATTGTTTAAACCTTCAGTCGGAGTTAACTAGTGCATTTGAAACATTGACTCAAGTGTACACTCGGAAATGGAGCCTCATAGATAGCCAGTAACGTTTTTGTGGCGTCTGTGTGCTCCTCCTCAAAGCAAGAGGGTTCATGATTGTCAGAGAATGGATGACATGAAGTTTCTGGGGTTCATTTTTGTCTTTTGTATTTAGAGGTATTGAGGTGATTTCTGACAATAGTTTGAACAATAATAATTCTTAAATTATACAAACAGTTACTATGTATGGGCGCTTTTATATTTATACTGTACAATTTTGGTTCGTACATTTTATGATTTCTTTTTATCTTCGATGTAACTGCCATAAGTGACATTAGTGGTAGCTAGATGTGATTAAATTTTTGCGAAATTTTTAGATTTGTCATTTTTTTTCCGTGAATTTGGCCAGAGCAAATGTGTAGTTAGTATTTCGAAGTGAATTGTCAAAAGAATTTGATAAATTAAATATGAAATGATAAGCAGTACAGAAACACGTTTAGAATAAACTTTTTTTTTCAAAATTGCAAGGCTCAATTTGGGTCAACCAAGTTGAATCCGAGTTCCATCAAGTGAGTTTAGTCGACCGGATAGGTGATCGATCACCAATGAGAGAGAGAGAAGAGAAACCCAGACTGCGCATGGACTTGGCGCAGGATGGTTTCGGAGAAGAGAGAGAGAGGAACCGAATGCGCAGGGACTTGGCGCAGGACAGTTCCGGAAGAGAGAGAAATTTACGTGTGCAGGGACTTGGTACACGAAAGTTTCGATCGAAGATGGTCTACTGGTATTTTTCGGGCAGTAGCTGGTCACGTTGCTCGAATGCTTCGCTAAATATGTGTCAACAAAGCGCGCGGTAGACAAGCCACGAGAGCTTGAACGGGCGCCTACGACTGTACTGTCCATACAGACATACAGTAGGTTCGTTGGGAAACGGCCTACGGCGGAGTCATCGTTTGATTGTTGCCAGTAGAAGAGTCTTTCAGCTGGACGTAGGAAGAGCAGCGTTCACCGACAAAAGTGGAGATGAGACAAGGCGAGTTTCTTCATCGACTTCTAGAATTGCAAATTCCGTCCAATTCCAGCGCGTGGTCCCGCTTTCAGATATCTCCCCCCCTGATCCTTTTAGAGTTGGACGTCTCTTGTTTTTTTTTTCGCCATTGGAGAGAGAGCGGAACCATTATAGCGTGCTGCCCTGTTGCATATTGATTGATGCAATCCCTTGCATTCTAGCGAAGTGAGCAGGAGAGCTGCGATTGAAAATTGAAATCCGTTGTCAGCGTGCGGAGTCATCTAAACAACGTCCAGCAAATAAATGTACTGATTATTATCTAATGAAATTATAAGTGAAAAGGGTCCGATTATTGCCCATATTTGTTGTGTTTTTCGTGAAATAGTATGTGCGCTCTTGGTCAGTATTTTATGTAAACTTTTTCTTATTTTTTTTCTATGTTGCCCTGATAGTAACTGTATAACTATACAAATAACTGTTTCAAATGTAAAGCGATCGTTGATGAGGAATCGCGGGAATAGATTGTGAACTTGAGATTTGTGTAGCCACTGTAAGAAAATTTTCCGTTACTTTTTTTTTGGCATGTATAGATTAGTTACAGGTTGTAATTTAATTATTAGAGTGAAATGTTATTTTATGCAAATGTGAAAAATTATAAAGTTTTCGGTTTATATAATATGGTACAATATATGTATGGGAATTGTCATTCTATTATTTCTTGTCTATTCTAAACTTGGAATAAGTGTTAAAGAAAAAAAAAAAAAAAAAAATTGCAAAATATATAAGTTTGTTGAATAAATTTATTGGCATTGTTAAACGATATTAATAAGTTTTCCAAATGGAAAAACTTATTTTCAAGGGGGTGATGCGAGTGTAGTAATGCTTAGTTAAGAATATTAATTTGTTTAATTAAATAAGATAATGTTTAATATAAATTTACTAAAAATTGTGATGATTACGATAAAGCATGGTTGTTAGATTTGAATTGTTTAAAATGGGTAGGGTTGGTAATCCTAAATAGGCCCGGAGAGTGGACTATACCCTATAACGGTTTTCAGTCTTGAGGTAGACGCGATACGCGTAAGATTTAGAGCCATGTGATCTTAAAGTTAAATTGTTTTGCGCCCTCTCCGACCGAAATATATTTAGTAAGATTTCATACTCGCATATCCCCTAATTAACTAAACCACTTTCGAAATTAATAAAACGTAATAAGTGTTAATAGAGAGTATTAATTAACCTCCCCCCCTTCGGTTTATAACGGTCTTTTAGAGTCAGAACTCGGCGTCGCTACCATGATAATTCTACTGCAAGGCGAAAATGAGTAACGAGAGTGTACAGTTAAATGAAATAAAGAGCGATAGAGATATAGTAAAGTAGGAAGAAGCGTAAATAAATAATGAAGAAAAAGACATACAGTAAACTAGTGTAGTTTATGTTCTCAAACATTATCCTAGTGTATTTCAATTTCCCCCACTTTATCCTAATGTAGTTTGCGTACCCCTACATTATCCTATTGTAGGTAACATTACCCTATATTATGCTAGTGGAGTTTACGTTCCCGTACAATATCCAAGTGTAATTTACGTTTTATTACTTTATCCTTTTGTAGATTACGTTCCCCACATTAAGCTAGTGTAGTTTACTTTCCCCTACATTATCGTAGTGTAGTTTACGGTCCCCTACGTTATCCAATGTACTTTACGTACCCCACATTATCATAGTGTAGTTTACGCCCCGCTACTTTATCCTATTGTAGTTTACGTTCCCCTACATTATCCTAGTGTAGTTTACGTTCCCCGACATTGCCTAGTATAGTTTACGTTCTCCTACTTTATCCTAGTGTAGATTACTTTCCCCTACATTATCCTTCTTTAGTTTACGTTCCTCTACATTATCCTAGTGTAGTTTAAGTACCCCTATATTATCCTATTGTAGGTAACGTTCCCCTACATTATCCTAGAGTAGTTTACGTTCCCCTACATTATCCTAGTGTCGGTTACGTTCCCCTACATTATCCTAGTGTCATTTACGTTCCCCTACATTATCCGAGTATAGTTTACGTTCCCAGACATTATTCTTGTGTAGTTTACGTTCCCCGACATTAACCTTTTGTAGTTTACGTTCCCCGACATTATCGTAGTTTAGTATACGTTGCACTACATTATACAGTTCTAGTTCACGTTCCCTACATTATCCTATTGTTGTTTAATTTCCCCTACATTATCCTAGTGCAGTTTACGTTCCCTTACATTATCCTAGTGTAGTTTACGTTCCCTTAAATTATCCTAGTGTAGTTTACGTTCCCATACATTAACCTAGTGTAGTTGACGTTCCCAGACATTATCCTACTATAGTTAACGTACACCTACATTATCCTAGTGTAGGTTACGTTCAGCTACATTATCCTAATGTAGATTACGTTCCCCGACATTAACCTAGTGCAGTTTAAGTTCCCCGAAATTAACCTAGTGCAGTTTACTTTCCCTTAAATTATTCTAGTGTTGTTTACGTTCCCCTATATTAACCTAGTGTAGTTTACCTTCCCCTTCAATATCCTAGTGTAGTTTACATTCATTTACATTAACCTAGTGCAGTTTACTTTCCCATACATTATCCTTGTGTAGTTTATGTTCCCCTACATTAACCTAGTGTAGTTTACGTTCCCCTTCATTATGCTAGTGTAATTTACTTTCCCCTGCTTTATCCTAGTGCAGTTTACTTTCCCCTACATTATCCTAATGTATTTACCTACCCCTACCTTAATCTAGTGTAGTTTACGTTCCCCTACATTATCCTAGTGTAGTTTACGTTCCCCTACATTATCCTAGTGTAGTTTACGTACCCCTACACTATCCTGGTGTATTTTACGTTCCTCTACATTATCCTAGTGTAGTTTACTTTCCCCCACATTATCGTAGTGCAGTTTACTTTACCCTACTTTATCGTTCTGTAGTTTACATTCCCCTACATTATCCTGCTTTAGTTTTCGTTCCCCTACATTATCCTAGTGTAATTTACTTCCCCTACATTATCCTACTGTAGTACTGTAGTATACGTCCCCCTAAATTATCGTAGTGTAGTTTACGTTTCCTGACATTACCATTGATAGTTTACGTTCCCGACATTAACATAGTGCAGTTGTGTTCCCCGACATTAACCTATTGTAGTTTACGTTCCTCTATATTATCCTAGAGTATTTTACGTTTCTATACATTATCGTAGTGTAGTTTACGTTCCCCTACATTATCGAATGTAGTTTACGTAACCGACATTATCCTAGGGTAATTTACGTTCCTCTACATTATCCTAGTGTAGTTTACGTTAACCTTCATTACCCTGGTGTAGTTTATGTTTCCCTACATTATCCTTGTGTAGTTTACGTTCCCCTACTTTGCACTTATTTAGTTTACATTTTTCTAGTCTACAGTAGTTTCCGTATCCCTACATTATGCTAGTGTAATTTACGTACACCTAAATTACCCTAGAGAAGTATACTTACCCATACATTATCCTAGTGTAGTTTACTTTCTCACATATTATTGTTGTGTAGTTCTCCTTCCCCTATATAATCCTAGTGTAATTTATGTTCACCTACATTATCCTAGTGTAGTGTACGTTCCTCTACATAATAAAAATGTAGTTTACGTTCCCCTACATTAAACTTGTGTAATTTACGTTCCCTTACCTTATCTTAGGATATTAGGGGAACGTAAATTAAGTAGAATGTAATGGATCGTAAACTATACTAAAATAATGTAGGGTAACGTAAACTACACTAGATTAATGGGGAACGTGAACTACACTAGGATACTAGGATAATGTAGGAGAACATAAACTACACCAGGTTAATGTAGGGTAACGTAAAATACAGTAGGATAATGTAGAGGAAACTAAACTACACTAGGATAATGTCGGTTACGTAAACTATATTGGATAATGTAAGGAAACGTAAACTACACTACGATAATGTATAGGAACGTAAATTACACTAGGATAATGTTGGGGATCGTAAACTACAATAGGTTAATGTCGGGGAACATAACTACACTATGTTAATGTCGGGGAACGTAAACTAACTAGGATAATGTCAGGAAACGTAAACTACACTTGGATAATTTAATGGAACGTGAACTGCAGTAGGATAAAGTAGGGGAAAGTAAATTACAGTAGGATAATGTAGGGGAAAGAAAACTACAGTAGGATAATGTAGGGGAACGTAAACTACAGAAGGATAATGTAGTTGAAAGTAAACTGCACTAGGTTAATGTGGGGAACGTGAACTACACTAGGATAATGTAGGGGAATGTAAACTACACAAAGATAAGGTCGGGAAAAGTAAACTACAATAGGTTAATGTCTAGGAACGTAAATTACACTAGAATAATGTAGGGAAGGTGAACTACACACGGATAATGTTGGAAACGTAAACTACACTAGGATAATGTAGGGGAACGTAAACTACACCAAGATAATGTAGGGGAACGTAAACTACACTAGGATAATGTATGGGAACGTAAACTACACCAACATAGTGCAGGGGAAAGTAAACTACACTAGGATAACGTAGGGTAACGTAAACTAAACTAGTATAATGTAGGGGAAAGTAAACTGCACTAGGATAATGTAGGTGAAAGTAAATTACACTAGGATAACGAAGGGGAACGTAAACTACATAAGATAATGTAGGGGTACATAAACTACACTCGACTAACGTAGGGGTACGTAAAGTATATTAATATAATGTAGGAGAAAGTAAACTGCACTAGAATAGTGTAGGTTAAAGTAAATTACACTAGGTTAATGAAGGGAAACGTAAACTACACTAGGATAATGTAGGAAAACGTAAACTACACCAGGATATTGAATAGGAAGGTAAACTACACTAGGATAATGTAAGGGAACGTAAACAACACAAGAATAATTTAGAGGAAAGAAAACTGCACGAGGTTAATTTCGGGTTAGGTTAGTTTATGTTCCCCTACATTATCCTTCTGTAGTTTACGTTCCCCATCATTATCCTAGTGGAGATTACGTTACTTTACATTATCCTAGTGCAGTTTACTTTCCCCTACATTATTGTGATGTATTTTACGTTCCCCTTCATTATCCAATCTTTGCATAGTTTACCGACCCCTACATTATCCTATTGTAGGTAACATGCCTCTATATTAGACTAGTGTAGTTTACGTTCGACTGCATTATCCTAGTGTAGTTTACGTTCCCCTACATTATAGTAGTGCAGTTAACGTTCCCCTACATTATCCAATATGGTTTACGTACCCCGACATTAAACTATTGTAGTTTGTTTCCCCTACATTATCCTAGTGTAGTTTATGTTCACCTACATTATCCTAGTGTAGTTTACTTTCCCTACATTATAGTAGTGTAGTTTACGTTCCCCGACATTAACCTAGAGTAATTTACGTTCCCCTATATTATTCAAGTGTAGTTTACTTACCTCTATATTATCTTCATGTAGTTTACATTCCACTGTATTATCCTAGTGTATTTTACATTAAACTAGTGTGGTTTACGTTTCCAAATATTATCCTAATGTATTTTACGTTCCCCTAAAATATCCTAATGTCATTTGCGTACCCCTACATTATCCTATTGTAGGAAACGTTACCCTATATTATCCTAGTGTAGTTTACGTTCCCGTACAATATCAAAGTGTAGTTTACGTTCCATTACTTTATCCTATTGTAGATTACGTTCCCGAACATTAAGCTAGTGTAGTTTACTTTCTCCTACATTATCATATTGTAATTTACGGTCCCCTACGTTATTCAATGTACTCTACTTACCCCAAATTATCATAGTGTAGTTTAAGCTCCCCTACATTATCCTATTGTAGTTTACGTTCCCCTACATTATCCTAGTGTAGATTACTTTGCCCGACATTGCCTAATATATTTTATGTTCCCCTATATTATCCTAGTGTACATTACTTTCCCCTATATTATCCTAATGTAGGTACGTTCCCCTACATTATCCTAGTGTAGTTTACGTTCCCCTACATTAACCTAGTGTAGTTTACGTTCCCCTTCATTATCCGATTGTAGTTTACGTTCCCCGACATTATTTTAGTGTAGTTTACGTTCCCCGACCTTAACCTATTGTAGTTTACGTTCCCCGACATTATCCTAGTGTAGTATACGTTCCAGTACATACACTATTCTAATTTACGTTCCAGTACATTACACTATTCTAATTTACGTTCCCTTACATTAACCTATTGTAGTTTAATTTCCCCTAATTTATCCTACTGTAGTTTACGTTCCCCTACAATATTCTATTTTATTTTACGTTCCCCCACATTAACCTAGTGTAGTTTACGTTCCCCGACATTAACCTACTGCAGTTTAAGTACCCCGAAATTAACCTAGTGCAGTTTACTTTCCCCTAAATTATTCTAGTGTTGCTTACGTTCTCCTACATTATCCTAGTGTAGTTTACCTTCCCCTTCAATATCCTAGTGTAGTTTACGTTCTTTTACATTATCCTAGTGCAGTTTACTATCCCCTACATTATCATTGTATAGTTTACGTTCCCCTACATTATACTAGTGTAGTTTATGTTCCCCTTCATTATGCTAGTGTAATTTACTTTCCCCTACATTATCGTAGTGCAGTTTACTTTCCCGTACATTATCGTAATGTACTTTACGTACCCCTACGTTAATCTAGTGTAGTTTACGTACCCCTACATTATCCTATGTATTTTACGTTCCCCAACATCATTCTAGTATAGTTTACGTTCCCCTACACTATCCTGGTTTAGTTTACGTTCCACTAGATTATCCTAGTGTAGTTTACGTTCCCCTACATTAAGCTGGTGTAGTTTACGTTCCCCTATATTAACCTAGTGTAGTTTACGTTCCCCAACATTAGCCGTGTGTAGTTTTCCTTCCCCGACATTATTCTAGTGTAGTTTATGTTCTCCGACCTTAACCTATCGTAGTTTACGTTCTTTGACCTTATCTTAGTGTAGTTTACGTTCCCCTACATTATGCTATTGTAGTTTACGTTCCCCTACATTATCCTACTGTAGTTTTCTTTCCCTACATTACCCTAGCGTAATTTACTTTCCCCTACATTATCCTACTGTAGTTTACGTTCCATAAATTATCCTAGTGTAGTTTACGTTTCCTGACATTACCCTATTTAGTTTACGTTCACCGACATTAACATAGTGTAGTTATGTTCCCCGACATTAACTTATGGTAGTTTATGTTCTCCTAAATTATCCTAGTGTATTTTACGTTCCTATACATTATCGTAGTGTAGTTTACGTTCCCCTACATTATCCAATGTAGTTTACGTTCCCCTACATTATCCAATGTAGTTTACGTAACCGACATTAACCTAGTGTAATTTACGTCCCTATACCTTATCCTAGTGTAGTTTACGTTACCCTACATTATCCTGGTGTAGTTTATGTTTATGTTTATGTAAGGAAACGTAAACTACAGTAGGTTAATGTCGGGGAAGATAACTACACTAGGTTAATGTCGGGGAAGGTAAACTATCTACGCTAATGTCAGGAAACGTAAACTACACTAGGATAATATAGGGGAACGTAAACTGCACGAAGAGAATGTATGGGAACGTAAACTACATTAGGATAATCTAGGGGAACGTAAATTACATAGGTTAATGTAGGGGAACGCAAACTACAATAGGATAACGAAGGGGAACGTAGACTACACTAAGATAATGTAGGGGAACATAAACTACACTAGGATAATATAGGGGAAGGAGAACTACAATAGGATAATGTATTGGAACGTAAACTACACTAGGATGATATATGGGTAAATAAACTTCTCTAGGATAATGTAGGGGTACGTAAATTACACTAGAATAATGTAGGGGTACGAAAACTACAGTACACTAGTAAAATGAAGAGGTACGTAAACTACATAAGGATAATGTAGGGGAACGTAAATTACACTAGGTAAATGTAGGGGAACGTAAACTACAATAGGATAACATAGGGGAACGTAAACTACACTAGGATAATGTTGGAGAACCTAAATTACTCTAGGATAATGTAGGGGAACGTAAACTACTATAGGTTAATGTAGCGGAACGTAAACTACACTATGGTAATGAAGGGGACTGTCAACTGCACTAGGATAATGTAGGGGAAAGTAAACTACACTAGGATAGTGTAAGGGAACGTAAACTACAAAAGGTTAATGTAGGGGAACGTAAAATACACTAGGGTAATTTAGGAGAACGTAAACTACACTATGATAATGTAGGGGAACGTAAAGTATATAGGATAGTGTAGTGGTACGTAAACTACACTAGAGTATGTGGGGTTAAGTAAATTAAGTTAGGATAATGTAGGGGAAAGTAAATTGCACGAGGATTATGTAGGAGAAAGTAAATTGTACTAGAATAATGAAAGCGAAAGTAAACTACACTAGGATAATATAAGGGAACGTAAACTACACTAGGATAATGCAAGAGAACGTAAACTACACAAATATAAGGTCAGGGAACGTAAACTACAAAAGGTTAATTTCGGGGAACGTAAACTACACTAAGATAATGTAGAGGAACGTAAACTACACCAGTGTAATGTAGGGGAACGTGAACTACATTAGGATAATGTAGGGGAACGTAATCAACATTAAGATAATGTAGGGGAACGAAAACTACACCAGGATAATGTAGGGGAACGTAAACTACATTAGGATAATGTAGGGGAACGCAAACTACACTAGGATAGTGTAAGGGAACGTAAACTACAAAAGGTTAATGTAGAGGAACGTAAAATACACTAGGGTAATTTAGGGGAACGTAAACTACACTATGATAATGTAGGGGAACGTAAAGTATATACGATAATGTAGTGGTACGTAAACTACACTAGAGTAACGTAGGGGTACGTAAATTAAGTTAGGATAATGTAGGGGAAAGTAAACTGCACTAGGATAATGTAGGAGAAAGTAAATTGCACTAGAATAATGAAAGGGAAAGTAAACTACACTAGGGTAATTTAGGGGAACGTAAGCTACACTAGGATAATGCAAGAGAACGTAATCTACACAAAGATAAGGTCAGGGAACGTAAACTACAATAGGTTATTTTCGGGGAACGTAAATTACACTAGGATAATGTAGGGGAACGTAAACTACACCAGGATTATGTAGGGGAACGTAAACTACATTAGGATAATGTAGGGGAACGTAAACTACACGAGGATAATGTAGGGGAACGTAAACTACATTAGGATAATGTAGGGGAACGTAATCTACATTAGGATTATGTAGGGGAACGTAAATTACACTAGGTTAATGTAGTTGAACGTAAATAACACTTGGATAATGTAGGGGAACGTAGACTACACTAGGATAATGTAGGAAAACATAAACTACACTAGGATAATATAGGGGAACGAGAACTACACTAGGGTAATGTATTAGAACGTAAAGTACAGTAGGATAATGTATGGGTAAGTAAACTTCTCTAGGATAATGTAGGGGTACGTAAACTACAACCTTACAACCTTACAAAGGTTCCACGTAATGATTTCTCATTTCGCGAAGGTCAAGCGTGTCGCCCCTCCTCTCGAGTTGGCCTGGTGAAGTAGTGAGTTGGATTCTTGCGCTCTCCACCTCACATAGCCAGGTACGCCCGGCTCATCGGGGATTGTTCTGAGCCAGGCGTCAAGTCTCCTTTTGAAGATTTCCACTGCAACTCCCTTCGTGTTTCTTAGGTCTTTGGGCAACTGATTAAACAGTTTTGGTCCTCTCACTACACAACTATTTTCTTTCAGGGTTAAGGATGTTCCCTGTCTCGCCTTCAATTTGGGAATACGACACAGTCTACCGCTTCTACTTTCCACCGTTGTTTGGGGAGTTATGGGATTCAGATTAAGATTAGGGACTAGTTTCTCCATTATTTTCCAAGTGTAAATAATGGTGTATCTCTCTCTTCTCCTTTCCAGTGAATATAGGTCTAGTTCTCGTAACCTTTCCCAGTAATTTAGTTCTTTGCACCCATTGATCTTGGCTGTGAAACTTCTTTGAATCCCCTCCAGCTGTCTAATGTCTTCTTTTTTATATGGGGATGTTAGGACCGAGCAGTATTCCAGTTTGGGTATTATCAGGGTTTTCAGTAGAGGGATCATTACATTCCTATCCCTTCGTTTAAAAGTTCTCAATATCTGACCCGTTATTCTCTTTGCTCTGTTTACTGCTATCTTATTTTGTGTTTCAAATTTCGCATCATCTGTCATTACAACCCCTAAATCTTTTGCTCTGGAATTTCTCTGGACTTCCTGTCCATTTGGGGTATAATATTCCATGGACTTTAGGTCTTCTCTTTTTCCGTACCGTAATAGCTGAAATTTCTCGGTGTTAATCTTCATATTGTTGTCTTCCGTCCACTTGTAAATTTTGTTTATGTCGGTTTGTAGAGATCCTATGTCTTCTGGTTTTCATATTTTTCTACTGATCTTTGTGTCATCTGCAAAGGATGTTACTGTGCTGTCTCTGGTAACGTCCTCATCTATGTCAGTTAGCATGCTTATGAAGAGTAGTGGAGCTAATACCGTTCCTTGTGGTGCTGAGCTGAGGACCTCTGATTCTGATGAAGATACTCCTTGTACTGTAACGACTTGCCTCCGCTCACTAAGGAAATTATATATCCATTTCCCTACTTTTCCTGTTATTCCCATATATTTCAGTTTATGTATTATGATTCCATGGTCACACTTGTCGAACGCTTTAGCAAAGTCTGTGTATAGTACATCATAGTTTTCATTACTTTCAAGTGAATCAATAATGTTGTTGTAGCGTTTCTATCGCATATCAGTTTGTCAGTTTTTGGGATACTGAAAGATGATTCATCCTGAGCTTTTAATATTTCAGATACTTCTGTTAGATCATCAGATAAATCACTGTTCTCATTTTTTAAAGGCCCGATAGTCGCATAGTTTTTCGACTTTCTTTTTGCGAAATTATAGAAGTACTTTGAGTTAGCCTTTATCGCTTCTATAGCGTCATCTTCTTCTTTTTCTGTATGCTTCTCGATTAGTTCCTGTATGACGACATCGATACTTTGCAGTTTATCATTTAATATTTTTCTGATGTTATCTTTACAATTATTTAATTTTGCAGTCACTCTTTTTCTCTTTCGGAACAATGCCCTCTTTTGTCTTTCGAACCTGCTTCTCTTTCCTCTTTGTTGTATCTGTGGGACATGTTTTTCCACAATTTCTAACGTCTTCTCTTCTAACGTCATTAGCATCTCTTCCGTTGTCTTGGCCTCGAAAATGGTTTTCCAATCTATTACTTCCATGCTGGATGTCACATCTTCCCAGTTTATAGCTTTGGAGTGAAAATTAAAATTTCGAATTTGCTTCTTTCTGTTGTGCGTGTTCTTTCCTTTCCTGTTGCCTTTATATTAGTTGTTATTTCAATGATGTTCTGGTCTGATATCCTAGTTGGGGATATTTCCACATTATCAATTAGATTACTGTTGTTTGTGAATACCAAATCTAGGCAGTTGTTTTTTCTTGTGTTTTCTGTTATTTCTTGCGTTAACATAAATTCATCAGCTAAAGCTAGTAGCATTTTTACCTGCTCCTGGTCTTCTCGTGTGCCCCCCTTGTCCTGGTGTATACATATATTTTTTCCTATCCTTTTATATTTCATGAATGGGAAATTAAAATCACCACAGAGAAAAATATTTGGGGTTGGAGAATGTAGATCTTTTACCAAGTTTCTTACCTCTGTAATGGAATCTGAAAATTTTGAGGTTGGCGTGTTTGGGGGTCTGTACATTACAATTAGTACTATATTTAATTTTTCAATTTTTGCTGCCACACATTCTACGTAGTTGTTTGAGGTACTTATAGCCATTTCTGCTATGTGCCTTTCGTGTGTGTAAATAGCACATCCTCCTTTACGTCTCACTGTTCTGTCGGCTCGGAGGATGTTATATTTGTCAATTTGTATTTCTTTTTTGTCAATACAGGACTCAAAATTTTCACAGTTCGCCTGGCAGTCCTTTAGATGAGTTTCCGTGAGGCATGTAAAGTCTGCTCCGGCTTCTTGCATGAGTCCTTTCAGGTATAAAACTTTGTTTGTGGAGTGGTTTGATTTGAGGCCCTGTATGTTAGGGCGGAGTGAAAAACTCATTTTTCGAATTTTCAAATTGGCTAGTGTGGAAAATGTGTGGAGTAGTGAGGAAATAAGCTGGTATAAATTTAAAATCATAACATTAATATCTTCAGGTGCCACAATGACCTTCAATATTGAAAAAAATTGAAAAAAGCAGATTTTAACCAATAATTACAGAAGAGTCCACGATGCACAATAGACAAGAATTTATTCACACTTGTATAAAAATAGCTCAGTCAACCTTTAAAAAAAGTTTCTATTCTCTAAAAACAGTTTTCTATAGTCAGCTCACTCAGCTGTCACGTGAGTACCTCGGTTCAGTGTAGCTGTCGCTCTCGTAGCAGGTGGGTGTTCTGTTGTTGGCGTTACTCAGATAGTCTAAACTATATTTCTTATATATTTTGCATTTCTGTATTGTGTTGCCCTAAGTTTGCCATGTACTATTAACTGAAATTAACGTATAATTGATATTAGCTCTTTCTTTTTCAGATTTGTATACTTTCAAAATGTCTCGAGTTTGTGCAAAATCAACCAGGGCCTCAACTGAGTGCCCCATGTTTGGTATGGGGGAAGATTTGTGGCACAGGAATCTTCCTACATACGAAGGAGTTTTTAAATATTACTTGTTTGTAAGAAACGATTTGAAACAGAATATTAATAAAGATCCTTCAATATCTCAAATATTAGAACAAGTTGTTGATAAATTGAAAACAATTTGGGAAAGTGCTTCCGTCCCAATTCTGTCAGACAGGCGAATTGAAACAATGTTCAGAAACTACCACGAAAAGTATCGTGTCATTATGAAGCCATACCAAAGCAGAAAAAATTCTGAAGCTTACAAAGCAAAGATTGATATGTTCAAAAAAGAAGCACACACGAAACTTTTTGACATTGCAGCGTGCAAGTGCAAAGTACTAACACAATGTTCTTGTCCCAAAGAAAAAACGGTCCCAAAGGAAGAAGTGACGTTCCTCTTAGATCAAAGGAGTGAAAGAAAACTGTTTATTGATAGAGTAGATATTACACTCTCAAAGAAAAAAGCATCTACGTTGCTAAGAAAGCAAAAAGAAGCTGTGAGGCTCACCAAAGAATCTTCACAGGAGAAATTGCAGGATAAAAATGTTGAATTATCATCATCGACATCAAATAGTGAAAGTGAATCTGGCGAAATATCAGACGATACATTTCCAGAGCCAGTTAGCTCGAAGAGAAAGCTCGAACAACCTGAAGAACAATTATTCAAGAAAAGGAAAATACAAATCTACCTTCAGTGGCTACTGCTTGTGACAGGACTGCAGTTTCAGATCAAGCTGCAGCATTCATTGTTAGTGCAGTATTGCAAGATATTGGAGAAGTTTCTATTGACAATACATCTGAAGTAGTGGATAGGAGTAAAATCAGAAGAGAAAGACAAAAGAAGAGATCAGAAATTATGAAAGATCAAAATCAGGTCCCAATCAGAGGAATCTATTTTGATGGTCGAAAAGATTCTACACTCTTCCAAGAAAAAAAAGAGTCCAAAGTATATCAGAAGAAGGTAACAGAAGAACATATCACTTTAGTGAGAGAACCTGGTTCAGATTATTTGGGCCATTATTCTGTGAATTCTGGATCAGCTGAAGAAATATGTAAAGGAATGTTTGAGTATATTGGAAATAATGACATGAACCTGGAAAACCTTGTTGCCATTGGATGCGATGGTGCAGCAGTCAACACTGGAGAAAAGGGAGGCGTTATAAGGCTTATAGAATTGAAGCTGAAGAAGCCAGTTCAACATTTAGTGTGCCAGCTCCATGCCAATGAATTGCCATTACGCCATTTAGTTGCAAAGCTGGATGGAAAAACATCTGGCCCCCGCGGATTCACCGGTCCTATTGGCAGGGAATTAGAGAACTGTGAGAGTCTTCCTATTGTCGACTTTGAAAGGATTGATGCTGAGGAACCAACTGTAGACTGTGAAGATCTTAGCACCGACCAAAAATATCTAATTGATATTCATCAGGCCATAACAAAGGGATATTGCTCTCCAGATCTTGCTCATCGTAGTCGAGGCAAAATGGCACATTCACGATGGCTGACTACAGCAAATCGTTTGCTTCGTCTATACGTTTCAACTGTAAGTCCATCTGAGAACCTCATGAACATTGCTTCTTTTATAATGAAGGTCTACATCCCAATGTGGTTTTCTATTAAGCAAAGTACGTCTTTTGTCAATGGCTTAAAACATGTTTTCAAAACTATTGAACTAACAAGAACACTGAATGACGAAGTAAAGGATATTGTAAACCCTGTCATACAAAGAAATGCATTTTTGCAAATCCAGAAAATATTCTAGCATCAATGATTCATGATGACCGCAGCGCCATAAGAGAATTAGCGTGGAGGCGAATAAAGAAAGCAAGGCAAACAAACAAGGAAAAGTTGAGAGGCGTTTCACAGTACGTGTTATTCAATTTGAAGCTACTGATTATACTGATTTAATTAATTGGCAAAAATGCATTGTCACTGAACCACCTGTGACAAGACACCTGACAGAAAATGAGATTGAAGAATTCATAGAAAACAAGAGTACCCCTCCATTCGAGAAATTCCCTTGTCATACACAAGTAGTAGAAAGAATGGTAAAATTAGTGACTGAAGCATCATCAAAAGTATTTGGATTGAACGCGCGAGATGGCTTCATAAGATCAACACTTCAGTCACGTAAAAAAATGCCATCATTCGAAAGTAAAGCTGAATATAAAGTTTAAATAAAACGTTAATAGAAAAAAACATGCGCAAGGATGGGTGGTTGGGAGGGCATGGGTGGAGCTCGACACGCAGCCACCTCCTCGTGGTGAGTTCTGGATTATTTAGATCATTAATCAAAAGAACATTGATCTAAATAAACTAAGAGCTGCGTAATTCAGTAACTATTTTGGTAACTGGAACACTTAATATATAATAATAACAAGTAAGTTTCAGTTATTGTACTAATGCAGAATATAAGAAAATCATTATATTTCACTTTATTCGACGGCTTTGTGGCACCTGAAGATATAATTTCGCAGGACTAATATTTATGCACAGTCATTATCTATAGCACCCACATAATTTCCGCACTAGCCATATTTGAATTTCGAAAACAAGTTTAAAAACCTCATTTTCGATCCGCCCTACTGTATGTTGGCTAGGATTATTTTTATTTTTTCTCTTTCTTTTTCGCATACAGGTGGTTCCGATTCGTTTTCCAATGGGGGTGCCGGTTTCGTTGCCTTGTGGTCCTTCGAGAATTTACCTCTTTTTATCTTTGTCGGTACCTGTTGTCCCGATGACGCATGAAGTGCCTTTGGTCGTACCTTCTGTCCGGCTCTCGGATTTCTATATTTATATTTGTCAGCTGGTTTTGTAATTGCTTGAGAGTATTTAACAGCTGAAATGTGTTGGCTGTGTCTAAAAAATTTCCACTCTTCTTTGATATTCGTTTTTTCTGTTCCCTCGTTGCGTTCCTTTGAGGGTGGTGGTATCGGCATTTTTTTTCATATTTGCAACTCCAATACCTTTCATAAGTGTTGCAGATCGTAAGATGGTGGAACATGCATTTCTTATCAAACTTGCAGTATCCACTTGTGTAATGCATTTTGCATAATGTGGGATGTGCATATATGCATTGCCCATCCCGATATCTGCAGTTTCCTTTCGCGTAGTATTTGCATATGATATTTTCTACGCTTCTGCTTTCTTTATTATTATTTTCCAAGTTCTTAGTTTTGGCATTATCATTAATTTTCTTTGGCTGCTTATTTTCTACGTTTTTAGTTATTATCCTTTTATCGTTTCGCTTGTTGGACCGTTTGTCTACTTCGCGACCTTTACTTATTACTTTCCTTTCATCTATGTCTTCCTTCCGTATTATATTGTTTATGTCGTTATTTATTATTAAGTTGTTCGTTATTATACTGTTATTCGTTGTTTCGTCTTCTCTCTCATCCACCCTGTTTTTCGTTGGGACCATTTCGGACCCATGTGTCCCCATTATTTCATTCTTTTTTGTTACTATCGAGTCTGCTATCTCCATTTCTTTAAAGACCGCGAAAGAATTTACGGTCTGTGTACACACGTCACTCTACACTAAAAAATGTAAACTACTTATGGATAATGTAGGCGAACGTAAACTACACTAGCATAATGTAGGGAAACGTAAACTACACTAGGATAATGTAGGGGAACGTAAACTACACTAGAATAATGTAGGGAAACGTCAACTACACTAGGATAATGTAGTGGAACGGCAACTACACTAGGATAATTTAGGGGAACGTAAACTACACTACGATAATGTAGGGGAACGAAAACTACAATAGTATAGTGAAGGGGAACGTAACCTACACTAGCAAAATATACGGGAACGTAAACTACACTAGGATAATGTAGGGAACGTAAACTACATTTGGATAATTTAGGGGAACGTAAACTACACTAAGAGAATGTAGGGGAAGGTAAACTACACTAGGTTAATGTAGGGGAACGTAAACTACAATAGGTTAATGGCGGGGAACGTAAACTACACTAGGTTAATATCGGGGAATGTATGTAATATACACTAGGATAAGTAGGGGAACGTAAACTACACTATGATAATGTATAAGAACGTAAAGTATACTAGGATTATGTACAAGAACGTAAAGTACACTAGATTTATGTAAGGAAACGTAAACTACAATGTTGTTGAACATAAACTACACTAAGATAATGTAGAATATGAAAACTACATTGGATAATGTAGGGGAACGTAAAGTACACTACGGTAATGTATAAGAACGTAAAGTACACTAGGATTATGTAAGGAAACGTAAACTACAATAGGTTAATGTCGGGGAACATAACTACACTAGGTTAATGTCGGGGAACGTAAACTAACTAGGCTAATGTCAGGAAACGTAAACTAAACTAGGATAATTTAGGGGAACGTAAACTACAATAGGCTAATGTTGTTGAACATAAACTACACTAGGATAATGTAGGGGAGCGAAAACTAGACTAAGGTAATGTCAGGGAATGTAAACTACAATGGGTTAATTCGGGGAACGTAAACTACACTAGAATAATGTAGGGGAACGTAAACTTCACTAGAATAAAGTAGCGGAACGTAAACTACACAAGGATAATGTAGGGGAACGTAAACTACACTAGGTTAAAGTAGGGTAACGAAAACTACAATACGTTAAGGTCAGGGAACGTAAACTACACGAGGTTAATATCGGGGAATGTAATATACACTAGGATAATAGAGGGGAACGTAAACTACACGAAGGTAATGTCGGTTACGTAAACTACATTGGATAATGTAGGGGAACGTAAAGTACACTACGATAACGTATAAGAACGTAAAGTACACTAATATAATGTATAAGAACGAAAAGTACACTAGGATTAAGTAAGGAAACGTAAACTACAATAGGTTAATGTCGAGGAAGATAACTACGCTAGTTTAATGTTGGGGAACGTAAACTACACTAGAATAATGTCTGAAAAGGTAAATTACACTTGGAAAATGTAGGAGAACGTAAACTACACTAGGATAATGTACGGGAACGTAAACCACACGAGGATATTGAAGTGGAAGGCAAACTACACTAGGATAATGTAGGGGAACGTAAACAACCCTAGATTAATTTAGGGGAAGTGAACTGCACTAGGTTAATTTCGGTGAACGTAAATTACACTAGGATAATGAGGGGGTTCGTAAACTACATTGGATAATGTAGGTGAAAGTAAACTACACTACGATAATGTAGGGGAACGTAAACTACACTACGATAATGTAGGGGAACGTAAACTACACTAGGAAAATATATGGGAACGTAAACTACATAAGGATAATTTAGGGGAACATAAACTACACTAGGATAATATATGGGAAGGAGAACTACACTACTATAATGTATGAGATCGTAAATTATACCAGGATAATATACGGGTAAGTGAACTTCGATAGGATAATGTAGGGGGACGTAAATTACACAAGCATAATGTAGGGGTACGTAAACTACTGTACACTACAAAAATGTAAACTACATAAGGCTAAGTTAAGGGAACGCAAACTACACTAGGTTAAAGTAGGGGAACATAAACTACACTAGGATAATGTAGTGGAACGTCAACTACACTACGAAAATGTATGGCAACGCAAACTACACTAGGATAATGTAGTGGAACGTAAACTACACTAGGGTATTGTAGGGGAACGTCAACTACACTAGGATATTGTAGGGGAAGTAAACTAAAATAGGATAATGTAGGGGAACGAAAACTACACAAGGATAATGTCGGAGAACGTAAACTACAAGAGGTTGATGTAGGAGAAGGTAAACTACACTAGGCAATGTCGGGGAACGTAGACTAATCTGGGTTAGTGTCGGGAAACGTAAAGTACACTAGTTTAATGTAAAGGAACATAAACTACAGTAGGATAATTTAGGGGAACGTAAACTACACAAGGTTAATGAAGTGGAACGAAATCTACAATAGTATAGTGGAGGGGAACGTAAACTACACTAGGATAATATAGGGGATAATGTAGAGTTACGTTACCTACACTAGATTAATGTAGGGTACGTTACCTACACTAGGATAATGTAGGGGACCTTAAACTACACTAGGTTAATGTAGAGGAAAGTAAACTACAGTAGGATAATGTAGTGGAACGTAAACTACAATAGGCAATGTCGGGGAACGTAAACTACACCAGGTTAATGTTGGGGAACGTAAACAACACTAGGATAATGTAGGGGAACGTAAAGTACCCTAGAATAATTTAAAGGAACGTAAAGTGCAATGGGATAATGTAGAGAAACGTAAACTACCCTAGGATAATGTAGGGGAAGGTAAACTTCAATAAGATAATGTAGGGGAACATAAACAATACTAGGATAATGTTGGGGAACAAAACAACACTAGGATAATGTAGAGGAACTTAAACTACACTAGGATAATACCGGGGAAAATAACTACACTAGGTTAATGTCGGGTTAACGTAAACTACACAAGGGTAATGTAAGGAAACGTAAACTTCACTAGGATAATGCAGGGGAATGTAAACAACAATAGGATAATGTTGTTGAAAATAAACTATACTAGGATAATGTAGGGTAGGTTAAACTACACTAAGTTAATTTTATGGAACGTAAACTACAATAGGATAATGTTGGGCTACGTAAACTACATTGGATAATATAGGAGAACGTAAACTACACTAGGATAATGTATGAGAACGTAACTACACTAGGATAATGTATGGGTAAGTAAACTTCTGTAAGGTAATGTAGGGGTACGTAAATTACACTAGCATAATGTAGGGGTACGTAAATTACACTAGCATAATGTAGGGGTACGTAAATTACACTAGCATAATGTAGGGGTACGTAAACTACTGTACACTAGAAAAATGTAAACTACATAAGGATAATGTAGTGGAACGTAAACTACACTAGGATAATGTAAGGGAACATAAATTACAACAGGATAATGTAGGGTAACGGAAACTACACTAGGATAAAGCAGAGGAACGTAAACTACACTAGGATAATGTAAGGGAACATAAACTACAACAGGATAATGTAGGGTAACGGAAACTACACTAGGATAAAGCAGAGGAACGTAAACTACACTAGGATAATGTCGGTTACGTAAACTACATTGGATAATGTAGGGGAACGTAAACTACACTACGATAATGTATAGGAACGTAAAATACACTAAGATAATGTAGGGGAAAGTAAACTACAATAGGTTAATGTCGGGGAACATAACTACACTATGTTAATGTCGGGGAACGTAAACTAACTAGGGTAATGTCAGGAAACGCAAACTACACTAGGATAATGTAGGGGAATTTAAACTACAGTAGGATAATGTAGAGGAAAGTAAATTACACTAGGTTAATGTAGAGGAACGATAACTATAGTAGGATAATGTAGGGGAAAGTAAACTACATAAGTATAATGTCGTGGAAAGTAAACTGCACTAGGATAATATATGGGGAAGTATACTTCTCTAGCGTAATGTAGGGGTACGTAAATTACATTAGCATAATGTAGGGGTAGGTAAACTACTGCACACTTGAAAAATGTAAATTACATAAGGATAATGTAGGGTACCGTAAACTATACTAGGATAAGGTCGGGGAACGTAAACTACAATAGGTTAATGTCAGGGAACGTAACCTACACTAGAATAATATCGGGGAAGGTAAATTACTCAAGGATAATGTTGGTGAACGTAAACTACACTAGGATAATGTAGGGGAACGTAAACTACACTAGGATAATGTAGGGGAACGTAAACTACACCAGGATAGTGTAAGGGAAAGTAAACTACACTAGGATAATGTAGGGGAACTTAAACTACACTAGGATAATGTAGGGGAAAGTAAACTGCAATAGTATAATGTAAAGGAACGTAAACTACACTAGGATATTGACGGGTAAGGTAAACTACACAAGGATAACTACAATAGGTTAATGTCTGGGTACGTAAACTACAATAGAATAATAACGGGGAAGGTAAACTACACACGGATAATGTTAGGGAAAGTAAACTACACTAGGATAATAAAGGGGAACGTAAACTACACTAGGATAATGTAGGGGAAGGTAAACTACAAAAGGATAATGTAGGGGAAACTAAACTGCACTAGGAGAATGTAAAGGAACGTAAACTACACTAGGATATTGAAGGGGCAGGTAAACTACACTAGGATAATGTAGGGGAACGTAAACAACACTAGAATAATTTATGG
Organism: Bathynomus jamesi; assembly: GCA_023014485.1. Taxonomy (NCBI): domain Eukaryota; kingdom Metazoa; phylum Arthropoda; class Malacostraca; order Isopoda; family Cirolanidae; genus Bathynomus; species Bathynomus jamesi. The sequence continues at coordinate 506,049 of JAJOZX010003200.1, read as the reverse complement.
GAAAGTAAAATGCACTAGGTTAATTTCGGGTTAGGTTAGTTTAAGTTTCCCACCATTATCCTAGTGTAGTTTACATTCCCCTTCATTATCCTAATGTAGTTTACGTTCCTTTACATGATGCTAGCGCAGTTCACTTTCCCTACATTACACTAGTGTTTTTTACGTTTCCCTACATTAACCTATCTTAGCATAGTTTACCTACCCCTATATTATCCTATTGTAGGTAACATTCTTCTATATTAGACTAGTGTAGTTTACGTTCCCTTTCATTATCGTAGTGTAGTTTACGTTCCCCTACATTATCCAAAGTAGTTTACGTACCCCGACATTAAAGTATTGCAGTTTACTTTCCCCAATATTATCCTAGTGTAGTTTACGTTCCCCGACATTAAACTAGTGCAGTTTAATTTCCCCTACATTATCGTAGTGTAGTTTACTTTGCCCTACATTATAATAGTGTAGTTTATGTTCCACTACATTATCCTACTGAAGTTTATTTTCCCCTACATTAACCTAGTGAAGTTTACGTTCCTCAATATTATCATAGAGTAATTTACGTTCCACTGTATTATCCTATTATAGTTTACTTACCCCTACATTATCCTCATGTAGTTTACGTTCCACTGTATTTTCCTAGTGTATTTTACGTACTGTAGTAATGCTTAGTTAAGAATATTAATTTGTTTAATTAAATAAGATAATGTTTAATATAAATTTACTAAAAATTGTGATGATTACGATAAAGCATGGTTGTTAGATTTGAATTGTTTAAAATGGGTAGGGTTGGTAATCCTAAATAGGCCCGGAGAGTGGACTATACCTATAACGGTTTTTCAGTCTTGAGGTAGACGCGATACGCGTAAGATTTAGAGCCATGTGATCTTAAAGTTAAATTGTTTTGCGCCCTCTCCGACCTAAATATATTTAGTAAGATTTCATACTCGCATATCCCCTAATTAACTAAACCACTTTCGAAATTAATAAAACGTAATAAGTGTTAATAAGAGTATTAATAACCTTCCCCCCCCTTCGTTTGTAACGGTCTTTTAGAGTCAGAACTCGGCGTCGCTACCGGATAACTACTGCAGGCGAAAATGAGTAACGAGAGTGTACAGTTAAATGAAATAAAGAGCGATAGAGATATAGTAAAGTAGGAAGAAGCGTAAATAAATAATGAAGAAAAAGATATAATAATAAACCGTTCACTACATTCTGGTGGCTAGTGGTGGTCTTACATCATATTTTGTGAGGCTTACCCACGTGTTAGTATTTCCATTAAAATTCTTTAAACCCGGTATAATAACAAATAGCGTTAATGAATATTTTATTTCGATTATTAAAATATCTAAATGCAAAATTTTACCCCGTTTGGAGGCAAATTTCGAATTTCATGCCTTAAAATTTCATTGTAAATAAAATTTAAAAATGGCGCTTGCCTTCGCGTCTGATAGCGTCCCTGACTCGCGCCTAAGAATTCAATTTGTTTCGTCCAGTTCCGTTGCTTTTCGTTTGTCCGACTCAGTATTGCGAGTCATTATTACGTTAAATTTTGTTCATTTCGGTTGGAGAGGGTATAGTTTGAAAATTATCGTGCTGCCTGAAGACTCAAATTTCTTTTTTTTCATCTCTACTCTTTCAGCTTACCTTTTTACTTTTTGTTTAAAACTTTTGGAATTAGTGAAAATTGTAATAATCATAATAATAAGAATAATGATTTGTACGTAAGTGAATTGTTAGTTTAAATAGTGATACACGTTTTATATGGTCTTTAAAAATGTTTTAGCGAAAATTTGTATCGCATTTCTGGGTATATATACATATATAGTACAACCATTTCATGAACATGAGAAATTTTCTGGGTTTCATTAGCAGATTTTTGATTATATTTCGATTGCCTGTATATAATAATAGGATTATTTTGTAAATATAGGTTTACGGGCTTTTTGCTTTGCTCGCTTCGCGCTAAAATAGGATTACGTTACAGTTAAGGGACAAATCGAAAAATAAATCTTAAAGATATTAAAAATTGTCAGATTGGGCCGTATAGGATTGTGTTAAATTGTGTTGTGAAATTTTCTATAAAAGTTGTTTTGGATATTTTTTTATACTCATTAATTATATACAATTTGGTAGGTAAGCTGTTATCTATTTTTTTCCTCTGTTTCTTTCGATTCATTTCACGACAATTCCGACATATTTGGTAAAAGGCTATTGTATCGTACGTAAGAAGAATTTCTTGTAGGCCTATCGTAAAATATTGTTCGGAGATTAACCGTTATTACGGTATGTCTATTGAGTAGTAAATTTTTAGTTATTTAACAAAATTTTCATTGGTTTAACATAAATAAGCATAGGATTTTTCTTTAAAAAGCACAAATGTTGACTTAAATTCTTAATAGCTCTTTTCACGCATAACATTGAATTTAAATATAGGCCTAAAAGCGGCAGAAAATTTTATTTTTATTTTGGCGGCCAATGTGAGTTACGGTACACATTTTACTAAATCTCGATATATAATTTTTTTGAATTACAGAAATTTGTGTAGAAATTCTTTTCATATATTGTTTACGTTTTATAAATTCATTCAATAATCAAATTTATTTGTACAGATAGGCCGATTTTTATTTTTTTTCCAGTTCAATGACAATGGTAAAATTTTTAGTTCAAATTTAGATTGTATTCTAAAAAGGATGTTTTAATTTGAAATTTTAATTTGGAATTAGAAATAAAAATGTCCTTTTTTTTTAGTTTGAGCGTTTGCATGGAAAATATTACGAAATTATGTTAGGATATAATGCAGTTTCATTCGGTTAGGGATATTTGTATAGAGGTTCGCTTACAAACAAAGCGACCGCTCTCAATTAGGAAATGTTTTAGTTTTGTTTACAGTGGGTGCGTGTATTTTTTAGTACATATGATCTATTCTTATTTAGTATAACGATAAAAATTTGTATTTTCACTTGGAAACGATAAATTGCTGAGATTTCTGTGATTTGAAAACCATACTGAGGTTTCTGTTGAAGGAGAGAGTTGTATCTCAGATGTTTGCGAATTGCAAGTTCAATTCTTATGAAATTTGACGTTTCAAGTTGGAATTACTGTAGTAAAATAATTTTTGGTAGTAATATTTAAATTTTTTTACTTTTTAATAACTGTTTAGAAAATTATTATTGTTTAAACCTTCAGTCGGAGTTAACTAGTGCATTTGAAACATTGACTCAAGTGTACACTCGGAAATGGAGCCTCATAGATAGCCAGTAACGTTTTTGTGGCGTCTGTGTGCTCCTCCTCAAAGCAAGAGGGTTCATGATTGTCAGAGAATGGATGACATGAAGTTTCTGGGGTTCATTTTTGTCTTTTGTATTTAGAGGTATTGAGGTGATTTCTGACAATAGTTTGAACAATAATAATTCTTAAATTATACAAACAGTTACTATGTATGGGCGCTTTTATATTTATACTGTACAATTTTGTTTAGCGTTTTATGATTTTTTTTATCTTCTCTGCTGTGACTGCCATAAGTGACCTTATTGGTACTAGATTTGATTAAATTTTTGCGAAATTTTTATTTTATTTTTTTCCGTGAATTTGGCCAGAGCAAATGTGTAGTTAGTATTTCGAAGTGAATTGTCGAAAGAATTTGATAAATTAAATATGAAATGATAAGCAGTACAGAAACACGTTTAGAATAAACTTTTTTTTCAAAATTGCAAGCTCAGTTTGGGTCAACCAAGTTGAATCCGAGTTCCATCAAGTGAGTTTAGTCGACCGGATAGGTGATCGATCACCAATGAGAGAGAGAGAAGAGAAACCAGATGCGCATGGACTTGGCGCAGGATGGTTTCGGAAGAGAAGAGAGAAGAGAGGAACCGAATGCGCAGGGACTTGGCGCAGGACAGTTCCGGAAGAGAAGAGAAATTTACGTGTGCAGGGTCTTGGTACACGAAAGTTTCGATCGAAGATGGTCTACTGGTATTTTTCGGGCAGTAGCTGGTCACGTTGCTCGAATGCTTCGCTAAATATGTGTCAACAAAGCGCGCGGTAGACAAGCCACGAGAGCTTGAACGGGCGCCTACGACTGTACTGTCCATACAGACATACAGTAGGTTCGTTGGGAAACGGCCTACGGCGGAGTCATCGTTTGATTGTTGCCAGTAGAAGAGTCTTTCAGCTGGACGTAGGAAGAGCAGCGTTCACCGACAAAAGTGGAGATGAGACAAGGCGAGTTTCTTCATCGACTTCTAGAATTGCAAATTCCGTCCAATTCCAGCGCGTGGTCCCGCTTTCAGATATCTCCCCCCCTGATCCTTTTAGAGTTGGACGTCTCTTTTTTTTTTTCGCCATTGGAGAGAGAGCGGAACCATTATAGCGTGCTGCCCTGTTGCATATTGATTGATGCAATCCCTTGCATTCTAGCGAAGTGAGCAGGAGAGCTGCGATTGAAAATTGAAATCCGTTGTCAGCGTGCGGAGTCATCTAAACAACGTCCAGCAAATAAATGTACTGATTATTATCTAATGAAATTATAAGTGAAAAGGGTCCGATTATTGCCCATATTGTTGTGTTTTTCGTGAAATAGTATGTGCGCTCTTGGTCAGTATTTTATGTAAACTTTTTCTTATTTTTTTTCTATGTTGCCCTGATAGTAACTGTATAACTATACAAATAATTGTTTCAAATGTAAAGCGATCGTTGATGAGAAATCGCGGGAATAGATTGTGAACTTGAGATTTGTGTAGCCACTGTAAGAAAATTTTTCTTTTTTTTTTGGCATGTATAGATTAGTTACAGGTTGTAATTTAATTATTAGAGTGAAATGTTATTTTATGCAAATGTGAAAATTATAAAGTTTTCGGTTTTATAATATGATACAATATATGTATGGGAATTGTCATTCTATTATTTCTTGTCTATTCTAAACTTGAATAAGTGTTAAAGAAAAAAAAAAAAAAAAAAATTGCAAAATATATAAGTTTGTTGAATAAATTTATTGACATTGTTAAACGATATTAATAAGTTTTCCTAATGGAAAAACTTATTTTCAAGGGGGTGATGCGAGTGTAGTAATGCTTAGTTAAGAATATTAATTTGTTTAATTAAATAAGATAATGTTTAATATAAATTTACTAAAAATTGTGATGATTACGATAAAGCATGGTTGTTAGATTTGAATTGTTTAAAATGGGTAGGGTTGGTAATCCTAAATAGGCCCGGAGAGTGGACTATACCTATAACGGTTTTTCAGTCTTGAGGTAGACGCGATACGCGTAAGATTTAGAGCCATGTGATCTTAAAGTTAAATTGTTTTGCGCCCTCTCCGACCGAAATATATTTAGTAATATTTCATACTCGCATATCCCCTAATTAACTAAACCACTTTCGAAATTAATAAAACGTAATAAGTGTTAATAAGAGTATTAATTAACCTCCCCCCCCTTCGTTTTGTAACGGTCTTTTAGAGTCAGAACTCGGCGTCGCTACCATGATAATTCTACTGCAAGGCGAAAATGAGTAACGAGAGTGTACAGTTAAATGAAATAAAGAGCGATAGAGATATAGTAAAGTAGGAAGAAGCGTAAATAAATAATGAAGAAAAAGACATACAGTAAACTAGTGTAGTTTATGTTCTCAAACATTATCCTAGTGTATTTCAATTTCCCCCACTTTATCCTAATGTAGTTTGCGTACCCCTACATTATCCTATTGTAGGTAACATTACCCTATATTATGCTAGTGGAGTTTACGTTCCCGTACAATATCCAAGTGTAATTTACGTTTTATTACTTTATCCTTTTGTAGATTACGTTCCCCACATTAAGCTAGTGTAGTTTACTTTCCCCTACATTATCGTAGTGTAGTTTACGGTCCCCTACGTTATCCAATGTACTTTACGTACCCCACATTATCATAGTGTAGTTTACGCCCCGCTACTTTATCCTATTGTAGTTTACGTTCCCCTACATTATCCTAGTGTAGTTTACGTTCCCCGACATTGCCTAGTATAGTTTACGTTCTCCTACTTTATCCTAGTGTAGATTACTTTCCCCTACATTATCCTTCTTTAGTTTACGTTCCTCTACATTATCCTAGTGTAGTTTAAGTACCCCTATATTATCCTATTGTAGGTAACGTTCCCCTACATTATCCTAGAGTAGTTTACGTTCCCCTACATTATCCTAGTGTCGGTTACGTTCCCCTACATTATCCTAGTGTCATTTACGTTCCCCTACATTATCCGAGTATAGTTTACGTTCCCAGACATTATTCTTGTGTAGTTTACGTTCCCCGACATTAACCTTTTGTAGTTTACGTTCCCCGACATTATCGTAGTTTAGTATACGTTGCACTACATTATACAGTTCTAGTTCACGTTCCCCTACATTATCCTATTGTTGTTTAATTTCCCCTACATTATCCTAGTGCAGTTTACGTTCCCTTACATTATCCTAGTGTAGTTTACGTTCCCTTAAATTATCCTAGTGTAGTTTACGTTCCCATACATTAACCTAGTGTAGTTGACGTTCCCAGACATTATCCTACTATAGTTAACGTACACCTACATTATCCTAGTGTAGGTTACGTTCAGCTACATTATCCTAATGTAGATTACGTTCCCCGACATTAACCTAGTGCAGTTTAAGTTCCCCGAAATTAACCTAGTGCAGTTTACTTTCCCTTAAATTATTCTAGTGTTGTTTACGTTCCCCTATATTAACCTAGTGTAGTTTACCTTCCCCTTCAATATCCTAGTGTAGTTTACATTCATTTACATTAACCTAGTGCAGTTTACTTTCCCATACATTATCCTTGTGTAGTTTATGTTCCCCTACATTAACCTAGTGTAGTTTACGTTCCCCTTCATTATGCTAGTGTAATTTACTTTCCCCTGCTTTATCCTAGTGCAGTTTACTTTCCCCTACATTATCCTAATGTATTTTACCTACCCCTACCTTAATCTAGTGTAGTTTACGTTCCCCTACATTATCCTAGTGTAGTTTACGTTCCCCTACATTATCCTAGTGTAGTTTACGTACCCCTACACTATCCTGGTGTATTTTACGTTCCTCTACATTATCCTAGTGTAGTTTACTTTCCCCCACATTATCGTAGTGCAGTTTACTTTACCCTACTTTATCGTTCTGTAGTTTACATTCCCCTACATTATCCTGCTTTAGTTTTCGTTCCCCTACATTATCCTAGTGTAATTTACTTCCCCTACATTATCCTACTGTAGTACTGTAGTATACGTCCCCCTAAATTATCGTAGTGTAGTTTACGTTTCCTGACATTACCATTGATAGTTTACGTTCCCGACATTAACATAGTGCAGTTGTGTTCCCCGACATTAACCTATTGTAGTTTACGTTCCTCTATATTATCCTAGAGTATTTTACGTTTCTATACATTATCGTAGTGTAGTTTACGTTCCCCTACATTATCGAATGTAGTTTACGTAACCGACATTATCCTAGGGTAATTTACGTTCCTCTACATTATCCTAGTGTAGTTTACGTTAACCTTCATTACCCTGGTGTAGTTTATGTTTCCCTACATTATCCTTGTGTAGTTTACGTTCCCCTACTTTGCACTTATTTAGTTTACATTTTTCTAGTCTACAGTAGTTTCCGTATCCCTACATTATGCTAGTGTAATTTACGTACACCTAAATTACCCTAGAGAAGTATACTTACCCATACATTATCCTAGTGTAGTTTACTTTCTCACATATTATTGTTGTGTAGTTCTCCTTCCCCTATATAATCCTAGTGTAATTTATGTTCACCTACATTATCCTAGTGTAGTGTACGTTCCTCTACATAATAAAAATGTAGTTTACGTTCCCCTACATTAAACTTGTGTAATTTACGTTCCCTTACCTTATCTTAGGATATTAGGGGAACGTAAATTAAGTAGAATGTAATGGATCGTAAACTATACTAAAATAATGTAGGGTAACGTAAACTACACTAGATTAATGTAGGGGAACGTGAACTACACTAGGATACTAGGATAATGTAGGAGAACATAAACTACACCAGGTTAATGTAGGGTAACGTAAAATACAGTAGGATAATGTAGAGGAAACTAAACTACACTAGGATAATGTCGGTTACGTAAACTATATTGGATAATGTAAGGAAACGTAAACTACACTACGATAATGTATAGGAACGTAAATTACACTAGGATAATGTTGGGGATCGTAAACTACAATAGGTTAATGTCGGGGAACATAACTACACTATGTTAATGTCGGGGAACGTAAACTAACTAGGATAATGTCAGGAAACGTAAACTACACTTGGATAATTTAATGGAACGTGAACTGCAGTAGGATAAAGTAGGGGAAAGTAAATTACAGTAGGATAATGTAGGGGAAAGAAAACTACAGTAGGATAATGTAGGGGAACGTAAACTACAGAAGGATAATGTAGTTGAAAGTAAACTGCACTAGGTTAATGTGGGGGAACGTGAACTACACTAGGATAATGTAGGGGAATGTAAACTACACAAAGATAAGGTCGGGAAAAGTAAACTACAATAGGTTAATGTCTAGGAACGTAAATTACACTAGAATAATGTAGGGAAGGTGAACTACACACGGATAATGTTGGAAACGTAAACTACACTAGGATAATGTAGGGGAACGTAAACTACACCAAGATAATGTAGGGGAACGTAAACTACACTAGGATAATGTATGGGAACGTAAACTACACCAACATAGTGCAGGGGAAAGTAAACTACACTAGGATAACGTAGGGTAACGTAAACTAAACTAGTATAATGTAGGGGAAAGTAAACTGCACTAGGATAATGTAGGTGAAAGTAAATTACACTAGGATAACGAAGGGGAACGTAAACTACATAAGATAATGTAGGGGTACATAAACTACACTCGACTAACGTAGGGGTACGTAAAGTATATTAATATAATGTAGGAGAAAGTAAACTGCACTAGAATAGTGTAGGTTAAAGTAAATTACACTAGGTTAATGAAGGGAAACGTAAACTACACTAGGATAATGTAGGAAAACGTAAACTACACCAGGATATTGAATAGGAAGGTAAACTACACTAGGATAATGTAAGGGAACGTAAACAACACAAGAATAATTTAGAGGAAAGAAAACTGCACGAGGTTAATTTCGGGTTAGGTTAGTTTATGTTCCCCTACATTATCCTTCTGTAGTTTACGTTCCCCATCATTATCCTAGTGTAGATTACGTTACTTTACATTATCCTAGTGCAGTTTACTTTCCCTACATTATTGTGATGTATTTTACGTTCCCCTTCATTATCCAATCTTTGCATAGTTTACCGACCCCTACATTATCCTATTGTAGGTAACATTCCTCTATATTAGACTAGTGTAGTTTACGTTCGACTGCATTATCCTAGTGTAGTTTACGTTCCCCTACATTATAGTAGTGCAGTTAACGTTCCCCTACATTATCCAATATGGTTTACGTACCCCGACATTAAACTATTGTAGTTTGTTTCCCCTACATTATCCTAGTGTAGTTTATGTTCACCTACATTATCCTAGTGTAGTTTACTTTCCCTACATTATAGTAGTGTAGTTTACGTTCCCCGACATTAACCTAGAGTAATTTACGTTCCCCTATATTATTCTAGTGTAGTTTACTTACCTCTATATTATCTTCATGTAGTTTACATTCCACTGTATTATCCTAGTGTATTTTACATTAAACTGGTGTGGTTTACGTTTCCAAATATTATCCTAATGTATTTTACGTTCCCCTAAAATATCCTAATGTCATTTGCGTACCCCTACATTATCCTATTGTAGGAAACGTTACCCTATATTATCCTAGTGTAGTTTACGTTCCCGTACAATATCAAAGTGTAGTTTACGTTCCATTACTTTATCATATTGTAGATTACGTTCCCGAACATTAAGCTAGTGTAGTTTACTTTCTCCTACATTATCATATTGTACTCTACTTACCCCACATTATCATAGTGTAGTTTAAGCTCCCCTACATTATCCTATTGTGGTTTACGTTCCCCTACATTATCCTAGTGTAGATTACTTTGCCCGACATTGCCTAATATATTTTATGTTCCCCTATATTATCCTAGTGTAGATTACTTTCCCCTATATTATCCTAATGTAGGTAACGTTCCCCTACATTATCCTAGTGTAGTTTACGTTCCCCTACATTAACCTAGTGTAGTTTACGTTCCCCTACATTATCCGATTGTAGTTTACGTTCCCCGACATTATTTTAGTGTAGTTTACGTTCCCCGACCTTAACCTATTGTAGTTTACGTTCCCCGACATTATCCTAGTGTAGTATACGTTCCAGTACATTACACTATTCTAATTTACGTTCCAGTACATCACACTATTCTAATTTACGTTCCCTTACATTAACCTATTGTAGTTTAATTTCCCCTAATTTATCCTAGTGTAGTTTACGTTCCCCTACAATATTCTATTTTATTTTACGTTCCCCCACATTAACCTATTGTAGTTTACGTTCCCCGACATTAACCTACTGCAGTTTAAGTACCCCGAAATTAACCTAGTGCAGTTTACTTTCCCCTAAATTATTCTAGTGTTGCTTACGTTCTCCTACATTATCCTAGTGTAGTTTACCTTCCCCTTCAATATCCTAGTGTAGTTTACGTTCTTTTACATTATCCTAGTGCAGTTTACTATCCCCTACATTATCATTGTATAGTTTACGTTCCCCTACATTATCCTAGTGTAGTTTTCGTTCCCCTTCATTATGCTAGTGTAATTTACTTTCCCCTACATTATCGTAGTGCAGTTTACTTTCCCGTACATTATCGTAATGTACTTTACGTACCCCTACGTTAATCTAGTGTAGTTTACGTACCCCTACATTATCCTATGTATTTTACGTTCCCCAACATCATTCTAGTATAGTTTACGTTCCCCTACACTATCCTGGTTTAGTTTACGTTCCACTAGATTATCCTAGTGTAGTTTACGTTCCCCTACATTACCCTGGTGTAGTTTACGTTCCCCTATATTAACCTAGTGTAGTTTATGTTCCCCAACATTAGCCGTGTGTAGTTTTCATTCCCCGACATTATTCTAGTGTAGTTTATGTTCCCCGACCTTAACCTATTGTAGTTTACGTTCTTTGACCTTATCTTAGTGTAGTTTACGTTCCCCTACATTATGCTATTGTAGTTTACGTTCCCCTACATTATCCTACTGTAGTTTTCTTTCCCCTACATTATCCTAGCGTAATTTACTTTCCCCTATATTATCCTACTGTAGTTTACGTTCCCATAAATTATCCTAGTGTAGTTTACGTTTCCTGACATTACCCTATTTAGTTTACGTTCACCGACATTAACATAGTGTAGTTATGTTCCCCGACATTAACTTATGGTAGTTTACGTTCGCCTAAATTATCCTAGTGTATTTTACGTTCCTATACATTATCGTAGTGTAGTTTACGTTCCCCTACATTATCCTATGTAGTTTACGTAACCGACATTAACCTAGTGTAATTTACGTCCCTATACCTTATCCTAGTGTAGTTTACGTTACCCTACATTATCCTGGTGTAGTTTATGTTCCCGTACTTTATCCTAGTGTAGTTTACGTACCCCTAAATTATGCTAGTGTAACTTATGTACCCCTACATTAGCCTAGAGAAGTATAATTGCTCATACATTATCCTAGTGTAGTTTACGTTCTCATACATTATCCTAGTGCAGTTCTCCTTCCCCTATATTATCCTAGTGTAATTTACGTTCCACTACCTTATCTTAGCATAGTAGGGGGACGTAAACTAAATTGGATAATGTAATGGATCGTAAACTATACTTGGCAATATCGGGGAACGTATACTACACTAGGATAATGTTGGTGAACGTAAACTACACTAGATTAATGTAGGGGAACGTAAAGTACACTAGGGTAGTGTAGGGGAACGTAAACAACACTAGGTTAATATCGGGGAACGTAAACTACACTAGGATAATGTAGGGGAACGTAAACTACACTAGGATAATGTAGGGGAAAGAAAAGTACAGTAGTATTGTGAAGGGGAACGTAAACTACACTAGGATAATGTAGGGGAACGTAAACTACACTAGGATAATGTAGGAGAAAGAAAAGTACAGTAGTATTGTGAAGGGGAACGTAAACTACACTAGGATAATATAGTGGAACGTAAACTACACTAGGATAATGTAGGGGAACGTAAACTACACTTGGTTAATTTCGGGGAAAGTGATATACAATAGGATAATGTTCGGGAGCGTAAACTACACTAGGGAAATGTCGGTTACGTAAACTACATTGGATAATGGAGGTGAACGTAAACTACACTATTATAATGTAGGGGAACGTAAACAACACTAAAATAAAGTAGTAGTTGAACGTAAACTACAATAGGATAAAGAATTGGAACGTAAACTACACTAGGATATTTTACGGGAACGTAAACTACACGTGGATAATGTTGGGGAACGTTAACTACAATAAGAGAATGTAGGGGTACGGATACTACGCCTAGATAATGTAGGGGAACGTAAACTACACTAGGATAATGTAGGGGAACGTAAACTACGTTAAGATATGTTCGGGAACGTAAAGCACATTAATTTAATGCAGGTGTACTTAAAATACATTAGGATAATGTAGTGGAACGTAAACTACATGAGAATAATGTAGGGGTAAGTAAACTACACTAGTATAATGTAGGGGTAAGTAAACTACACTAGTATAATGTAGGGGACCGTAAATTACACTATTATAAAATATGGGAACGTAATCTACATTAGGATAATGTAGGGGAAAGCAAACTTCACTAGGATTATGTCGGGGTACGTAAACTACATTGGATAATGTAGGGGAACGTAAACTACACTACGATAATGTAGGGGAACGTAAACTACAGTAGGTTAATGCAGTGAAACGTAAACTACACTACTATATTATAGGGGAATGTTACCTACAATAGGTTAAAGTAGGGGTAGGTAAATTATGCTAAGATAAGGTAGGTGAACTTAAACTACACTATGATAATGTCAAGGAACGTAAACTACAAACGTTTAATGTAGGGGAACGTAAACTACACTAGGAAAATGTAGCGGAACGTAGACTACACTAGGTTGAAGTAGGGGAACATAAACTGCATTACGATAATGTAGGGGAACGTAAACTACACTAGGATAATATAGGGAAACGAAAACTACACTAGGATAATGATGAGGAACGTAAACTACACGAGGATAATGTAGGGGCACCTAGACTACTCTAGGATTAGGAAGTGGAATATAAACTACACTTGGATAATATAGGGAAATTAACTACTCTAGGATAATGTCGGGGTACGTAAACTACATTGGATAATGTAGGGGAACGTAAACTATACTACGATAATAGTAAACTCCTCTAGGAGAAGGCAGCAGAACGTAAACTACAGTAGGATAATTTAGGGGAACGTTAACTACACTAGGTTAAAGTAGGGGAACGAAAACTACTCTAGGATAAAGAAGGCGAACGTAAACTACACGAGGAAATGTAGGGGAACGTAGACTACTCTAGGATAATATACGGGAATGTGAACTACACTATTATAATATATTGGTAATTAAGCATCTTTAGGAAAATGTAGGGGTACGTAAACTACATAAAGATAATGTAGGGAAAAGTAAACTACACTAGGATAATGTAGGGGAAAGTAACCTACACTAGGATAATGTATGGCAAAGTAAACTGCACTACGATAATGGAAAGGAACGTAAATTACACTAGGTTAATGAAAGGGAACGTAAACTACAATAGGATAAAGTAGGGGAAAGTAAACTACACTAGGATAATGTAGGGGAAAGTAAACTGCAATAGGTTAATGTTGGGGAACGTAAACTACACTACGATAATGTCGCGGTACGTAAACTACATTGGATAATGTGGGGGAACGTAAACTACAATAGAATAAAGTAATTGAACGTAAACTACAATAGAATAAAGTAATTGAACGTTAATTACACAAGGATATTGTACGGGAACGTAAACTACAATAGAATAATTTAGGGGAACGTTATCTACAATAGTTTATTGTAGGAGTACGCAAACTACGCTAAGATAATATAGGGTAACGTAAACTACACTAGGATAATATATGGAAACGTAAACTACATTATGTTAATGTTTAGGAACGTAAACCACAGTAGTTTAATGTAGTGGAACGTAAAGTACATGAGGATAATGTAGGGGTAAGTAAACTACACTAGGATAATGTTGGGGTACGTAAACTATAATAGAATAAGGTAGGGGAACGTAAACAACAATAGTATAATGTATGGGAATGTATACTTCACTAGGAAAATGTAGAGGAAACTAAACTGCACTGGAAAATGTAAAGGAACGTAAACTAACTACGATATTGAAGGGGAACGTAAACTAAACTAGTATAATGTAGGGGAAAAGAAACTAGACAAGGATATGTAGGAGAAAGTAACCTGCACAAGGTTAATTTTGGGGAACGTAAACTACACTAGGATAATGTAGGGGAACGTAAAATACACTAGGATAATTTAGGGTTCTGTAAATTATAATAGGATAATGTAGGGGAACGAAAACTTAACTAGTATAGTAAAGGGGAACGTAAACTACACTAGGATAATATAGGGAAACGGAAACTACAACAGTATAATGTAAGGAACGTGTACTACACTAGTATAAATTAGGCGAACGTAAACTACAATAGGATAATGTAGTGGAACGTAAACTACACTAGGTTAATGTACGGAAACGTAAACTACACTTGCTTAATATCAAGAAACGCAAACCACAATAGGTTAATGTCGGGGAACGTAATACACACTAGGATAATGTATGGGAGCGTAAACTACACAAGGTTAATCTGGAGTACGTAAACTACATTGGATTATATAGGGGAACGTAAACTACACTAAGTAAATGTAGGGGAACGTAAATTATACTAGGTTAATATAGGGAAACGTAAACTACACAAGGATAATGTAGGAGACCGTAAACTACACTAGGAAAATGTACGACAACGTAATGTACATAGGATAATGTAGGGGTACGTAAACTACACTAGAGTAATGTAGGGGTACGTAAAGTACACTAGGATAATGTAGGAGAAAGTAAACTGCACTAGGATAATGTAGGGGAAAGTAAATTACATAAGGATAATGTAGGAGAACGTAAACTACAATAGGTTAATTTCAGGGAACGTAAATTACAATAGGTTAATTTCGGGGAACGTAAACTACATTAGAATAATGTCGGGGAAGGTAAACTAAACACGGGTAAAGTTGGGGAACGTAAATTACACTAGGATATTGAAGGGGAATGTAAACTACACTAGGATAATGTTGGGGAACGTAAAGTACAGAGGATAATGTAGGGGAAAGTAAACTACAATAGGATAATGTAGGGGAAAGTAAATTACACTAGGTTAATAAAGGTGAACGTAAACTACACTAGGATAATGTAGGGGAACGTAAACTACACTAGGTTAATGTAATGGAAAGTAAACTGCACAAGAATAATGTAAAGGAACGTAAACTACTCTTGGATATTGAATGGGAACGTAAACTACAGTAGGATAATGTAGGGGAACGTAGACTACACTAGAATAATTTAGTGGAAAGTAATCTGCACTAGGTTAATGTCGGGGAACTTAAACTGCACAAGGTTAATGTCGGGGAAAGTAAACTGCACTAGGATAATGTTGGGGTACGTAAACTACATTGGATAATCTAGGGGAACGTAAACTACACTAGGTTAATGTAGGGGAACGTAAACTACACTAGGATAATGTAGGGGAACATAAAGTACAGTAGGATAATGTAGGGGAACGTAAACTTCACTAGGATAATGTAGGGGTACGTAAACTACACTCGGCAATGTCGGGGAACGTAAACTACACTAAGTTAATGTCGGGGAACGTAAACTACACTAGGTTAATGTCGGGGAACGTAATCTACACTAGGATAATTTAGGGGAACGTAAACTACACTAGCATAATTTAGGGGAATGTAAACTACACTAGATTAATGTAGGAGAACGAAAACTAAAATAGTATAGTGAAGTGGAACGTAAACTACACTAGGATAATATAGGGGAACCTAAACTACACAAGAATAATGTAGGGAACGTAAACTATACTTAGACAATGTAGTGGAACGTAAACTCCACTAGGATAATGTAGGGGAACGTAAACTACACCAGGTTAATGTAGGGAAACGTAAACTACGATAAGTTGATGTCGGGGAACGTAACGTTCACTATGATAATAGGGTGTGTCGAATTTTTCAACTTTCAAATTCCAAATATGAGGGGTGCTAAAAAGTTGCAGCATGACTTAGGAATTCTAATGATATTTTTGTTAATTTAATTTAATTTAGTTTTGCTTGGTAAGAAGCTACATAAAAATAGTGACTTTTTTGGCTTTTTTGTGGAATTATATAATATTTATTATATTAATAATTATATATGCTGTATATACAGTATAATGCACTGCTGTTTTTGCTTATTTCACAGGTTGAAACATATTCATCAGTGTGCTGAAGATTATTTGTCCGTCAGTGCTACCATCCTAACAGTGGGAATTGACATACAATGGCTTCTAAAAGGAGGACAGGACTGGGGACATTCACACATATGAGCAACCTAATTGGAACTGGTAGAGAGTTGTTGCCCTCTGAACTCTCAACTCTGCGAGACGTTCTGAATATGGGCTACTGCTAAAAGAACAAAGTGGTGAGGATGTGAGAAACTACCCAGCAGCCAGTCTTGCAAAGGACATTTACCCTAAAGTGCTTGAAAAGTGGGAACGAGCAAACAGTTCTTTTGTAGCCCCCGTTGTAAATTCACGAGTCACAATCTTAAACAAGATCCAAGAGAGCTGGGAGCAGGCCAAAAACATATCTCTTGGGAGAGGAAAGCTACATGTCAAAGAGGCTATCATTGCAAAACTTGACAAGCTTTTTGACATCCTCAGTTGCAAGTGTAAAATTGTTCTCTGCTCTGAATTTGGCTGCCTTGCAGATGCTGGTTGCAAAAACGAAACTCACATTAACTGTACATGCCCTAGGGAGATGAAGATCCCTGTGAAGGACCTTTCAATAAAGGTCAGAGAGACAAGTCTGGTTCTATTGGACCACATCAGATTGCCTTGCCAGATCAACCTGAGCACAACAGACAAGTCAAAAAGCAGAAGCGGCAAGAAGACGAAAGAAGAAGGCTTGCTGAATATAAGCAGACAAGTAAGCAGGATGTTTCAATGCCATCAAATGAAATAATTTTCTCTGATGATGAAAATGAAGAACAAATAGCTGATGCTCAAGATGGAAAGGATGGAAGTTATGAAGTGACATTAGAAATACCAAGCACGTCTTCAACTTCCAATAAAAAGCCAGAGTACAACACATTAGAAATACCTAATGTTGCTATGCATAGCATCAGATATGGTGTGGCCTGCGTGCCACAGCTGCCATCACCACTGCTGCCTTTATGGATGCTGGATTGATCACTGAAGAAGAAAAGAGACTTGTAGTTGATCACAATAAAGTCAAGAGGGCCCAAGAAAAAGTTATGAGATCCCTGGATCAGGAATTTGATGATCTTTGTAAGAAGGGTGAAATTGACTGCATCTTCTTTGACGGCCGTCAAGATACAACTAAAGTTATGCTGAAAGCAGACAATTCAGATCGTCAGTTCCCCAGCATCATCAAAGAAGAGCATTATTCTGTGTGCAGTGAGGCTCAACGAGAAAAAAACCTGCTGAAGTTATTGCTGATAATCTTGTAGATTTCATGAAGAAGGGCATTGATAAAAGCCTGCAGGCCATTGGAGATGATTCTACAAATGTTAACAATGGCTGGGAGGGTGGTTCCATGCATTGAGTAGAGGTCAAGCTTTGCCGTAAGCTGATCTGGTTGGTTTGTGCCCTCCACACTGACGAGTTACCCCTGCGACACTTGATCACAGCACTGGATGGGAAGACCTTGTCTAACAACAAGTGGACAGGTAACATTGGCAAGATGCTAGACACTGCAACCGAATTTGAAATTGATCTTCATTCACCAAACTCTCATTGGAGAGCCTCTTATTCACTGAGTGACAATGCCGTAAAGGATCTCTCTACTGATCAAGCGTACGGGTATAGGATCACACAGGCCTAAGGACAGAACTTCCCACAGATCTGGCGCTTCTTGAAATTGGTCCAGTGAGCCATTCAAGGTGGTTGACAACAGCAAACAGGCTTTGTCGCATATGGGTTTCAAAACATGGCCTTAAAGGCAAAATCCTCAACAACTTAAGACTGATAATGGAATACATTGTTGGTGTGTACTACCCCTGTTGGTTCAACATCAAAGTAAAACACTCTTGGGGGAAGGCCCACGCCACATCTTGTTTCAGTGCGGCTAGTTAGGCTGCAAAAGAAGGCTGTAGTGGATGCTGTTTTGCCAACCATCAAGCGCTCAGCATGGTATGCATTCAGCGAAATGATAATCCAAACACTCTTGTGCTCAGATGACAGTGAGGAGAGAGAGCTGGTGTCCAAAAGATTGTTGACATGAGGGGTGGAGATGATGACACACTTGGAAATCTTTCTGTACGTCCCAGGAAGAAACCTTCATCAACCCCAGTGCTTCTTCCGTGTTGGAGCTGACAGACTGGTCTGACGGGGTATTTGAACCTCCTTTGACATGTAAACTGACTACAGCGGAAGTAAAGAAGTTCTTTGACAAGCCTATGCAAGCATATTCCACAGTGGCCCTGTCATGCTCAGTCAATAGAGAGGTGTGTGAAACAAGTCAAAGAGGCAGGAGGCAGGGTGTATACACATGAGAAACGTGAGGGCTATATCAGAGGCCAAGAAGCAAGTCGGCGGCTGATGTCCAAGAACGAATCAAAGCAAGACTTGATGAAACTTGTTGTTTAAATATTTTTTTACTGATCATTACTTTCTAATGTTTTTATGATTACAAGGATATGTTTTATGATTACTAGGATATGTTTTATGAAGAACAAAAATTTTTATGGCATTACCTGACATTTTGAGAAGCTAAAATTAATAAATGTTGTTTTCGAGAGCAATTATGTGCTTTTAATCAAACGTAGATTTACCAAGCTACGTTTTGAGCAATCACAAAAATAATATCAGATTTGAATTCTTCACATCCAAAAACATATTTTTAAAAACCCCTCAGTGAAGGAATTGGCAAAAATTAATTTTCACCTCCCAATTGACGCACCCTACTATGATAATGTCGGTTACGTAAACTACATTGGATAATGTATGGGAACGTAAAGTACACTAGGTTAATGTATAGGAACGTAAAATACACTAGGATAATGTAGGGGAACGTAAACTACAATAGGTTAAAATCGGGGAACATAACTACACTAGGTTAATGTCGGGGAACGTAAACTAACTAGGGTAATGTCAGGAAACGAAACTACACTAGGATAATTTAAGGGAATGCAAACTACAATAGGATAATGTTGTTGAATATAAACTACACTAGAATAATATAGGGGAGCGTAAACTACACTAAGGTAATTTCAGGTAACGTAAAGTACAAAAGGTTAATGTCATTGAAACGTAAACTACACTAGAATAATGTGGAATTTAAACTAAACTTGGATAATGTAGGGGTAACGTAAAATACACTAGGATAATGAAATGGAACGTAAACTACACAAGGATAATCTAGGGGAACGTAAACTACACTAGGAAAATGTACGTGAACGCAAAGTACATAGGATAATGTAGGGGTACTGAAACTACACTAGAGTAATGTAGGGGTACGTAAAGTACACTAGGATAATGTAGGAGAAAGTAAACCGCTCTAGAATAATGTAGGTGAAAGTAAATTACACTAGAATAACGTAGGGGAACGTAAACTACACTAGGATAATGTAGGGGAAAGTAAACTACACAAGGATAATGTAAGGAAAAGTAAACTGCACTAGGATAATGTAGAGAAACGTAAAATACACTAGGATAATGTAGGGGAACATAAACAACACTAAGATAAGGTCGTGGAACGTAAACTACAATAGGGTAATGTCGGTGAACGTAAACTACACTAGGTTAATTTAGGGGAACGCAAACTACACTATGATAATGTAGTGGAACGTAAACTACACTAGAATATTGTAGGGGAACGTCAACTACACTAGGTTATTGTAGGGGCACGTAAACTAAATTAGGATAATGTAGGGGAACGTAAACTACAATAGTATAATGTAGGGGAACGAAAACTACACTAGGATAATGTCGGGGAACGTAAACTACAATAGTTTAACGTCGTGAAACGTAACCTACATTAGGTTAATGTCGGGGAAAGTAATATACACTAGGATAATGTAGGGGACCGTAAACTACAATAGGTTAATGTGAGGTACGTAAAGTACATTGGATAATGGAGGGGAACGTAAACTACATGAGAATAATGTAGGGGTAAGTAAACTACACTAGGATAATGTAGGGGAACGTAATCTACACTAGGGTAATGTAGGGGAAAGTAAACTTCACTAGGATTATGTCGTGGTACGTAAACTACATTGGATAATGTAGGGGAACGTAAACTACACTACGATAATGAAGGGAACGTAAACTACACCTGGTTAATGCGGCGAAATGTAAACTATACTAGTATAATATAGGGGAATGTTACCTACAATAAGTTAAAGTAGGGGTAGATAAACTATGCTAAGATAAGGCAGGGGAACGTAAACTATACTAGGATAAAGCCGGTGAAAGTAAACTACAAAAGGTTAATGTAGGGGAACGTAAAGTACACTAGGATAATGTAGCGGAAAACGTAGACTACACTAGCTTGATGTATGGGAACATAAACTGCATTAGGATAATGTAGTGGAATGTAAACTACACTAGGTTAATATAGAGGAACCTAGACTACACTAGGATAATGTAGTGGAATATAAACTTCACTAGTATAATATAGGGGAAGATGAACTACACTAGCATAATATATGGGTAATTAAACATCTTTAGGAAAATGTAGGGGTATGTAAATTACAGTATGATGATATAGGGGTACGTAAACTAGAAAAATGTAGGGGTACGTAAACTACATAAGGATAATGTAGAGGAACGAAAACTATACTCGGATAAAGTAGAGAAACGTAAACTACACAGGGATAATGTAGGGGAACGTATACTACACTAGGATAATGTATGGGAACGTAAACTACACTAGGTTAATGACGGCGATCGTAAACTACACTAGGTTAATATTGGGAAACGTAATATACACTAGGATAATGTAGGGGAGTGTAAACTACACTAGGATAATGTAGGGGAGCGTAAACTACACTAGGATAATGTAGGGGAACGTAAACTACACTAAGAAGAGGTCGGGGAACGTAAACTACAAAAGGTTAATGTCGGGGAACGTAAACTACACTAGAATAATGTTGGGGAAGTTAAACTACACACGGATAATTTTGGGGACCGTAAACTACACTAGGATAATGTAGGGGAACGTAAACTACACCAGGTTAATGTAGGGCAACGTAAACTACACTAGGATAATTTAGGGGAACGTAAACAACACCAGGATTGTGTAGGGGAATTAAACTACAGAAGTGTAACGTAGGGGTACGAACGTACAGTACACTAGGATAACTACAATAGGTTAATTGTCGAGGAACGTAAACTACACTAGAATTATGTCAGGGAAGGTAAACTACACACGGATAAAGTTGGGGAACGTAAACTACACTAGGATACTGTAGGAAACGTAAACTACACGAAGATAATGTAGGGGAACGTAAACTACATAGGATAATGTAGGGGTACGTAAACTACCCTAGAGTAACGTATGGGTACGTAAAGTACACTAGGATAATGTAGGAGAAAGTAAACTGCACTAGGATAATGTAGGGGAAAGTAAATTACACTAGGATAATGAAGGGGAACGTAAACTACACTAGGATAATGTAAGGGAAAGTAAACTGCACTAGGATAATGTAAAGGAACGTAAACTACACTAGGATAATGTAGGGGAACGTAAACAACACTACAATAATTTAGGGGAAAGTAAACTGCACTAGGTTAATTTCGGGTTAGGTTTGTTTCCGTTCCCCTACTTTATCCTAGTGTAGTTTACGTTCTCCTTCATTATCCTAGTGTAGTTTACGTTCCTTTACATTATCCTAGTGCAGTTTACTTTCCCATAAATTATACTTGTGTATTTTACGTTCCCCTACATTATCCTATCTTAGCATAGTTTACCTACCCTTTCCTTATCCTATTGTAGGTAACATTCCTCTATATTAGACTAGTGTAGTTTACGTTCCAGTGCATTATCCTTGTGTAGTTTACGTTCCCCTACATTATCGTAGTGTAGTTTACGTTCCACTACATTATGCAAGGTAGTTTACGTACCTCGACATTAAACTATTGCAGTTTACTTTCCCCTACATTATCCTACTGTAGTTTAAGTTCCCCTACATTATCCTAGTGCAGTTTACTTTCCCTACATTTTACTACTGTAGTTTACGTTCCTCGACATTAACCAAGCGCAGTTTACTTTCCCCTACATTATCCTAGTGTAGTTTACGTTACGTTCCCCTACATTATCTTAGTGTAGTTTACTTTCCCCTACATTAACCTAGAGAAGTATACGTTCCCCTACATTATCCTACTGAAGTTTACTTTCCCCTACATTAACCTTGTGTAGTTTACGTTCCTAAACATTATCCTAGTGTAGTAAACGTTCCCCTAGATTAACCTAGAGTAATTTACGCTCCCCTATATTATGGAAGTGTAGTTTACTTACCCCTACATTATCCTCATGTAGTTTACGTTCCACAGTATTATCCTAGTGTTCTTTACGTACCCATACATTAAACTAGTCTTTTACGTTCTCAAACATTATCCTAATGTATTTTACGTTCCCCTCCATTATCGTAATGTAGTTTGCGTACCCCTACATTAACTTATTGTAGGTACCGTTACCCGATATTATTCTAGTGTAGTTTACGTTCCCATACAATATCCAAGTGTAGTTTACGTTCTATTACTTTATCCTAAGGTAGATTACGTTCCCCTACATTAAGCTAGTGTACTTTACTTCCACTACATTATCATAGTGTAGTTTACGGTCCCCTACGTTATCGAATGTACTTTACGTACCCCACATTATCATAGTGTAGTTTACGCTCACCTACATTATGCTATTGTAGTTTACGTTCCCCAACATTATCCTAGTGTAGTTTACGTTCCCCGACATTATCTATTATAGTTTACGTTCCCCTACATTATCCTAGTGTAGCTTACTTTCCCCTACATTATCCTAGTTTAGTTTACGTTCCCCTTCATTAAACTAGTGTAGTTTACGTTCCCCTAATTAACCTCGTGTAGTTTACGTTCGAATACATTATCCTAGTGTTGTTTACGTTCCCCTACATTATCCGAGTGTAGTTTACGTTCCCCGACATTATTCTATTGTAGTTTACGTTCCCCGAAATTAACCTATTGTAGTTTACGTTCCCCGACATTAACCTATTGTAGTTTACGTTCCCCGACATTATCCTAGTGTAGTATACGTTCCACTACATTATACTCTTCTAGTTTACGTTCCCCTACATTATACTATTGTAGTTTAATTTTCCCTACATTATCCTATTGTAGTTCAATTTCCCCTACCTTATCCTAGTGTAGTTTACGTTCCCCTACAATAACCTAATTTAGGTTACGTACCCCTACATTTTTCAAGTTTACATTAGGTTACTTACGCCTACATTATCCTAGTGTAATTTACGTACCCCTACATTATCCAAGAGAAGTTTACTTACTCCTACATTATCCTAGTGTAGTTCTCCTTCCCGTATATTATCCTAGGGTAGTTCACGTTCCCCTACATTATCCAATGTAGTTTACGTACCAGACAATTATATAGTGTAGTTTACGTTCCCCTACATTATCCTAGTGTAGTTTACGTTCCTCTACATTATCTTAATGTATCTTACGTTATCCGACATTAACCTAGTATAGTTTACGTTCCCTTACATTATCCTAGTGTAGTTTACTTACCCCTACAATATCGTAGCGTAGTTTACGTTCCTCTACATTAACCTCGTTTTTATTACGTTCCCCGTCATTACCTTAGTGTAGTTTATGTTCCCCGACATTAAACTATTGTGGTTTACGTTCCCAAACATTAACCTAATGTAGTTTACGTTCCCCTACATTATCCTAATGTAGTTTGCGTACTCTACATTATCCTATTGTAGGTAACGTTCCCCTATATTATCCTTGTGTAATTTACCTTCCCGTACAATATTCTATTGTAGTTTACGTTCCATTACTTTATCTTATTTTAGATTACGTTCCCCTACATTTTCTTATTGTTGTTTACGGTCCCCTACGTTATCCAATGTACTGTACGTACTTTCCCCTACTTTATCCTATTGTAATTTAATTTCCCCTACATTATCCTAGTTTAATTTACGTTCCCCTACAATATCCTATTGTAGTTTACGTTCCCATACATTAACCTAGTGTAGTTTGCGTTCCCCTACATTAACCTAGTGTAGTTTACTTTCCCTGATTTTAACCTAGTGCAGTTTGCTTTCCCCTACATTATCCTATTGTAGATGACGTTCCCCTACATTATCCTAGTGTATTTTACTTTAACTACATTATCCTTGTGTACTTTACGTACCAATACATTACTCTATTATAGTTTACGTACCTCTACATTATCCTAGTGTAGTTTGCTTGCCCCTACATTATCCTCATGTAGTTTACGTTCCACTACATTACGCTAGTGTATTTTACGTACCCCTACATTAATCAGGTGTTGTTTACGTTCCCCTACATTACCCTAGTGTAGTTTACGTTCCCCTACATTATCTTAGCGTAGTTTGCGTACCCCTACATTAACCTATTGTAGGTAACGTTCCCCTTCATTATCCTAGTGTAGTTTACGTTTCCGCACCATATCCTAGTGTAGTTTATGTTCCATTACTTTATCCTATTGTAGATTACGTTCCCCTACATTAACCTAATGTAGTTTACGTTCCCCTACATTATTGTAATGTAGTTTACGGTCCCCTACGTTATCGAATGTACGTTACGTACCCCACAGTATCCTAGTGTAGTTTACGTTCCCCTACATTATCCTAGTGTAGTTTACGTTCCCCTTCATTGCCTAGTATAGTTTACGTTCCCCTACTTTATCCTAGTGTAGTTTACGTACCCCTATATTATCCTAGTGTAGGTGACGTTCCCTTACATTATCCTAGTGTAGTTTAATTTCCCCTACGTTATCCTAGTGTAGTTTACGTTCCCCTACAATATCCTATTGTATTTTACGTTCCCCTACATTAACCTAGTGTAGTTTACGTTTCCCAACATTATCCTAGTGTCACTTACGTTCCCCTACATTCTCCGAGTGTAGTTTACGTTCCCGACATTATTCTAGTGTAGTTTACGTTCCCCGACATTAACCTATTGTAGTTTACGTTCCCCGACATTATCCTAGTGTAGTTTACGTTCCCATACATTAACGTAGTGTAGATGACGTTCCCCTACATTATCATAGTGTAGTTTACATACGGCTACATTATCCTAGTGTAGTTTACGTTCCGCTACATTATCCTAGTTTAGATTACGTACCACTACATTTTTCAAGTGTACCTTGAGCCTTATGACCCTTATGTTGTTTCGTGCGTTGGTCTCTCTTCACACGGAGTTCAAGCTGGTGGCCCCGCCTCTAGGTCTGGCCTGGTGGAGGAGCGAGTTGCTTTCTTTCGCTCTCCACAGTACTTAGCCAGGCACGCTCGGCTCATCTGGTACTGTCCTGAGCCAGGCATCCAGTCTTTTCTTGAAGACTTCAACTTTGACCCCCGTTACGTTTCTGAGGTCCTTAGGAAGCTGGTTGAAAAGTCTTGGCCCCCTGACAACCAAGCTATTTTCCTTCAGGGTTGAGGAGGTCCCTTTCGTGCCTTTAATTTGGGAACACTACACATTCTGCCTTTCCTATTTTCCAGTGTTGTTTGAATGGTAATTGGGTTTAGTTTTAGGTTTGGTACCAGTTTTTCGATAATTTTCCATATGTAGATTATGATGTACCTCTCTCTTCTTCTTTCCAGTGAGTACAGATTTATTTTACGTAGTCTTTCCCAGTGTTGAGTTCTTTGCAGCCATCAATCGTGGTTGTGAAATGCCTTTGCGTTTCTTCTAGTTTATTAGTTGCTTCCTTTTTATATGGGGACGTCAAAACTGAGCAGTATTCAAGGTTTGGTATAATCAGTGTTTTTAGCAGGGGAATCATTACTGTCCTGTCCCTTCTCTTGAACGTTCTTAGAACCTGTCCGGCGACTCTTTTTGCTTTATTTATCGATATCTGATTTTGTGTTTCGAATTTCGCATCATCTGTCATTATTATCCCGAGATCAATCGCTTTCATGCTTCTCTGAATTTCCTGTCTATCTGCAGCATAATATGCAGTCTGTTTAAGTTCTTTTCTACAATATCTCAATAGCTGAAATTTCTCGGCGATGAATGACATGTTTTTGTCTTCTGACCATTTGTATATTTTGTTCATGTTCCTCTGCAACACCTCCACGTCATGTACATCGCTGATTTTTCTGCTGATCTTTGTATCGTCTGCAAAGGATGTTACTATAATAATGCTGTTTACTCCGCTGTCTATGTCTGTTAGCATGATAATGAACAGGAGTGGGGCCAGTACTGTCCCTTGTGGTACTGAGCTGCGTACTTCCGATTCTGATGATGATATACCTTGAATTTTGACGACCTGCAGACGATCACTAAGGAAGTTGTAGATCCATTTTTCCACTTTGCCTGTTATTCCCGTCTTTAATTTTATGTGCTATTATACCATGGTCACATTTATCGAAAGCTTTAGCAAAATCTGTGTATATAACATCGTAGTTCTCATTGCCTTCCAATGCATCTAGGATATTGTTGTAGTGCTCTATTAGTTGTGATAGGCATGATCTACCTGATCGGAATCCATGCTGATTTTCGTTGAATCTTTCCCGTGTCTTCAAGAAATCATAAATTTTCTCTCTAACTATTCTTTCAAATACTTTGGTGAGGTGGGACGTCAATGACACTGGTCTATAGTTCTTTGCTTGAGATCTGTCCCCTCCTTTATATATAGGGACAATGTTTGCTATTTCATTTTTACAGTTTTTAATCAATAATGCGTTCCAATTGTACGGACCTGCAGCTGAATGTAGTTTCATTTGTCCTATAGCTCTCGCTTCATCTTCTGGTGTAAAATCAAAGTCTGTTATACACTCTCTCTCCTTGCAATTCCTCTTCAAAGAATGCATTTATGTCAGGTATCGCTTTGTCACTTTTTGGGGTACTGAAAACTGATTCATATTGAGCTGTCAATGTATCAGATATTTCTTTTGGATCGTCGGTTAGTTCATTATTTCCCGTCCTTAATGGCCCAATACTGGCGCGCGTTTTTGTTTTCCTTTTTGGATAGCTATAGAAGTATTTTGGATTTTCCTTTATTGCTATAACCGGCTTTACCTCTTCCCTCTCTGTATGGTCCTTAATCAGGGCTTCTATTTCCCTATCGATACCCTCCAGTTTTTCTTTTATTGCTTTCCTGTTTACAGTAGTTTACGTACCCCAACATTATCCTAGAGTAATTTACGTACCCCTACATTATCCTAGTGAATATTTTATTGTAGTTTACGTTCCCCTACATTATCCTAGTGTAGATTAGGTTCCTCTACATTATCGTAGTGTATATTACGTTCCCGGACATTAACTTAGTGTAGTTTACGTTCCCCGACATTAAACTATTGTAGTTTACGTTCCCCTACATTATCCTAATGTAGTTTACTTACCAGTACACTATCCTACTGTAGTTTACGTTCCTCTACATTATCCTAGTGTATATTACGTTCCCAGACATTATCCTAGTGTAGTTTACGTTCCCTATATTATCGTAGTGTAGATTGCGTTCCCCTACATTATCCTAGTGTGGTTTACTTTGCTCTACATTATCCTAGTGTAATTTAAGTTCTGCTCATTAATCTAGTGCAGTTTATGTTCCCCTACATTAACCTATTGTAGTCTAGGTTCCGCTACATTATCCTAGTGTAGTTTACGTTCCCCTAAATTATCCTAGTGTAGATTACGTTCATCTACATTATTCTTATGTAGTTTACATTCACCGACATTACGCTAGTGTAGTTTAAGTTCCCCGACATGGCATTGAGTAGTTTACGTTCCCCTACTTTATCCATGTGTAGTTTACTTCCCCCTACTTTATTCTAGTGTAGTTTAGTTCCCGTACATTATCCTAGTGTAGTTTCCGTTCCCTTACATTAAGTTACTGTAGGTAACTTTCCCCTACATTATCTTAGTGTAGTTTACGTAACCCTACATTATCCTACTGTAGTTTACATACCCCTACATTATCCTAGTGTGGTTTCCGTTCTCTTACTTTAACCTAGTGTTGTTTACGTTCCTATATATTATCCGAGGGTAGTTTACGTTCCCCGACATCATCCTAGTGTAGGTTACGTTCCCCTACATTATCCTAGTGTAGTTTACGTTCCCCTACATTATATTAGTGTTGTTTCCTTTCCGCTACATTATCCTACTGTAGTTTACGTTCCCCTGCATTATCCTAGTGTAGTTTACGTTCCCCTACATTATCATATTTTAGTTTACGTTCCCATACATTGTCCAAGTGCAGTTTACGTTCCGCTACAATATCCTATTGTAATCTACGTTCCCCTACAATATCCTAGTGTATTTTACGCTCCCCTAAATTAACCTAGTGTAGTGTATGTTCCCCTACATAATCCTAGTGTATTTTACGTTCCCCTACATTATCATATTTTAGTTTACGTTCCCATACATTATCCAAGTGCAGTTTACGTTCCGCTACAATATCCTATTGTGATCTACGTTCCCCTACATTATCCTAGTGTATTTTATGCTCCCCTAAATTAACCTAGTGTAGTGTATGTTCCCCACATATTCCTAGTGTAGTTTACGTTCCCCTACATTAACCTAGTGTAGTTGACGTTACTCTACTTTATCTTAGTGTACTTTACGTTCCACTACATTTTCCGAGTGTAGTTTACGTTCCCCTACATTAACCTTATGTAGTTTACGTACCCTTACATTTTCTATATTATCCTACTGTAATTTACGTACCCCTAGATTTTCCTAGAGATGTTTAATTACACATATATTATCCTACTGTAGTTCACCTTCCCCAATATAATCCTAGTGTAGTTTATATTCCACTACATTACCCTAGTGTAGTCTACGTTCCCCTACACTATCCATCGTGTAGTCTATGCTACCCTACATTAACCTAGTGTAATTTACGTTCCCCTACATTATCCTAAAGTAGTTTACCTTCCCCTACATTATCCTAGGGTAGATTACGTTCCCCTACCTTATCTTAGCATAATTTACCTACACCTACATTATCTTATTGTAGGTAACATTCCCCTATATTATACAAGAGTAGTTTACGTTCCAATACATTATCGTAGTGTAGTTTACGTTCCCCTACATTATCATAGTGTAATTTACGTTCCCGTACATTATTCATGTAGTTTACGTAGCCCGACATTATTTTAGTGTAGTTTACGTTCCCCGACATTACCTAGTGCAGTTTCTTTCCCCTACATTATCCTTGTGTAGTTGACGTTCCCCTACATTATCCTAGTGTAGTTTACTTTCCCTACATTATACTAGTGTAGTTCACGTTCCCCTACACTATTCTAGTTTAGTTTACTTACCCCTACATAATCCTCATGCAGTTTACGTTCACTACATTACAGTAGTGTATTGTACGTACCCCTACATTAATCAGGTGTTGTTTACGTTCCCCTACATTATCCTAGTGTAGCTTACGTTCCCCTACATTATCCTAGCGTAGTTTGCGTAACCCTACATTATCTTATTGTAGGTAACGTTCCCCTTCATTATCCTAGTGTAGTTTATGTTCCAGTACAAAATCCTAGTGTAGTTTACGTTCCATTACTTTATCTTATTGTAGATTACGTTCCTCTACATCAACCTAATGTAGTTTAGATTCCCCCAAATTATTATATTCTAGTTTACGGTCCCCTAAATTATCCAATGTACGTTACGTACCACACATTACCCTAGCGTAGTTTACGCTCCCCTACATTATCCTAGTGTAGTTTAATTTCTCCTACATTAGCCTAGTGTAGTTTACGTTCCCCTACAATATCCTATTGTATTTTACGTTCCACTACATTAACCTAGTATAATTACGTTCCCCAACATTATCCTAGAGTCACTTACGTTCCTCTACATTATCCGAGTGTAGTTTACGTTCCCCGACATTATTGTAGTGTAGTTTACGTTACCCGACATTAAACTATTGTAGTTTACGTTCCCCGACATTATCCTAGTGTAGTTTACGTTCCCATACATTACCCTAGTGTAGATGACTTTCCCCTACATTATCCTAGTGCAGTTTACGTTCCCCTACCTTATCTTAGCATAGTTTACCTACCCCTACATTAAACTATTGTAGGTAACATTCCCCTATATTAGATAGTTTAGTTTACGTTCCACTGCATTATCCTAGTGTAGTTTACGTTCCCCTACATTAACGTAGGGTAGTTTACGTTCCCGTACTTTATCCAATGTAGTTCACGTACCTCGACATTAAACTATTGCAGTTTACTTTCCCATACATTATCCTAGTGTAGTTTACGTACCCCTAGATTATCCTAGTGTAGTTTACTTTCTCTACATTATAGTAGTGTAGTTTACGTAACAAGACATTAACCTAGCGCAGTTTACGTAACAAGACATTATCCTAGTATAGTTTACTTTCCCCTACATTATCCTAGTGTAGTTTAAGTTCCCCTACATTATCCGACTGTAGTTTACTTTCCCCTAAATATCCTAGTGCAGTGTATATTCCCCTATATTTTCCTAGTGTAATTTACGTTCCCCTACATTATACTATTGTAGATGACGTTACTCTACTCTATCCTAGTGTAGTTTACGTTCCCCTACATTATCCGAGTGTAGTTTCATTCCCCTACATTATGCTTATGTAGTTTACGTACCCTTACATTTCTATATTATCCTACTGTAATTTACCTAACCCTAGATTTACCTAGAGATGTTTAATTACACATACATTATCCTAGTGTAGTTCACCTTCACCTATATAATCCCTAAGGTAGTTTATATTCCACTACATTACCCTAGTGTAGTCTACGTTCCCCTACATTAACCTAGTGTAATTTACGCTCCCCCTACATTATCATAAAGTAGTATACCTTCCTCTACATTATCCTAGTGTAGTTTACGTTCCCCTTCCTTATCTTAGCATAGTTTACCTACATCTACATTATGCTACTGTAGGTAACATTCCCATATGTTATACTAGAGTAGTTTACGTTCCACTACTTATTAGTCGTAGTTTTACGTTCCCATACATTATCAAATGTAGTTTACGTAACCGAACATTATCGTAGTGTAGTTTACGTTCACCGACATTAACCTAGTGCCGTTTACTTTCCCCTACATTATCCTAGTTTAGTTTACTTACCCCTACATTATCCACATTTAGTTTACGTTCCACAGCATTATCCTTTTGTTCTTCTTGTACCCCTACATTATTCTGTTATAGTTTACGTATCTCTACATTATCCTAGTGTAGTTTACTTACCCCTACATTATCCTTATATAGTTTACGTTCCACTACTTACACTAGTGTATTTACGTACCCCTACATTAAACTAGTGTTTTTACGTTCCCCTACATTATTGTAGTGCAGTTTACGGTCCTCTACATTATCCAGTGTACGTTACGTACCCCACATTATCCTAGTGTAGTTTACGCTCCCCTACATTATCCTAGTGTAGTTTACGTTCCCCTACATTATGCTATTGTAGTTTACGTTCCCTTACATTATGCTATTGTAGTTTACGTTCCCCGACATTGCCTATTATAGTTTTCGTTCCACGACTTTATCCTATTGTAGTTTACGTTTAACTACTTTATGGAAGTAGAGTTTACGTTCCCCTACATTATCGTATTGTAGTTTACGTTCAACTACTTTATCCAATGTAATTTACGTACCCGATATTTTCCTAGTTTAGTTTAAGCTCCCGTACATTATCCTATTGTATATTACGTTCCCCGACATTAACCTATTGTAGTTTACGTTCCCCGATATTAACCTAGTGTTGTTTACGTTCCCCCTACATTACCTAGTGTAGTTTACTTTCGCTTTCACTATACTACTA
Source organism: Bathynomus jamesi (assembly GCA_023014485.1). NCBI lineage: Eukaryota > Metazoa > Arthropoda > Malacostraca > Isopoda > Cirolanidae > Bathynomus > Bathynomus jamesi. The sequence goes on along the minus strand of JAJOZX010003200.1, from coordinate 473,756 downwards.
TAGTTTTCTTTCCCCTACATTATCTTATTCTAGTTTACGTTCCCTAAAATTATCCTAGTGTAGTTTACGTTCCCTACATTATCTTACTGTAGTTTACGTTCCCCGATATTAACCTAGTGTTCTTTACGTTTCCCTACATTACCATTTTGTAGTTTACGTTCCCTTACATTACTCTAGTGTAGTATACGTTCCCCAACATTAACCTAGGATAGTTTACGATCCACTACATTACCCTAGTTTAGTTTACTATGAAAAGATAAGGTAGGGGAACGTAAATTGCACAAGATTAATGTAGGGGAACGTAAACTATACTTTGATAATATAGGGGAAAGTAAACTACACTTGGATAATGTAGGAGAACATAAATTACACTAGGATAATATAGAGGATGGAGAACTACACTAGGATAATATATGAGAACGTAAACTACACTAGGATAATGTATCGGTAAACATACTTCTCTAGGATAATGTAGGGGAACATAAACTACACCAGGATAATGTACGGTAACGTAAACTACACTAGGATAATGTAGAGGACCGTAAACTACACTAGGATAATGTCAGGTACGTAAACTACATTGGATAATGTAGGGGAACGTAAACTACACTACGATAATGTATAGGAACGTAAAATACACTAAGATAATTTAGGGGAACGTAAACTACAGTAGGATAATGTAGGGGAAAGTAAATTACACTTGAATAATGTAGGGGAACGAAAATTACAGGGGGATAATGTAGGGGAACGTAAAGAACCTTAGGATATTGTAGGGTAAAGAAAACCGCTTTAGGATAATGTGGGGGAACGTAAACTACACTAGGATAATGTAGGGGAACGTAAACTACACTAAGATATGGTCGGGGAACGTAAACTGCTATAGGTTAAGGTCGGGGAACGTAAACTACAATAGAATAATTTCGGGGAAGGTAAACTACACACGGATAATGTTGGGGAACGTAAACTACAATAGGATAATATAGGGAACGTAAACTACACCAGGATAATGTAGGGTAACGTAAACTACACAAGGATAATGTAGGGGAAAGTAAACTGCACTAGGATAATGTAAAGGAACGTAACTACACTAGGATATTGAAGGGGAAGGTAAACTACACTAGCATAATGTAGGGGAACGTAAACTACACAAGGATAATGTTGGGGAAAGTAAACTGCACTAGGATAATGTAAAGGAACGTAATCTACATTAGGATATTGAAGGGGAAGGTAAATTACACTAGGATAATGTAGGGGAACGTAAACAACACAAGATAATGTAGTGGGAAGTAAATTGCACTAGTTACTCGGGGAATAAACTAAACTAGGGGAACGTAAACTACACTAGGATAATGTTGGGGTAAGTAAACAACATTCGATAATGTAGAGGAAGGTAAACTACACTAGGGGAACGTAAATTACACTAGGATAATGTAGGGGAACGTAATCTACATTAGGATAATTTAGCGAAATGTAAACTACACTTGGATAATGTAGGGGTACGTTAACTACACTAGGATAATGTAGGGGATCGTCAACTACACTAGGTTAATATATGGGAACGTAAATTACACTAAGATAATGTAAGGGAACGTAAACTACTCTAGGATAATGTAAGGTAACGTAAACCACACTAGGTTAATGTAGGGGAACGTAAAATAAAATAGGATATTGTAGGGGAGCGTAAACTACACTAGGGTGATGTAGCGGAAATTGAACTACAATAGGATAATGTAGGGGAAATTAAGCTACAATAGTATAATGTAGGGGAACGTAAACTAGAATAGTACAATGTAGTGGAACGTATACTACACTAAGATAATGTCGGGGAACGTAAACTACAATAGGTTAATGTCGGGGAACGTAAACTACAATAGAATAATATCGGGCAACGTAAACTACACTCGGATAATGTAGGGGAACTTAAATAAAACTAGGATAATGTATGGGAACGTAAACTACATGAGGTTAATTAGGGGAACGTAAACTACACTAGATTAATGACGGGGAACGTACACTAAACTAGGATAATGTAGGGGAAAGTAATCTACACTAGGATAATGTTGGGGAACGTAAACTATAATAGATAATGTCGGGGAACGTAAACAACACTAGGATAATGCAGGGGAACGTAAACTACAATAGGATAATGTAGGTGAGCGTAAACTACACTATGATAATGTGGGGTACGTAAAGGACATTCGATAACGTAGGGGACCGTAATGGATAAAGTAATGGAACGTAAACTACACTTGGATATTGTACGGGAACGTAAACTACAATAGGATAATATAGGGTAACCGTACGTACAATATGTTAATGTAGGGGTACGCGAACTACATTAGGATAATGTAGGGGAACGTAAAATACATTAGGGTAATGTTTGAGAACGTAGTTTAATGTATGGGTACGTAAAATACACTAGGATAATACTGTGGAACCTAAACTACATGAGGATAATGTAGGGGTAAGTAATCTACACATGGATAATATAGGGGAACGTATACTACACTAGGATAATGTTGAGGAACGTAAACTACACAAGATTAATGTAGGGGAAAGTAAACTTCATTAGGATAATGTAGAGGAACGTAAACTACACTAGACTAATGTAGGGGAAAGTAAACTGCACTAGGTTAATGTCGAGGAACGTAAACTACAGTAGTATAATGTAGGGAAAGTGAACTACAATAGGATAATGTAGGGGAACGTAAACTACACTAGGATAATGTAGGGGAAAGTAAACTGCAATAGTTTAATGTCGAGGTACGTAAACTACATTGGATAATGTAGTGGAACGTAAACTACACTACGATAATGTAGGGGAACGTAAACTACACTAGTCTAATATAGAGGAATGTTACCTAGAATAGGATAATGTAGGGGTAGGTAAACTATGCTAAGATAGGATAATGTAGTGGAACGTAAAATACACAAGTATAATGTAGGGGAAAGTAAACTGCACTAGAATAATATAAAGGAACGTAAACTACACTAGGATAATGAAGGAGAACGTAAACTACACTAGAATAATGTAGGTGAACGTAAACAAACCTAATCCGAAATTAACCTAGTGCAGTTTACTTTCCCCTAAATTATTGTCGTGTTGTTTACGTTCTCCTACATTATCCTAGTGTAGTTTACCTTCCCCTTCAATATCCTAGTGTAGTTTACGTTCCTTTACATTATCCTAGTGCACTTTACTTTCCCCTACATTATGCTAGTGCAGTTTACTTTCTCCTACATTATCCTAGTGTACCTTACGTACCCATACGTTACTCTAGTGTAGTTTACGTACCTCTACATTATCCTATGTAGTTTACGTTCCTTTACATTATCCTTGTGCAGTTTACTTTCCCTTACATTACACTTGTGTACTTTACGTTCCCCTACATTATCCTAGTGTAGTTTCCGGTCACCTTCTTTATCCTAGTGTAATTTACTTTCCCCTACATTATCCTCTGTACTTTACGTTCCCCAACATTATCCTAGTGTAGTTTACGTTCCCCTTCAATATCCTAATGTAGTTTACGTTCCCCAACATTATCCGTGTTTAGTTTACGTTCCGCGACATTATTCTAATGTAGTTTACGTTCCCCGAAATTAACCTATTGTAGTTTACGTTCCCCGAATTTAACCTATTGTAGTTTACGTTCCCCTACATTATCCTAGTGTAATTTACATTCCCCTACATTATCCTAGTGCAGTTTACTTTCTCCTACATTATCCTAGTGTACTTTACGTACCCCTTCATTACTCTAGTGTAGTTTACGTACCCCTACATTATCCTATGTACTTTACGTTGACGTATATTTTCCTCACGTAGTTTACGTTCTCCGAACATTATCCTTGTGTAGGTGACGTTTCCCTACATTAACCTGGTGTAATTTACGTTCACATATATTTATGTAGTGTAGTTTACGTTCCCTTATATATCCAATGTAGTTTACGTACCCAGATTATCCTTGTGTAGTTTACGCTCCCATACATTATCCTAGTGTATATTACGTTCCCCTACATTAACCTATTGTAGTTTACGTTTCTTGATATTAAGCAAGTGTAGTTTATGTTCCCGTACATTACCCTAGTGTAGTTTACGTTCCACTACATTATCCTATTGTAGTTTACTTTCGCCTACTTTATACCAGTGTAGTACACGTTCCCTACATTATACTGTTGTAGTTTATGTTTCCCTATATTATCCTAGTGTAGTTTACGTTCCCCTTCACTATACTAGTTTAGTTTTCGTTCCCCTACATTATCCTATTGTAATTTACAGTACCCTAAATTATCCTAGTGTATTTTACGTTCCCCTACATTATCTTAGTGTAGTTTACGTTCACCAAAATTAACCTTGTGCAGTTTACTTTCTCCTACATTATTCTTGTCTAGTTTCTTTTCGCCTACATTAAACTAGTGTAGTTTACGTTCCCCTTCAATATCGTAGTTAGTTTCGTTCCTTTACATTTTCCTAGTGCAGTTTAGTTTCCTCTACATTTTCCTAGTGAAGTTTACGTTCCCGTACCTTACTCTATTATAGTTTACGTTCCCCAACATTATCCTAGTGTAGTTTACGTATCCCTACATTATCCTTTGTAGTTTACGTTCCTTTACATTATCCTTGTGCAGATTACTTTCCCTTACATTACCCTAGTGTACTTTACGTTCCCCTACATTATCTTAGTGAAGTTTCCGGTCACCTTCTTTATCCTAGTGTAATTTACTTTCCCCTACATTATCCTCTGTACTTTACGTTCCCCAACATTATCCTAGTGTAGTTTACGTTCCCCTTGAATATCCTAGTGTAGTTTACGTTCCCCAACATTATCCGTGTTTAGTTTACGTTCCGCGACATTATTCTAATGTAGTTTACGTTCCCCGAAATTAACGTATTGTAGTTTACGTTCCCCGAAATTAACCTATTGTAGTTTAGGTTCCCCTACATTATCCTAGTGTAATTTACTTTCCCCTACATTACCCTAGTGCAGTTTACTTTCTCCTACATAATCCTAGTGTACTTTACGTACCCCGTCATTACTCTAGTGTAGTTTACGTACCCCTACATTATCCTATGTACTTTACGTTGACGTACATTTTCCTACTGTAGTTTACGTTCTCCTACATTATCCTTGTGTAGTTTACGTTTCCTTACATTAACCTATTGTAATTTACGTTCACCTACATTTATGTAGTGTAGTTTACGTTCCCCTATATTATCCAATGTAGTTTACGTACCCCAGATTATCCTTGTGTAGTTTACGCTCCCATACATTATCCTAGTGTATATTACGTTCCCCTACATTAACATATTGTAGTTTACGTTTCTTGATATTAAGCAAGTGTAGTTTACGTTCCCGTACATTAACCTAGTGTAGTTTACGTTCCACTACATTATCCTATTGTAGTTTACGTTCGCCTACTTTATACCAGTGTTGTACATGTTCCCTACATTATAATGTTGTAGTTTACGTTTCCCTATATTATCCTAGTTTAGTTTACGTTCCCCTCCACTATACTAGTTTAGTTTTCGTTCCCCTACATTATCCTATTTTAATTTACAGTACCCTAAATTATCCTAGTGTATTTTACGTTCCCCTACATTATCTTAGTGTAGTTTACATTCCTCAAAATTAACCTTGTGCAGTTTACTTTCTCCTACATTATCCTTGTCTAGTTTCTTTTCGCCTACATTAAACTAGTGTAGTTTACGTTCCCCTTCAATATCGTAGTTAGTTTCGTTCCTTTACATTTTCCTAGTGCAGTTTAGTTTCCTCTACATTTTCCTAGTGAAGTTTACGTTCCCGTACCTTACTCTATTATAGTTTACGTTCCCTAAAATTATCCTAGTGTAGTTTACTTACCCCTAGATTATCCTTATGTAATTTACGTTCCACTACATTAAACTAGTGTGGTTTACGTTCCCAAACATTACCATAATGTAGTTTACGTTTCCATACATTATCCTAGTGTAGTTTACGTTCCCCTACATTATCTTTGCGTACCCCTACAATAAACTATTGTAGATAACGTTCCCCTAAATTATTCTATTGTAGTTTACGTTCTCGTACAATATCGTAGTGTAGTTTACGTTCAATTAATTTATTCTATTGTAGTTTTCGTTCAGTTACTTTATTCTATTGTAGTTTACGTTCAATTACTTTATTCTATTGTAGTTTACGTTCCCCTACATTATTCAATGTAGTTTACGTACCGCGACATTATCGTAGTGTAGTTTACGTTCCCCAACATTAACCTAGTGCAGTTTACTTCCCCCTACATTATCGTAGTGTAGTTTACTTTCCCCTACTTTATCCTATTGTAGTTTACGTTCACTTTCATTAACCTTGTGTAATTTACGTTCCTTTTCACTATCCTAGTGCAGTTTACTTTGCCCTCATTATCCTAGTGTTACCAACGTTCCCCTACATTATCCTAGTGTAGTTTAATTTTCCCTACATTATCTTTATGTAGTTTAAGTACCCTTACATTTTTCTATTGTAAATTAGTTTACGTACCCCTATATTTTGCTACTATAAATTAGGTACCCCTACATTTTGAAAAAGATGCTTAATTACCCATATATTATAATAGTGTAGTTCACATTCCCCTATATTATCCTAGAGTAGTCTACGTTCCCCTACATTTCCTCGTGTAGTTTACGTTCGCCTTCATTATCCTAGTGTAGTTTTCTTTCCCCTACTTTAACCTAGTGTAGTTTACGTTCCCCTAAATTATCCTACTCTAGGTTACGTTCTGCTGCCTTATCCTAGTAGAGTTTACGTTCCCCTATATTATCTTGTTATAGTTTACGTTCCCCTACATTATCCAATGTAGTTTACGTACCCCGACATTATCCTACAGTAGTTAATTTCCCTATATTATCCAAGTGTAGTTTATATTCCACTACCTAATCCAAGTGTAGTCTAGGTGTCCCTAAATTATCCTCGTGTAGTTTACATTCCTCTTCATTATCCTATTGTAGTTTTCGTTTCCCTATATTATCCTAGTGTAGTTTACGTTCCCGTACATTATCCTAATGCAGTTTAAGTTCCCCTACTTCAACCTACTGTAGTCTACGTTCCGCTTCATTATCCTAGTGTAGTTTACGTTCCCCTAAATTAAATTTTGTAGTTTACGTTCCCCGACATTATCATAGTGTAGTTTACGTTCACCTACCTTATCTTAGCATAATTTACCTACCCCTACTTTATCCTATTGTAGGTAACATTCCCTATATTATAGTAGTGTAGTTTACGTTTCACTGCATTAACCTACTGTAGTTTATGTTCCCCTACATTATCGTAGTGCAGTTTACGTTCCCCTACATTATCCAATGTAGTTTACGTACCCCGACATAATCCTAGTGAAGTTTGCTTTCCCCTACATTCTCCTAATATAGTTTACGTTCCCCTACTTTATATTAGTGTAATTTACGTTCCCCTACATTATCCTAATGTAGTTTACTTACCCCTACATTATTCTCATGTAGTTTACGTTCCACTACATTAACCTAGTGTATTTTAAGTACACCTACATTCAACTAATGTGCTTTACGTTCCCGATCATTATCTTTACGTAGTTTACTTTCCCCTACATTATCCTAGTGTAGTTTACGTTCCCATACATTATCTAGGCGTAGTATCCGTACCCTTATATTCTCTTATTGTAGGTAACGTTCCCTTACATTATCCATGGGTAGTTTACGTTCCCGTACAATATCCTACTGCAGTTTACGTTCCATTACTTTATCCTACTGTAGTTTACGTTTAACTACTATAAGGTAGTGTAGATTACGTTCCCCTGCATTATCATAGTGTAGTTTACGTTCACCTACATTATCCAATGTAGTTTACGTACTCGACATTATCCTAGTGTAGTTTACGCTCCCGAACATTATCCAATTGTATATCACTTTCCCAGAAATTAAACTAGTGTGGTTTACGTACCCCGATATTAAACTAGTGATGTTTAATTTCCCCTACATTAACCTAGGGAAGTTTACGTTCCCCTACATTATCGTAGTGTAGTTTACGTTCCCTACATTATCCTAGTGTAGTTTACGTTCCACTATATTATCCTAGTGTAGTTTACGTTCCCCTTCACTATATTACTGTAGTTTTCTTTCCCGTACATTATCCTAGTGTAGTTTACGTTCCCCTAAATTATCCTAGTGTAGTTTACGTTCCCCAATATTAACCTAGTATTGTTTACGTTCCCCTACATTAACCTAGTGTAGTTTACGTTCCCCTACATTAATCTAGTGTAGTTTACTTTCACCAACATTATGCTAGTGTAGTATACGTTCCCCGACATTGCCAAGTATAGTTTACGATCAACTACCTTATCCTAGTTTAGTTTACGTTCCCCTACAATGCTAAGATAATGTAGGGGAACGTAAATTACACTAGGAGAATATAGGGGAAGGAGAACTACACTACGATAATGTATGAGAACGTAAACTACACTAGGATAGTGTATGGATAATTATACTTCTCTAGGCTAATGAAGGGGTACGTAAATTACACTAGCATAATTTAGGGGTACGTAAACTACAATAGGATAATGTAGGGGAAAGAAAACTGCAGAAGTATAGTGAAGGGGGACGTAAACTACACTAGGATAATATAGTGGAACGTAAACTACACTAAGATAATGTAGGGGAACATAAACTACACCAGGATAATGTAGGGTAACGTAAACTACACTTGGATAATGTATAGGAACGTAATCTACACTACGTTAATGTCGGTTACGTAAACTACATTGGATAATGTAGGGGAACGTAAACCTCACTACGATAATGTATAGGAACGTAAAATACACTAGGATAATGTAGGCGAACGTAAACTACAATAGGTTAATGTCGGGGAACATAACTACACTATGTTAATGTCGGTGAACATAAACTAAATAAGGTAATGTCAGGAAACGTAAACTACTCTAGGATAATTAATCGGAACGTAACCTACAGTAGGATAATGTAGGGGAAAGTAAATTACACTATGATAATGTAGGGGAACGAAAACTACAGTAGGATAATGTAGGGGAACGTAAAGTACAGTAGGATAATGTAGGATAAAGTAAACTGCACTAAGATAATGTGGGGGAACGTAAACTACACTAGGATAATGTAGAGGAACGTAAACTACACTAAGATAAGGTCAGAGAACGTGAACTACAATAGGTTAAGGTTGGGAACATAAACTACACTAGAATAATGTCGGGGAAGGAAAACTACACAGGATAATGTTGGGGAACGTAAACTACACTATTTTAATGTAGAGGAACGTAAACTACACCAGGTTAATGGAGGGGAACATAAACTACAGTAGGATAATCTTATGGAACGTAAACTAAACCAGGATAGTGTAGGGGAACGTAAACTATACTAGAATGATGTTAGGGAACGTAAAATACATAGGATAATGTAGGGGTACGTAAACTACACTAGATTAACGTAGGGGTACGTAAAGTACATTACGATAATGTAGGGGGAATTAAACTGCACTAGGATAATGTAGGGGAAAGTAAATTACTCTAGCTTAATTAAGGGGAACGTAAACTAAACTAGGATAATGTTGGGGAACGTAAACTATACAATGATAATGTAGGGGATAGTAAACTGCACTAGGTTAATGTAAAGGAACGTAAACTACACTAGGATATTGAAGGAGAAGTTAAACTACACTAGGATAATGTTGGAGAACGTAAGCAACACTTATATAATTTAGGGGAAAATAAACTTCTTCTTTCTCTTCGCCCGTTCCCGCCTCTATGCGGGGTCGGCGTTTCTAACCAGCCTCCTCCACACAGCCCGGTCCTGGGCTTCTTCCTCCGAGAAACCCTTCTCCCTCAAATCGTCCCTCACCTTCTCCATCCACCTCGCTTCGGTCTGCCTCTCTTTCTCCTGCCATGCTCCTCCATATTCATCGTTCTCTTACCTACATAATCTTCGTCCCCTCTCATCACATATCCATACCATTTCAGTCTACTTTCTTGTATCTTCCTCGAGATTTCTCCAACCTTTGTTGTGCCCCTTATCCTTTCATTCCTTACTCTATCCAACCTTGTCACTCCGCACATCCATCTCAGCATTCTCATCTCCGTTACATCTAGTCTTTTCTCATGATCTTTCTTTATAGCCCAATACTCAGCCCCGTACATCATAGCCGGTCTTACCACAGTCTTATACACCTTTCCCTTAACCCTTGCGCCTATTCTTCGGTCACACAACACCCTGAAACTTTCTTCCAATTTTTCCAACCAGAGTGCACTCTGTGTGTTATTTCTGTGTCCAGCTCACCGTCCTCAGCCACTGTCGATCCCAAGTACGTAAACTTACTTACTCTCTTTAACCTCGCTCCCTCTAAACTAATTTCTGAGTCTTGATTTTCGTAGAACCTCAGGTACTCCGTTTTCTTTCTGCTGATTTTCAACCCTCTGTCTTCAAAAGCCCTCCTCCATTCCTCCAATTTTCTTCTACTACTTCTCTCCTGTTGCTGCACAGAACAATATCGTCTGCAAAGAGTATACACCAAGAGGTTAATTTCGGGGAACTTAAACTGCACTAGTTTAATGTCGGGGAACGTAAAATACACTAGGTTAATGTATGGGAACGTAAAATAAGATAGGATATTGTAGGGGAACGTAAACTACACTAGGTTAATGTAGGGGAAACTAAACTACAATAGGATAATGTAAGGGAACGTAAACTAGAATAGTGTAATGTATTGGTACGTATACTACACTAGGATAGTGTCGAGGAACGTAAACTACAATAGGTTAAGTTCGGGGAACGTAAACTACAATAGAATAATGTCGGGGAACGTAAACTACAATCGGATAATGTAGGGGAACGTAAACTACACTAGGTTAATGTAGGGGAACGTAAACTACACTAGGATAATGTAGAGGAACGTTACCTACATTAGGATAATATAGGGGAAAGTAATCTACACTAGGATAACGTAGGGGAACATAAACTATATTAGGCAATGTCGGGGAAAGTAATCTACACTAGGATAATATAGGGGAACGTAAACTACAATAGGATAATGTAGGGGAGCTTAAACTACACTATGATAATGTGGGGTAAGTATAGTACATTGGATAACGTAGGGGACCGTAAACAACAATACGATAATGTAGGGGAAAGTAAACTACACTAGCTTAATGTAGGGGAACGTAATCTACAATAGGATAGAGTAATGGAACGTAAACTACACTTTGATATTGTACGGGAACGTAAACTACACTAGGATAATATAGGTTAACGTTACCTACAATAGGATAAAGTAGGGGTACGCAAACGACATTAGAATAGTGTAGGGGAACGTAAAATACATTAGGATAATGTTTGGAAACGTAAACCACACTAATATAATGAAGGTGTACGTAAAATACATTAGGATAATACAGTGGAACGTAATATACATGAAGATAATGTAGAGGTAAGTGAACTATACTTGCATAATAAGGGGAACGTAAATTACTCTAGGTTAATGTCGGGGAGCGTAAACTACACTACTATAATGTAGGGAAAGTAAACTACACTAGGATAATGTAGGTAAACGTAAACTACACTAGGATAATGTAGGGGAAACAAACTGCAATAGTTTAATGTCGGGGTACGTAAACTATATTGGATAATGTAGGGGAACGTAAACTACACTAGGATAATGCAGTGGAACGTAAACTACATTAGTCTGATATAGAGGAATCTTACCTTCAAAAGGATAATGTAGGGGTAGGTAAACTATGCTAAGATTGGATAATGAAGGGGAACGTAAAATACACTGAATAATGTAGGGGAAAGTAAACTGCACTAGGATAATGTAAAGTAACGTAATCTACACTAGGATAATGAAGGGGAACGTAAACTACACTAGGATAATGAAGGGGAACTTAAACTAACTAACACGAAATTAACCTAGTGCAGTTTTTTTCCCCTAAATTATTCTTGAGTTGTTTACGTTCCCCTGCATTATCCTAAGGTAGTTTACCTTCCCCTTCAATATCCTACTGTAGTTTACGTTCCCCTACATTAACCTAGTGTAATTTACTCTACCCTACATTATCCTTGTGTAGTTTACTTTCTCCTACCTTATTCTAGTATACTTTACGTACCCCTACGTTACTCGAGTGTACTATACGTACCCCTACATTATCTTATGTAGTTTACGTTCCCCTACATTATCCTGGTGTAGTTTACGTTCCCCTACATTATCCTAGTGTAGTTTATTCCCCGACATGAACCAATTGTAGTTATCCTAGTGTAGTTTACCTTCCCCTCAATATCCTAGCTAGTTACGTTCCTTTACATTATCCTAGCGCAGTTTACTTTCCCCTAGATAATCCTAGTGTAGTTTACGTTCCCCTACATTATCCGAGTGTAGTTTACGTTCCACTTCATTATCCTAGTGTAATTTACTTTCCCTACATTTCCTATTGCAGTTTACTTTCACTACATTATCCAAGTATACTTTACGTACCCCTACGTTACTCTTGTGTAGTTTACTTTCCCCTACATTATCCTATTGTAGTTTACGTTCCCCTACATTATCTTGGTGTAGTTTACTTTCCCCTACACTATCCTGGTGTAGTTTACGTTCCCATACCTTATCCTAGTGTAGTTTAAGTTCCACTACTTTATCCTGGTGTAGTTTTCGTTCCCCTACAATATCCTTGTGTAGTTTACGTTCCCAACATTATCTGTATGTAGTTCACGTTCCCCGACATTATTCTAGTGTAGTTAACGTTCCTAGACATTAACCTATTGTAGTTTACGTTTCCCGACCTTATCTTAGTGTAGTTTACATTCCCCTACATTATCCTTGTGTACTTTCCGTTCCCCCACATTATCCTAGTGCAGTTTACTTGCCACTACATTATCCTACTCTAGTTTACGTTCCCCTAAATTATACTAGTGTCGTTTACGTTTCCTGACATTATCCTTGTTAGTTTACGTTCCCCGACATTAACGTAGTGAGATATGTTGCCCTTCATTAAACCTATTGTAGTTTACGTTCCCCAACATTTCCTAATGTATTTTACGTTCATATACATTATCGTAGTGTAGTTTACGTTTCCCTACATTATCCAATGTAGTTTACGTAACCGACATTATCCTAGTGTAGTTTACTTTCCTCTACATTATCCTATTGTACTTTTCTTTACCCTGAATTAACCTTGTGTAGTTTATGTTCTTCTGCATTATCTTAGTGTAGTTTACGTTCCCCTACATTAATCTAGTATAGTTTACGTTACCCTACATTATCCTAGTATAGTTTACGATCCAGTACATTATTCTAGTTTAGTTTACGTTCCCCTAATATCCTAAGATAAGGTAAGGGAACGTAAATTACACAAGGTTAATGTAGGGGAACGTAAACTACACTACACTTTGATAATGTAGGGGAACGTACACTACACTAGGATAATGTAGGGGAACATAAATTACACTAAGATAATATAGGGGAAGGAGAACTATACTACGACAATATATGAGAAAGTAAACTACACTAGGATAATGTAGGATAAGTATACTTCTCTAGGGTAATGTAGGTGTACGTAAATTATACTAGCATTATGTAGGGATACATAAACTACTGTATACTACAGTAAACTACATAAGTGTAATGTAGGGGAACGTAAACTACACAATGATAAAAAATGCAGAGGAACGTAAACTACACTAGGATAATGTCGGTTACGTAAACTACATTGGGTAATGTAGGGGAAACGTAAACTACACAACAATTAATGTATAGGAACGTAAAATACTCTAGGATAGTGTAGGGAAACGTAAACTACAATAGGTTAATGTCGGGAACATAACTACACTTGTAATGTCGGGGAACGTAAACTATCTAGGGTAATGGCAGAACGTAAACTACACAAACGATAATTTAGGGAACGTATACTAAATAGGATAATGTAGGGGAAAGTAAATTACACTAGGATAATGTAGGGGAACGTAAACTACAGTACGATAATGTAGGTTTAAAGTAAACTGCACTAGGATAATGGGGTAAAAGTAACCTACACTAGGATCATGTAGGGGAACGTAAAATACACCAGGATAGTGTAGGGGAAACGCAAACTAAACTAGATTAAAGTAGGGGTTGTAAAGTACATTAGAATAATGTAGGGGAAAACTAAACTGCACTAGGATAATGTAGGGGAAAGTAAATTACTCTAGCATAATGAAGGGGAAACGTAAACTACACTAGGTTAAGTAGGGGAAAATAAACTGCAATAGGATAATGTAAAGGAACGTAAACTCACTAGGATATTGAAGGGAAGGTAAACTACACAAGGATTAACTACAATAGGTTAATGTCGGGGTAGGTAAAACTACACTAGAATAATGTCGGGGAAGGTAAACTACACACGGATAATGTTGGGAAAGTAAACTACACAAGGATAATGTATGGGTACGTAAACTACACAAGGATAATTTGGGGAACGTAAACTACTTAAGATAATGTAGAGGTACGTAAATACACTCGTGTAACGTAGGAGTACGTAAAGTACACTAGGGTAATGTAGGAGAAAATAAACTGCAATAGGATAATTTAGGGGAAAGTAAATTACACTAGGATAATGAATGGAAGGTAAACTACACTAAATAATGTAGGGGACCGTAAACTACACTAGGATAATGATGGGAAGTAATTCCTCTATATTAGACTAGGTAGTTTACGTTCCCTTTCATTATCGTAGTGTAGTTTCCGTTCCCCTACATTATCCAAGTAGTTTACGTACCCCGACATTAAAGTATTGCAGTTTACTTTCCCAATATTATCCTAGTGTAGTTTACGTTCCCCGACATTAAACTAGTGCAGTTTAATTTCCCCTACATTAATCGTAGTGTAGTTTACTTTCCCCTACATTATAATAGTGTAGTTTATGTTCCACTACATTTATCCTACTGAAGTTTATTTTCCCCTACATAAACCTAGTGTAGTTTTACGTTCCTCAATATTATCATAGAGCAATTTACGTTCCACTGTATTATCCTATTATAGTTTACTTACCCCTACATTATCTCATGGTAGTTTACGTTCCACTTTATTTTCCTAGTGTAGTTTACGTACACATACAGTAAACTAGTGTAGTTTATGTTCTCAAACATTATCCTAGTGTATTTCAATTTCCCCCACTTTATCCTATGTAGTTTGCGTACCCTACATTATCCTATTGTAGGTAACATACCTATATTATGGTAGTTGAGTTTACGTTCCCGTACAATATCCAAGTGTAATTTACGTTTTATTACTTTATCCTTTTGTAGATTACGTTCCCCACATTAAGCTAGTGTAGTTTACTTCCCCTACATTATCGTAGTGTAGTTTACGGTCCCCTACGTTATCCAATGTACTTTACGTACCACACATTATCATAGTGTAGTTTACGCCCCCTACTTTATCCTATTGTAGTGTACGTTCCCCTACATTATCCTAGTGTAGTTACGTTCCCCGACATTGCCTAGTATTGTTTACGTTTCTCCTACTTATCCTAGTGTAGAATACTTTCCCCTACATTATCCTTCTTTAGTTTACGTTCCCCTACATTATCCTAGTGTAGTTTAAGTACCCCTATTAACTATTGTAGGTAAAGTCCCACTACATTATTCTAGAGTAGTTTACGTTCCCTACATTATCCTAGTGTCGGTTACGTTCCCCTACATTATCCTAGTGTCATTACGTTCCCCTACATTATCCGAGTATAGTTACGTTCCCAGACATTATTCTTGTGTAGTTTACGTTCCCCGACATTAACCGTTTGTAGTTTACGTTCCCCGACATTATCGTAGTTTAGTATACGTTCCACTACCATTATACTGTTCTAGTTCATGTTCCCCTACATTATCCTCTTGTGTTTAATTTCCCCTACATTATCCTAGTGCAGTTTACGTTCCCTTACATTATCCTAGTGTAGTTTACGTTCCCTTAAATTATCCTAGTGTAGTTTACGTTCCCATATATTAACCTAGTGTAGTTGACGTTCCCAGACATTATCCTACTATAGTTAACGTACACCTACATTTTCCTAGTGTAGGTTACGTTCAGCTACATTATCCTAATGTAGATTACGTTCCGACCTTAACCTAGTGCAGTTTAAGTTCCCCGAAATTAACCTAGTGCAGTTTACTTTCCCTTAATTATTCTAGTGTTGTTTACGTTCCCCTATATTAACCTAGTGTAGTTTACCTTCCCCTTCAATATCCTAGTGTAGTTTACATTCCTTTACATTAACCTAGTGCAGTTTACTTTCCCCTACATATCCTTGTGTAGTTTATGTTCCCCGACATTAACCTAGTGTAGTTTACGTTCCCCTTCATTATGCTAGTGTAATTTACTTCCCTGCTTTATCCTAGTGCAGTTTTACTTTTCCCCTACATTATCCTAATGTACTTTACCTACCCCTACCTTAATCTAGTGTAGTTTACGTTCCCCTACATTATCCTAGTGTAGTTTACGTTCCCCTACATTATCCTAGTGTAGTTTACGTACCCCTACACTATCCTGGTGTTTTACGTTCCTCTACATTATCCTAGTGTAGTTTACTGTACAGTAGGATAATGTAGGGAAGTAAATTACACTAGGATAATGTAGGGGAACGAAAACTAAAGCAGGATAATGTAGGGGAATGTAAACTACAGAACGATAAAGTAGGGTAAAGTAAACTGCACTACGATAATGTGGGGGAAAGTAAACTACACTAGGATAATGTAGGAACGTAAAATACACCAGGATAGTGTAGGGGTACGTAAACTACACTAGGATAATGTAGGGGAACGTAAACTACACTAGGATAATGTAGGGGAACGTAAACTACACTAGATTAAGGTAGGGGTAGGTAAAGTACATTAGGATAATGTAGGGGAAAGTAAACTGCACTAGGATAAAGCAGGGGAAAGTAAATTACACTAGCATAATGAAGGGGAACGTAAACTACACTAGGTTAATGTAGGGGAACATAAACTACACAAGGATAATGTAGGGGAAAGTAAACTGCACTAGGTTAATGTAAAGGAATGTAAACTACACTAGGATATTGAAGGGGAAGGTAAACTACACTAGGTTAATATAGGGGAACGTAAACAACACTAGAATAATTTAAGGGAAAGTAAACTGCACTAGGTTAATTTCGGGGAACTTAAACTGCACTAGGTTAAGGTCGGGGAACGTAATCTACATTAGGATAATGTAGCTGAACGTAACCTACACTAGGATAATGTAGGTGTACGTTAACTATAGTAGGATAATGTCTGGGAACGTCAACTACACTAGGTTAATATATGGGAACGTAAACTACACTAGGATAATTTAAGGGAACGTAAACTACACTAGGATAATGTAAGGGAACGTAAACTGCACTAGGATAATGTAGGGGAAATTAAACAACAATAGGATAATGTAGGGGAACGTGAACTAGAACAGTATAATGTAGTGGAACGTATACTAAAGTAGGATAATATCGGGGAACGTAAACTACAAAAGGTTAATGTCGGGGAACGTAAACTACACAAGAATAATGTCTGGGAACGTAAACTGTACTCGGATAATGTAGGGGAACGTAAATGACACTAGGATAATGTAGGGGAACGTAACCGACACTAGGATAATGTAGGGGAACGTAAACTACTCTAGGATAATGTAGGGGAACGTTACCTACAATAGGATAATATAGGGGTACTTAAACTACACTAGGATAATGTAGGGGAACGTAAACTAAAGAAGGATAATGTAGGGGAAAGTAATCTACACTAGGATAAAGTAGGAGAACGTAAACTATACTAGGTAATGTCGGGGAACGTAAACTACACTAGGATAATGTAGGGGAACGTAAACTACAATAGGATAAAGTAGGGGGGCGTAAACTAAAGAAGGATAATGTAGGGGAAAGTAATCTACACTAGGATAAAGTAGGAGAACGTAAACTATACTAGGCAATGTCGGGGAACGTAAACTACACTAGGATAATGTAGGGGAACGTAAACTACAATAGGATAAAGTAGGGGGGCGTAAACTACACTATGATAATGTGGGAACGTAAAGTACATTGGATAACGTAGGGGACCGTAAACTACACTACGATAATGTAGGGGAAAGTAAACTACACTAGCTTAATGTGGGGAACGTAATCTACAAAAGGATAAAGTAATAAAACGTAAATTACACATGGATATTGTACGGGAACGTAAACTCAACTAGCATAATATAGGGTAATGTTACCTACAATAGGATAATGTAGGGGTACGCAAACTACATTAGGATAAAGTGGGGGAAATTGAAATACACTAGGATAATGTTTGAGAACATAAACTACACTAGTTTACTGTATGTGTACGTAAAATACACTAGGAAAATACAGTGGAACGTAAACTACATGAGGATAATGTAGGAGTAAGTAAACTATAATAGGATAATACAGTGGAACGTATATTACTCTATGATAATATTGAGGAACGTAAACTACACTAGGTTAATGTAGGGGAAAATAAACTTCAGTAGGATAATGTAGTGGAACATAAACTACACTATTATAATGTAGGGGAAAGTAAACTACACTACGATAATGTAGGGGAAATTAAACTGCACTAGTTTAATGTCGAGGAACGTAAACTACACTATGATAATATTGGGGAAAGTAAACTGCAATACTTTAATGTCGGGGTACGTAAACTACTTTGGATAATGTAGGGGAACGTAAACTACTGTACACTACGATAATGAAAGGGAACGTAAACTACACTAGTCTAATATAGAGGAATTACTTCCCATACATTATCCTAGTGTAGTTTACGTTCCCCTACATTATCCTAGTGTAGTTTACGTTCCCCTTCATTATCCTAGTGTAATTTACTTTCCCCTAAATTATCCTATAGCAGTTTACTTTCTCCTACATTACCCTAGTGTACTTTACGTACCCCTACGTTACTCGAGTGTAGTTTACGTACCTCTACATTATCTTAAGTAGTTTACGTTCCCCTAAATTATCCTTGTGCAGTTTACGTACCCATACATTATCCTTGTGTAGTTTACTTTCCCCAACATTATCCGTGTGTAGTTTACCTTCCCCGACATTATTCTAGTGTAGTTTACGTACCCCGACATTAACCTAGAGTAGTTAATTTCCCTATATTATCCAAGTGTAGTTTATATTCCACTTCCTAATCCTAGAGTAGTCTAGGTGCCCCTACATTATCCTCGTGTAGTTTACGTTCCTCATCATTATCCTAGTGTAGTTTTCGTTTCCCTGTATTATCCTAGTGTAGTTTACGTTCCCCTACATTATCGTAATGCAGTTTATGTTCCCCTACTTCAACCTAGTGTAGTCTACGTTCCGCTACATTTTCCTAGTGTAGTTTACGTTCCCCTACATTAAACGTTTGTAGTTTACGTTCCCCGACATTATCATAGTGTAGTTTAAGTTCACCTACCTTATCTTAGCATAATTTACCTAACCCTAGTTTAACCTATTGTAGTTAACATTCCCCTATAATATAGTAGTGTAGTTTACGTTTCACTGCATTAACCTACTGTAGTTTACGTTCCCCTACATTATCGTAGTGTAGTTTCGTTCCCCTACATTATCCAATGTAGTTTACGTACCCCGACATAATCCTAGTGAAGTTTGCTTTCCCCTACATTATCCTAATGTAGATTACGTTCCCTTATTTTATAATAGTGTAATTTACGGTCCCCTACATTATACTAGTGTAGTTTACTTACCCCTACATTATTCTCATGTAGTTTACGTTCCACTACATTATGCTAATGTATTTTAAGTACACCTGCATTAAATTAATGTGCTTTACGTTCCCGAACATTATCTTAACGTAGTTTACGTTCCCCTACATTATCCTAGTGTAGTTTACATTCCCCTACATTATCTAGGCGTAGTATCCTTACCCCTACATTCTCTTATTGTAGGTAACGTTCCCCAACATTATCCAAGTGTAGTTTACGTTCCCGTAAAATATCCTAGTGTAGTTTACGTTCCAATACTTTATCCTATTGTAGTTTACGTTCAACTACTTTATGGTAGTGTTGTTTACGTTCCCCTACATTATAATAGTGTAGTTTACGTTCACCTCCATTATCCAATGTAGTTTACGTAACCGACATTATCCTAGTGTAGTTTACGCTCCCGAACATTATCCTATTGTATATCACTTTCCCCGAAATTAACAAAGTGTAGTTTACGTTCCCCTACATTATCCTAGTGTAGTTTACGTTCCACTATATTATCCTAGTGTAGTTTACGTCACAATACTACTGTGCTTTTCTTTCCCCTACATTATCCTAGTGTAGTTTACGTTCCCCTACATTATCCTAGTGTAGCTTACGTTCCCCTTCACAATACTACTGTACTTTTCTTTCCCCTACAATATCCTAGTGTAGTTTACGTTCACCTACATTATCCTAGTGTAGTTTACGTTCCCCTACATTATCCTAGTGTAGTTTACGTTCCCCGATATTAACCTAGTGTTGTTTAAGTTCCCCTACACTACCCTAGTGTACTTTACATTCCCCTACATTAATCTAGTGTAGTTTACGTTCACCAACATTATCCTAGTGTAGTATACGTTCCCCGACATTGCCAAGTATAGTTTACGATCCATTACATTGTCGAATTTAGTTTACGTCCCCGTACTATGCTAAGATAAGGTAGTGGAACGTAAATTACACTAGGATAATATAGGGAAGGAGAACTGCACTAGGATAATGTATGAGAACGTATACTACACTAGGATAATGTATGAGTAATTATACTTCTCTAGGCTAATGTAGGGGTACATAAGTTACACTAGCATAATTTAGGGGTACGTAAACTACACTAGGATAAAGTACGGGAACATAAACTACACCAGGATAATGTAGAGTAACGTAAACTACACTAGGATAAGGTATAGGGACGTAAATTACACTAGGTTAATGTCGGTTACGTAAACTACATTGGATAATGTAGGGAAACGTAAACTACACTACGATAATGTATAGGAAAGTAAAATACACTAGGATAATTTAGGCGAACGTAAACTACCATAAATTAATGTGGGAACATAACTACACTATCTTAATGTCGGTGAACGTAAACTAAATAGGGTAATGTCAGGAAACGTAAACTACACTAGGATAATTTATGGGAACGTAAACTACAGTAGGATAATGTAGGGGAAAGTAAATTACGCTAGGGTAATGTAGGGGAAAGAAAACTACAGTAGGATAATGTAGGGGAACGTAAACTACAAAAGCATAATGTAGGGGAACGTAAAGTACACTAAGATAAGGTCAAAGAACGTAAACTACAATAGGTTAAGGTCGGGGAACATAAACTACAATAGAATAATGTCGGGGAAGGAAAACTACACACGGCTAATGTTGGGGAACGTAAACTACACTAGGTTAATATAGGGGAACGTAAACTACACCAGGTTAATGTAGGGGAACGTAAACTACACTAGGATAATCTAGTGGAACGTAAACTAAACCAGGATAGTGTAGGGGAACGTAAACTATACTAGAATGATGTTGGGGAATGTAAAATACATAGGATAATGTAGGGTACGTAAACTACACTAGATTAACGTAGGGGTACGTAAAGTACATTACGATAATGTACGGGAAAGTAAACTGCACTACGATAATGTATGGGAAAGTAAATTACACTAGCATAATGAAGGGGAACGTAAACTACACTAGGATAATGTAGGGGAACGTAAACTATACAATGATAATGTAGGGGATAGTAAACTGCACTAGGATAATGTAAAAGAACGTAAACTACACTAGGATATTGAAGGGGAAGGTAAACTACACTAGGATAATGTAGGAGAACGTAAGCAACACTAGAATAATTTAGGGGAAAGTAAACTGCACTAGGTTAATTTCGGGGTACTTAAACTGCAGTAGGTTAATGTCGGGGAACGTAAACTACACTAGGTTAATGTAGGGGAACGTAAAATAAAATAGAATATTGTAGGGGAACGTAAACTACACTAGGATAAAGTAGGGGAAATTAAACTACAATAGGTTAATGTAAGGGAACGTAAATTAGAATAGTGTCATGTACTAGAACGTAAATTAGAATAGTGTAATGTACTGGAACGTATACTACACTAGGATAATGTCGGGGAACGTAAACTACAATAGGTTAAGGTCGGGGAACGTAAACTACACTAAAATAATGTCGGGGAACGTAAACTACAATCGGATAATGTAGGGGAACGTAAACTACATAGGTTAAGGTAGGGGAACGTAAACTACTAAAATAATGTAGGGGAACGTTACCTACATTAGGATAATATAGGGGAAAGTAATCTACACTAGGATAATATAGGGGAACATAAAATATATTAGGCAATGTCGGACAAAGTAATCTACACTAGGATAATGTAGGGGAACGTAAACTACAATAGGATAATGTAGGGGAGCTTAAACTACACTATGATAATGTGGGGTAAGTAGAGTACATTGAATAACGTAGGGGACCGTAAATTACAATATGATAATGTAGGAGAAAGTAAACTACACTAGCTTAATGTTCGGGAACGTAATCTACAATAGGATAAAGTAATGGAACGTAAACTACACTTTGATATTGTACGGGAACGTAAACTACACTAGGATAATATAGGGTAACGTTTCCTACAATAGGATAATGTAGGGGTACGCAAATGACATTAGGATAATGTAGGGGAACGTAAAATACATTACGATAATATTTGGAAACGTAAACCACACTAGTTTAATGTAAAATACATTAGGATAATACAGTGGAACGTAAACTACATGAAGATAATATAGAGGTAAGTAAACTACACTTGAATAATATAGGGGAACGTAAATTACTCTAGGTTAATGTCGGGGAACGTAAAATACACTACTATAATGTAGGGAAAGTAAACTACACTAGGATAATGGGTGAACATAAACTACACTAGGATAATGTTGGGGAAACAAACTACAATAGTTTAATGTCGGGGTACGTAAACCATATTGGATAATGTAGGGGAACGTTAACTGCACTACTATAATGTAGGGGAACGTAAACTACACTAGGATAATGCAGTCGAACGAAATAAACTACACTAGTCTAATATAGAGGAATGTTACCTACAATAGGATAATGTAGGGGTCGGTAAACTATGCAAAGATTGGATAATGAATGGGAACGTAAAATACATCTCAATAATGTAGGGAAAATAAACTGCACTAGGATAATGTAAAGTAACGTAATCTAACTAGGATAATGATGGGGAACGTAAACTACAGAAGGATAATGTAGGGGAACATAAACTAACCTAACCCGAAATTAACCTCGTGCAGTTTTCTTTCCTCTAAATTATTCTTGTGTTGTTTACGTTCCCTTACATTATCCTAGTGTAGTTTACCTTCCTCTTCAATATCCTGGTGTAGTTTACGTTTTCCTACATTATCCTAGTGTAGTTTACGTTCCCCTTCATTAACCTAGTGTAATTTACTTTAACCTACACTATTCTAGTGCAGTTTACTTTCTCCTACATTATATTAATATACTTTACGTACCCCTACGTTAGTCGAGTGTAGTTTATGTACCCCTACATTATCTTATGTAGTTTACGTTCACCTACATTATCCTGGTGTACTTTACGTTCCCCTACATTATCCTAGTGTAGTTTACGTTCCCCTTCGTTATCCTAGTGTAATTTAGTTTCACCTACGTTATCCTAGTGCATTTTACTTTCCCTACATTATACTAGTTTAGTTTACGTTACCCTACGTTATCCTAGTGTAGTTTACTTTCCCCTGCACTATGCTGGTGTAGTTTACGTTCCCATACATTATCCTAGTGTAGTTTACGTTCCCTACATTATCTTGGTGTAGTTTACGTTCCCCTACATTATCCTAGTGTAGTTTACGTTCCCAACATTATCCGTGTGTAGTTCACCTTCCCGACATTATTCTAGTGTAATTTACGTTCCTAGACATTAACCTATTGTAGTTTACTTTTCCCGACCTTATCTTTGTAGTTTACATTCCCCTACATTATCCTAGTGTAGTTCACGTTCCCCCACATTAACGTAGTGCAGTTTACTTTCCACTACATTATCCTTCTGTAGTTTACGTTCCCCTACATTATCCTACTGTAGTTTTCTTTCCCCTACATTATCCTACTGTAATTTATTTTCCCCTACTTTATCCTACTGCAGTTCACGTTCCCTTAAATTATCCAAGTGTAGTTTACGTTTCCTGACATTATCCTAGTTAGTTTACGTTCCCCGACATTAACATAGTGTAGTTATGTTCCCCGACATTAACCTATTGTAGTTTACGATCCCCAACATTATCCCAGTGTAATTTACGTTCCTATACATTATCATAGTGTAGTTTACGTTTCCCTACATTATACAATATAGTTTACGTAACCGACATTATCCTAGTGTAGTTTAGTTTCCTCTACATTATCCTACTGTATTTTACGTTACCCTACATTAACCTGGTGTAATTTATGTTCTCCTACATTATCCTAGTATCCTAGTGTAGTTCACGTTCCCCTACATTAATCTAGTGTAGTTTACGTTACCCTACATTATTCTAGTATAGTTTACGATCCATTACATTCTGTTAATTTACGTTCCCCTAATATCCTAAGATAAGGTAATGGAACGTAAATTACACAAGTTTAATGTAGGGGAACGTAAACTACATTTTTATTATGTAGGGGAACGTACACTACACTAGGATAATGTAGGTGAACATAAATTACACTATGATAATATAGGGGAAGGAGAACTACACAACGATAATATGTGAGAAAGTAAACTACACTAGGATAATGTATGGGTAAGTATACTTCTCTAGGGTAATTTAGGTGTACGTAAATTACACTAGCATAATGTAGGGATACGTAAACTACTGTAGACTGGAAAAATGTAAACTAAATAAGTACAAAGTAGGGGAACGTAAACTACACAAGGATAATGTAGGGGAACATAAACTACACCAGGGTAATGAAGGTTAACGTAAACTACACTAGGATAATGTAGAGGAACGTAAATTACCCTAGGATAATGTCGGTTACGTAAACTACATTCGATAATGTAGGGGAACGTAAACTACACTACGATAATGTATAGAAACGTAAAATACTCTAGGATAATATAGAGGAACGTAAACTACAATAGGTTAATGTCGGGGAACACAACTGCACTATGTTAATGTCGGGAACGTAAACTATCAATGGTAATGTCAGGAAACGTAAACTACACTACGATAATTTAGGGGGACGTACGGTATACTACAGTAGTAGGGTGTCTCATTAATACATTGAATTTTTTCTTTTTCGATTTTCTCTTGCTCGCGAATGCTGCCCCGATTTCAATAGGCATAGAGGTTCTAAAAATCGAAAAATGATGGGAATCGAACATATTTAGTGGTCACTCAAGTTTAACACTTTCTTGTAGCTATTTAGGAAAAAAAAGAAATTTCTATCATTCTCTTATTCTCTTTATTTCTGAACAAAAATGAAAATAAACGAAATGCACCTTTCATTAATTGAAATAAGCGCGTATAAATGGATTGTTTTCACATCAATCTGTCCTACACTACTTGATTTTACTCTTCAAGCTCTCCTTCGTCTTGACGGGGATCAACTTCTGGTGAGCCCGAACCACCTTGAGGACGAATTGTTTCTGCTTCTCATCACGTGATGGTGGAATTGAATCTTTTCATCAAAGCGATACCACGCGGCGGCGTCATTGACCACTTCAGGGCTTTCACCCTCTTTTGCCCGTGATCCAATCCTGGTCATTGATCCAATCCTCTGGATCTTTCATGAGGAAGGTGGGAGACTCAGATTCTGGAAGGATCGCGCGGAAGAAGACTTCTTTTGTTCTCCGGGTGACGAAGAGCTCGATGGATTGCTGTGGATTGAAGTTCTTCGGATCGATCCGCTTGATCCTTTCTTCGTGGCGGGGGATTGAAGTCGTTGGACCATCTTTAGCTTCGTGTCCTTTGGAATGCGGTCGTCAAAGAAACCAAGCCCCTCGAGATCCTCTGAGAGGTACCACAGGTGCCTTTTCAAGGCCATGGATGCCGTGTGGCTGACTTCCTTGTCAGGGTAGGCCTCGAGCAGGCGAAGGAACTCTAGGTCGTTCATTGGAGCTCGATTCGAGACCATTGCCTCATTCCACTGCTTCACGTACGTGAGGGAGATGAACAAACACAGCCGCCGAAGTCCTCCTTCTTCCCTGGCTGTCAGGTCCAGTTGGTGATGGAACATGAAAATCTTGAGGGCATAGATGGCTTTGGCCATCCATCTGGCGTGGTGATAGGCCCCAGGCTGACGAAATCCCCCCTGGACCTGACCGCCAAGGAAGCGGTAGGAAAGGATGAGGAGTTCACGGTAGTCTTCTCGGGGATGTGTGCCGTGGGAAAGCGTCTGCTGCAGGTATTTCTTCTGGAAGATGCTTGATTTGCCCAGTTGTCAGTTGTTGTGGGATTGCTTTCGTCACCGATGGAAAGAATGACCCTTTGTCAATGGAGGCCCACCGCTGTTGAAATCTTTTGAAGAGGAGAATGTCAGGGGAAGAGGACGGCCCCAGACATCGCACGAAGACATCCTTGATTAAGATCTCCAAGACGTGGTGACGGCAAGCCAACCACAACATGGGACGGCCAAACTCCTGCTCAATGCGAACGCAAGCACCTTGGATCATCCCAGCGTTCACAGCTGTGGTGTCGAATCCCAGTCCAATGATTTGCTCCGAAATGCCAAAAGCCTGGACTTCCTGGAGTACGGCTGCAGCCTGTTCTTTTCCAGTGCCGTCCACCGCAACGGGTACACCAAGAAGCTCCTCGACTCCATCGCCCGTCACCACAACAGCAATCCGGTCAACCTCCTCTTCTCCTTGGCGATATCTTCCAACAGTTTCCCTTCGAAGTTTTGGGTCAACTCTTCTCCCATCTCCTTTCGGATCTTGTTCCGTGCTCGATGAACAGTTGCTGGCGAGATTACCAGGTCATCCAGGTCATGACCCAAACTCTGAGCTGCTGCTGCAAAGGACGACGTTGCTTGTCTCACGGACATGTTGTCGCGATCCCAAGCAGCGATGAGATTCGGGTCCGTGAGGGCATTCATTCGCCTTTTCTTTTGAGTCTGGGCCTTGCTGGTGCTGGGCGCTTGGTACGTCTCGTCGTCATCATCCTCGTCTTCCGTGTTCATTTCAGTGCTGCTACCATCCACCTCCAAGATCGCTACCTCCATGAGCTGTCACCCCAGCATCCCATTTACTCTTCCTAGCCGTGGCTGCAAGATCCCTCTTCCGCTTCACAGCTTTCTTCTTCGCTGTCTTCTGGTCCACCCCCGCAAGACTTGACGACATCCTGTCTTCCCTCTGCGAGGTGAGAAAATCCTTGTCCTCCTGAGGGACCTTGGAGGAGGATAGCGCGGAGGAGTGAGCCACGTCAAACACGTCTTCCAAATCCGACTTGAACATCCCCTCCTTGTGCCGGTAACCCTCTTGCGGCTTTGTCCTGTTCTTCTTGAGTGCGTCGTAGGTATCGATCAACTTAGCCAGCTTCTCCCCTGCGTACTTCTTGGTGGTAGTTGGTATGTTGGCCTTCTCCCAGATGGGCCAGATGGTTTCCACCACCAGGCGAATGCTCTCCGATTTGGTCTTCCTTCCCTCTTGGTCTTGGTGGTGGTGGAAGTAAAGGAGCAGGCATTGCTCCTTCGATGGAAGTCGTGGACGAACAATCGCTGCAATTGGGGCCTTGTCCAGCAAACACAACTGGTTTCCTGCTCTAGTAACCATCACCTGCGAAAGAGAAGAAAATCTTGTATAAGTGAAACAGAAGTGGCGAACTTGAGTGACCCCTAGAAATCCTCCTACAGCTGTCAAATTTTGTGATAACAATCCTTTATAAAGGTGTAATACGGGCAAGCGTCGCCTCGAGCCGAAATCCTCCATTCGTATATTTGAGACACCCTAATGCGCATTATCGACCTCTCATGCACTAGTAAGGTGATGGATTAAGTCGAACATACGGTATGTCTTGAAATTAATTCGTGGCTTCGTGAAATAAATACTCTAAAGCGGTTGTTTGAAAACAGAGCAGAAAATATTTCTGTGCCAAACACTATACGTCTGAACCAAATGCGGCTGGTCTTAAAACAGGAAGAGGAATAGGACTGTGGGAGCTGGATTCTCCGGTGTAGAGGTGTATAGTCAGATTGTTCAATTTAAAAGGTTATTGATATTATAGGGAAGAGCGAGGAATAGCACAATTTCTCTGAGAAATGCTGGAGTACTAACACAGTAACCCTCCAGGATTATGATGGTGGCCAGGTTTGAGCTGGGGTTTTGAGCTTTATCAGGAGAAAAGACGGTAAATGAATTTACCTGAATGTCAAGAAGGATGGGTAGAAATAAAGCTGATGGAGAACTGCTTGAAAGAACTTAAAGAATGATGCTTTTTTTGTAAACAAGGGGCCATGTATAAAGGGATGGTAAAACCGACTGTATATATATATATATATATACTGTATGTGTTTGTGTGTGTGTGTGTGTGTGTGTATGTGTGTGTGAAAATTAACAATGAATAATTCCTACATTCGTATAATTCTTATATTCATTCATATAATTCTTATGTTCATTCGTATACTTCGTATATTTATAATCCTTATATTCTTGTTCATATATTCATTTTGACATATCAAGTCCAAAACTGTGTAACGTTGGCACGAGTTTGGATAAAATTTTGATTTGCTTTCTATTTTATAATTGGTGAATTATTTCTTTGTGAACTACTTAATCATTTTGTATAAAGTCGAAAATCGTATAACGTTGACAAATTTGGATACATTTTTTATTTGCTTTCTATTTTATAATTGGTGAATTATTTCTTTTTAAACAACTTGATCATTTTTGTAGACTTAGCTTAATAATGTAATCTTGTTCATTTTCTGTATACATTCTCTCCTCGTTGAAAAAGATGAAGTTATGTCCTGCTTAACGTTTAATTTTTAATCTTAAGCCTTTCATTTTTGCCCATGTGCATGTTTGTTTGTAATTCGTGATGGGAAGGCATATTTCAACTTCCTTTTTTTGTTAACTCGGCAGATCATGATAACATCAGATCTGTCTGTATGCGGTTTAAAATAAAAATATGGCTTCCTCTTGCTTAGTAATCTAGAAATTGATACAGCAAAAATATTTGTTTTGTCTTTAAATGTTTGGCAAAGTAAATCAGCCTATTGAGAATAAAAAACAAAAAAAAAACAGATCAGCATTAAATATTAATGATGTCAGAAAAAAAATTCACTATAAAAGCCCATAAAATTTCTCTAGTGTTCATTCTGACTAACTGATCTAACTTAGAGGCTGAACATTACCTGTAACATTTTGGCTGTAAATTACCGTAAAAAAAGTCTTTATCTTCTCCTTCGAGCCTTGCTTTCTTCAGAGAACTTAGTCTTAAATAGAGAAAAATAATTTCCCGATAAGTTACAAGAAGAATCGGGGAATCTTCAGAGAATTTAGTAAGCCTCACAGAATCCTCCGATCCACCACAAGAAGAAATCGGAGAGTAGTATAAGAGAACCTTCTGCGGTTTCCTATACGGTACCAGAGTAATAAATCCGTTGCTGCCACCTAACCAGAACCCCGTCAACTTCGAACCGCCCAAGGTCATAGAAGGCGGGGTTAACAACTGGCGACCTCCGCATCCAGGATTCTTCCAGTTCTTCCAGTCGACCGTCGTGTCACGACTTGAAGTTCTCCACGCCCATTCTTCGTCCAGGAAGAAGTGACCAGCAAGACATGTTTTCAGGACACGTCTCCAAGGATTACGCCGTTGGAATCTTGTTAAGTACAGATCCTTTTTTCAAATTTTTGAGAAGTCAGTATTATTAACAGTTAATAATTAGTATCAAGCTAGAATTAACAAAAAACACAGTGAACACTCCATATACCAGTCATACATTTCTTTTTATTGAAGCCGAGTTATTTCCACTATTATAGTTATTATAGAATAATTTTATTTAATGTACCAATCATAATATTACCGTACCTTCACGTATTTTCGAGTGAATTTTTTTTTTACATTTTTTTTATTATTCTGTTTACAATTTTTTTGAAATTATTGAATTAAGTTGACTTGCAATTATTGTGCATTATTTGTGTATTTCTTAGATAGAGTAGGTAGGAAACCCACTCCAGTTTATAGCCGTTCAATTTAGTCGGTTGCATCCAGATGAACAACCAACCCAGAGAATAAGAGAGAGCGTAATGCTAACAGAATCAGTTTAGTTCAGATTTCCGAGAGAAATAGGAAACCCACTCCAGTTTATAGCAGTTCAAGTCAGTCGGTTGCATCCAGAGGGAAACCGCCCCAGAAATCAGCCCCCAGAGTAATCAGTTCCAGTTGTTGAATCCAGTAGGATCAACGCAGTCAGTTTCCAGTCAGTCAGTTTTAGTTCAGCCAGTTTTAGTTCAGCCAGTTTCAGCTCAGCCAGTTTCAGTTGAGCCAGTTTTAGTTCAGCCAGTTTCAGTGCAGAGAATTTAATTCAACCTGAATTGAGAGTAAATGCAAAAAACTTCACTTTTCTACGTGAAGGTCAAAATATGATAATAAAAACCCACTCTAATGTTATAATAATGTTATAATGTTTCAGACCAACAAAGAACCTAGGATCCACTCATGGCTGGTCTACCTAACTGTGTTCGTAATTGTGTATTGTGTATGTCCTCCGTGATGGCGGAGGGAACCTACAATTTTACGTGGGTTCCAAACCACAAGAACATAAGAAATTTATTATAAAAACTGCCTGTACATTGGCAACGACCAATTTTTACAAAACTAAATAATTATCAATTTAAAACTAATTAATTATCGATTTAAAACTAAAGATAGAATCTCTGGATCCAGAGGATCAAGTCATAATAGACTACTATCCACAAATATGTTACACTCTATATCTATTTATAACCGACATGCAAATATATCAGATCCAAAGAATCCAGTCAATTTCATTACGGTATCCATCAATACCAGTACCTTGCCAACCAAAAATAAGTCACGGTCCATATCGATTGCGGACGAAGTGTATGAGAGAGAAAGGTGTGCCGGAGAAGTACGTTAGGTTGGTGCAAAGTATGTATGAAGGAGCAAGGACCCAGGTTAGGAGTAGTGTAGGTGTAACGGAATGGTTCCCCGTGAGGGTTGGTCTACATCAGGGATCTTCTTTGAGCCCGTACCTTTTTGTTTTGATTATGGATGTGTTGGCCCAGGGGATAAAAGATCAATCCCCTTGGTGTATGCTCTTTGCAGACGATATTGTTCTGTGCAGCAACAGGAGAAAGAAAATTGGAGGAATGGAGGAGGGCTTTTGAAGACAGAGGGTTGAAAATCAGCAGAAAGAAAACGGAGTACCTGAGGTTCTACGAAAATCAAGACTCAGAAATTAGTTTAGAGGGAGCGAGGTTAAAAAGAGTAAGTAAGTTTACGTACTTGGGATCGACAGTGGCTGAGGACGGTGAGCTGGACACAGAAATAACACAGAATGCAATCTGGTTGGAAAAATTGGAAGAAAGTTTCAGGGGTGTTGTGTGACCGAAGAATAGGCGCAAGGGTTAAGGGAAAAGTGTATAAGACTGTGGTAAGACCGGCTATGATGTACGGAGCTGAGTCTTGGGCTATAAAGAAAGATCATGAGAAAAGACTAGATGTAACGGTGATGAGAATGCTGAGATGGATGTGCGGAGTGACAAGGTTGGATAGAGTAAGGAATGAAAGGATAAGAGGCACAACAAAGGTTGGAGAAATCTCGAGGAAGATACAAGAAAGTAGACTGAAATGGTATGGACATGTGATGAGAGGGGACGAAGATTATGTGGGTAAGAGAACGATGAATATGGAGGTGTACGGCAGGAGAAAGAGAGGCAGACCGAAGCGAAGGTGGATGGAGAAGGTGAGGGACGATTTGAGGGAGAAGGGCTTGTCGGAGGAAGAAGCCCAGGACCGGGCTGTGTGGAGGAGGCTGGTCAGAAACGCCGACCCTGCATAGAGGCGGGAACGGGCGAAGAGAAAGAAGAAGATACATTACAATATATATACTTAGGCGGAAAAGTGTAGGTGTGGCTATAAAGACTGTACAGTAATGTAGAAATGTGTGTGCACCCATTTTCGGTCTCCCATTTCAAGGTGTTTGTGGGGCAATTGAAGATCATGAGTTTTTCAATACATCACATTACTATGGGGGGCACCGCTCTAAAGAGGAATCTCTTTGAATGAGGTGTGTAAGGACAGAGAGTATCCCCTAACCCAAGATGCTTCCTCCCTATATCCCACAACACTTGTGTTGAGCTGTGGGATCTATCACCACAAAGCCTTAATTTTACTACCTTAAACTATACCCAATCTATCAACATATGCGTCTAATCGATTTTTAAACATGTTTATAGACTTGCTACTAATTACTTCTACCGGCAAACTATTCCAGCTATTTACTATTCTATGCGTAAAAACGTTTTTGGCAACTGCTGTCTCGAACCTTCTACTTGTCAACTTACACCCGTTATTTCTAGTCCTATTATATTGAGATATTTCGAAAAAGCTATCTCTATCTACGTTATCGAACCCATTCATAATTTTGAAAACCTGGATTAGATCACCCCTTAGCCCCCTAGTCTCGAGTGTAGTCAATTTTAACTCCTTAAGCCTATCCTCGTACGACTTTGACCGAAGCGACGGAATCATCTTAGTTGCTCGTCTTTGAACTCTTTCGATTTTGTCTATATCTTTCGCATATGCGGATCCAAAATTGGACGCGTACTCCAAATGGGGTCTAACTAATGACTTATAAAGAGGAACTATAATATCGCGCGATTGTACTCAAAATTTCGAGCTATAAAACCTAACACTTTGTTCGCTTTATTGACCGCTGCTGTACTTTGTTTCGCTACTTTTAAATCACCAGTGACTATAACTCCTAAATCTTTTTCTGCTCTACGCTTGTTAAATTTTTCCCTGACATACTATACGCAAAATTACCGTTACGCGAACCTATATGCAAAATTTTGCACTTATCAACGTTAAATCTCATTTCCCATGTGACTGACCAATCAACGATTTTATTCAGATCTTCCTGGATTTTACCTTTATATTCGTCATTAATCGCCCTACCACCAGCTTCGAGTCATCCGCAAAATTGAAACTGTACTGACTAGGCCGACATCTAGATCGTTAATATATATAAGTAAAAGCAAGGGGCCTAATACAGAACCCTGAGGAACGCCACTCGCTACATTAGCCCAACACGACTCCGCTCCATCAACGACCATCCTCTGTTTCCTACCTCGCAACCACTCTTCTTGCCAATTTATTACTACACCCCTGATTCTATGAGCCTTAGTTTTTTTCAATGAGTCTTTTGTGCGGCACGGTGTCAAACGCTTTTTGGAAATCTAAATACACTACATCAACCGCCCGATGTCTATCGTAAACGTCAACCACGCTTTGGAAAAATTATAAAGATTAGTTAAGCAAGATTTGTTTCGCCTTAAACCGTGCTGCGTATTTCTAACTAGTTTATGCAATTCTAAGTGTTCGACTATACGATCCATAATTATTGATTCCAGTAGCTCACCTACAACAGACGTTAAACTGATTTGCCTATAATTTCCCGCCGCACCTTTATCGCCTTTCTTAAAGATAGGTGTTACGTTTGCTAACTTGAAATTATCTGGTACGCACCCCTCAGAAATAGACGCATTAAAAATCTTTGTTAACGGCACAACAATGCTATATTTTAATTCTTTTAGTTGTATGGGATATATGGAATCCGGCCGCGATGATTTACGAGTTTTCATTTTATCAATATAGCGCATTACCTCCCCTTCACTAATCACGATATTATCCAAAATATTACCATTATCAAAAGGTAACTTATTATGTCTATGACCGTAGGGATATTCGTTATATCTTCTATAGTAAAAACTGACGTAAAAAATTCGTTTAGCAAGGTAGCCATTTCCTTGTTTTCAGAAACTGGATCCCCGTTTACATTTTACAAAGGCCCCAAGACACTTTTTACTGGATTTCTATTATTGACGTATTGAAAGAATCGCTTGGGGTTTTCTTTACCGTCACAAGCTATGGAGATTTGAAATTCGCGCTTGGACCTTTTTATTACACTGTTCGCTTCACGCCTTAGAGATATGTACTTGTTTCGTAACCACAAATTGTCTTCACTTATGTAGCATATAAGCCCTATGTCTACTCTTTATAATATCTCCTACTCTAGAAGTAAACCACAAGGGCTTGTTGTTTAGTTTCGCACGCTTAATTTTGTACGGTACACATTCCTCATTTATAGTCCTAAATACCGTTTCGAACGATTCCCACATTAGTTTTGCGTTGGAGTTCGCCATTACGTTTTCCCAATTGACGTGTGACAATTTATTTCGAAATTTAGTAAAGTCTGCTTGCTGGAAGTTATGAATTTTTGTCGAGTTAGTTGGTTTCGAGTGACTTACTGAGAGGACAAACTCTACCATATTGTGATCACTATTGCTTAACGGTTCTATTACTTGAAGATCAGTAATTAGCCTATCATCCGTAGTTATTACTAAATCTAAAATACTGTCCAACCTCGTAGGTTCCCCAACCTTTTGAATAAGAAAGATATCCTCGAGAAAATTAACTAAACGATTACCTTCCGCGTCTCCCTGCATTGTATCGTAATTCACATTGGCGCAATTAACGTCACCCATAACTAAAGCCTGGTCACTACCGATTATTCTCTTTAGTTCACGATATAACGCTTCGTCCGTATCAGCTGTTTGATTAGGGTGCCTATATATAACCGCAACAAGAAGTTTGAAATCGTTTAATTTAAGTTCTGCTATAGTCAAATCTATCGGTTCTGGAATTGTGTGCTTTACTTCTATAACGTTCGCAATATTATCTTTGATATACAACATAACACCGCCTCCTCGCCTACCTATTCTGTTTTTAACAAAAAGTCTATAACCTTTAATTTGATACTCCCCTACAAAGTCACGTGTTTCAGTGCTAAGCCACGATTCACTTATCGCAATTACATCATAGTCTTTACAAGCAATTAAAGAAAAAAATTCGTTTATTTTATTTCGTAGGCTACGAGTATTTAGGGATAGAACCTTCAAATTGTTTGTAACTGCGACACCTTCGCTAGCGCAGGGGAAATTTGTGGAATTTACGCTGGGACCGTTCGAGTTACGGTAGCCTGAAAAGAAGAGACAGTATTGTGAAATAGTCTTCCTAAACGCGCAGCTCCAACGTCATTAAGATGAAGTCCATCTTCGAGGAACAAGTTCCTCCTGCCGTAAAAACTGTTCCAAAAATTCGCAAAATGCACTCCTTCCTGTTGGCAAAGAGTCTTTAGGTTATTGTTAATATAGGTCGCCTTGCTGTAGAAATCGTTTCGTTGTATAATTCGAGGAAGTATACCTGTTAAGACAATCTTATTAGTGTTCTCCTTTAGTCGCTCTAGTAAGTCCCTGTACCAAGCCAGCAGTTCTTCCGATCTAGAATTTAAAACGTTATTATTACCAACATGAATAACATACGTTGTGTCCTCGGCGGTACCGTCTGTAAAATGGTCAACACTATTAGTTATATCCTCCACCCTTGCACCAGGGTAGCAGTAACGGCGCGTACGACGAGGGTTTCTCTCACAGAATTCCTCGACCTACCCTCGAACAATGGAATCGCCAACGAGTCGTATTTCCGGTTCATCAGCATCTTCGAAACCTAAAACAGAAAACTTATTGCTTGTTATTACTGGTAGACAAGTCTCAGGTTTTCTGAATGGGGCTCCATTACGCACTCGAACGAAGGGTTGGGAACTAGGGGAAGAGATAGGGCTATTAATACTATTTATATTATTAGTAGAAACTGAGGCAGGAGGGGTCGTAACTGGAGTCTCAAGGGATTCTAATTTTGCCGTCAGGAGCATTACTCTTTCTTGAAGCCTCACCCTGGCCTCCCTCTCACGTTCTAACTCGTTCCTCAGGACTTCCATGCTTGAGCACCACCTGCAAACTAACTGTTCATTATTATTAGCCATTGTGAACGCGTAAGCGGCAAATTTCCCTTCACAGCGACTGCAAGTACTTGACGAGGGTGCCATGCTTTTAATTAGTTAAAAAACAAAACACAAAAAACGAGCGTTTGGAAATTAATAAATTACAACGTAGGTCTACCGCGTGTTATTGTGCCGTCACCTGCGAAAACCCGCAAAAATATTCTTGAAACGCATAAACAGGTTCTTGTAACAATTTTATGCTAAATGAATATATAATTAAGCTACCGACGAAAGATCTGTTAAAGAAAAATTATTAAATGAAACTTATCTGACCGCTGTTCGACCGACTTAATTCCTTTTATCGCACGGTGAGTGACCCTTCGGGAGGTCAGGTAGCGTGTGAAGGGAAAAATGAACCTTAAGAAACCTCGTTTCTGATAATTTGAAAAACAACAAAGGCAAATCAAGGGAATTTCAACCTTATGAAACCTCGTGTAGTAACAGATTTGGGAACAAACAAGGCACTAGCCTTGCTTTAGTCAAGTAATACAGTAATGAATAAATTCAAGAAATGAAATATATTCGTTAATGAATGATTAGTAACACGAAGTAATTTAGTTAAGAATGCACCAAACACTATTTTTTTTTTTAAGACACTTGAACGAAAACCACTTATTCACTTGGTAACACTGGACACTCGGGTGGCTACAGAAAAACGAATGAACCAAAAACAAGAGGGAAAAACAGTCCAGGGACCATTAAGAAATTCGGACCTAGGTTAGATCCCGTTCACCCGACACCGGAAGGGCATTTTTTTTTATTGAAGGGACCCGCTTATAAGTACATTCGCACAAATTTAAAACTAGATTCTTGTTCAATACATACAGATTCTATTATTTTATTTTTTTTCATAATTACTACATTTATTATTACATTTATTACATTTAATATTGCATTATTATTTATTACAGAAATTATAAATTTATTATTACATTGATAATTAAATTGTTGTTTATTATACAGAAATTATAAACCGAAAAACGAATGAAAAGGCGAGGAGGAAACAATCCAGAGACCATTAAGAAATTCGCACCTAGGTTAGAGCCCGTTACCCCGACCACAACACTTGTGTTGAGCTGTGGGATCTATCACCACAAAGCCTTAATTTTACTACCTTAAACTATACCCAATCTATCAACATATGCGTCTAATCGATTTTTAAACATGTTTATAGACTTGCTACTAATTACTTCTACCGGCAAACTATTCCAGCTATTTACTATTCTATGCGTAAAAACGTTTTTGGCAACTGCTGTCTCGAACCTTCTACTTGTCAACTTACACCCGTTATTTCTAGTCCTATTATATTGAGATATTTCGAAAAAGCTATCTCTATCTACGTTATCGAACCCATTCATAATTTTGAAAACCTGGATTAGATCACCCCTTAGCCCCCTAGTCTCGAGTGTAGTCAATTTTAACTCCTTAAGCCTATCCTCGTACGACTTTGACCGAAGCGACGGAATCATCTTAGTTGCTCGTCTTGAACTCTTTCGATTTTGTCTATATCTTTCGCATATGCGGATTCCAAAATTGGAACGCGTACTCCAAATGGGGTCTAACTAATGACTTATAAAGAGGAACTATAATATCGCGCGATTTGTACTCAAAATTTCGAGCTATAAAACCTAACACTTTGTTCGCCTTATTGACCGCTGCTGTACTTTGTTTCGCTACTTTTAAATCACCAGTGACTATAACTCCTAAATCTTTTTCCTGCTCTACGCTTGTTAAATTTTTCCTGACATACTATACGCAAAATTACCGGTTACGCGAACCTATATGCAAAATTTTGCACTTATCAACGTTAAATCTCATTTCCCATGTGACTGACCAATCAACGATTTTATTCAGATCTTCCTGGATTTTACCTTTATATTCGTCATTAATCGCCCTACCACCCAGCTTCGAGTCATCCGCAAAATTGAAACTGTACTGACTAGGCCGACATCTAGATCGTTAATATATATAAGTAAAAGCAAGGGGCCTAATACAGAACCCTGAGGAACGCCACTCGCTACATTAGCCCAACACGACTCCGCTCCATCAACGACCATCCTCTGTTTCCTACCTCGCAACCACTCTTCTAGCCAATTTATTACTACACCCCTGATTCTATGAGCCTTAGTTTTTTTCAATGAGTCTTTTGTGCGGCACGGTGTCAAACGCTTTTTGAAAATCTAAATACACTACATCAACCGCCCGATGTCTATCGTAAACGTCAACCACGCTTTGGAAAAATTATAAAAGATTAGTTAAGCAAGATTTGTTTCGCCTTAAACCGTGCTGCGTATTTCTAACTAGTTTATGCAATTCTAAGTGTTCGACTATACGATCCATAATTATTGATTCCAGTAGCTCACCTACAAAGACGTTAAACTGATTTGCCTATAATTTCCAGCCGCACCTTTATCGCCTTTCTTAAAGATAGGTGTTACGTTTGCTAACTTGAAATTATCTGGTACGCACCCCTCAGAAATAGACGCATTAAAAATCTTTGTTAACGGCACAACAATGCTATATTTTAATTCTTTTAGTTGTATGGGATATATGGAATCCGGCCGCGGTGATTTACGAGTTTTCATTTTATCAATATAGCGCATTACCTCCCCTTCACTAATCATGATATTATCCAAAATATTACCATTATCAAAAGGTAACTTATTATGTCTATGACCGTAGGGATATTCGTTATATCTTCTATAGTAAAAACTGACGTAAAAAATTCGTTTAGCAAGGTAGCCATTTCCTTGTTTTCAGAAACTGGATCCCCGTTTACATTTTACAAAGGCCCCAAGACACTTTTTACTGGATTTCTATTATTGACGTATTGAAAGAATCGCTTGGGTTTTCTTACCGTCACAAGCTATGGAGATTTGAAATTCGCGCTTGGACCTTTTTATTACACTGTTCGCTTCACGCCTTAGAGATATGTACTTGTTTCGTAACCACAAATTGTCTTCACTTATGTAGCCTATAAGCCCTATGTCTACTCTTTATAATATCTCCTACTCTAGAAGTAAACCACAAGGGCTTGTTGTTTACTTTCGCACGCTTAATTTTGTACGGTACACATTCCTCATTTATAGTCCTAAATACCGTTTCGAACGATTCCCACATTAGTTTTGCGTTGGAGTTCGCCATTACGTTTTCCCAATTGACGTGTGACAATTTATTTCGAAATTTAGTAAAGTCTGCTTGCTGGAAGTTATGAATTTTTGTCGAGTTAGTTGGTTTCGAGTGACTTACTGAGAGGACAAACTCTACCATATTGTGATCACTATTGCTTAACGGTTCTATTACTTGAAGATCAGTAATTAGCCTATCATCCGTAGTTATTACTAAATCTAAAATACTGTCCAACCTCGTAGGTTCCCCAACCTTTTGAATAAGAAAGATATCCTCGAGAAAATTAACTAAACGATTACCTTCCGCGTCTCCCTGCATTGTATCGTAATTCACATTGGCGCAATTAACGTCACCCATAACTAAAGCCTGGTCACTACCGATTATTCTCTTTAGTTCACGATATAACGCTTCGTCCGTATCAGCTGTTTGATTAGGGTGCCTATATATAACCGCAACAAGAAGTTTGAAATCGTTTAATTTAAGTTCTGCTATAGTCAAATCTATCGGTTCTGGAATTGTGTGCTTTACTTCTATAACGTTCGCAATATTATCTTTGATATACAACATAACACCGCCTCCTCGCCTACCTATTCTGTTTTTAACAAAAAGTCTATAACCTTTAATTTGATACTCCCCTACAAAGTCACGTGTTTCAGTGCTAAGCCACGATTCACTTATCGCAATTACATCATAGTCTTTACAAGCAATTAAAGAAAAAAATTCGTTTATTTTATTTCGTAGGCTACGAGTATTTAGGGATAGAACCTTCAAATTGTTTGTAACTGCGACACCTTCGCTAGCGCAGGGGAAATTTGTGGAATTTACGCTGGGACCGTTCGAGTTACGGTAGCCTGAAAAGAAGAGACAGTATTGTGAAATAGTCTTCCTAAACGCGCAGCTCCAACGTCATTAAGATGAAGTCCATCTTCGAGGAACAAGTTCCTCCTGCCGTAAAAACTGTTCCAAAAATTCGCAAAATGCACTCCTTCCTGTTGGCAAAGAGTCTTTAGGTTATTGTTAATATAGGTCGCCTTGCTGTAGAAATCGTTTCGTTGTATAATTCGAGGAAGTATACCTGTTAAGACAATCTTATTAGTGTTCTCCTTTAGTCGCTCTAGTAAGTCCCTGTACCAAGCCAGCAGTTCTTCCGATCTAGAATTTAAAACGTTATTATTACCAACATGAATAACATACGTTGTGTCCTCGGCGGTACCGTCTGTAAAATGGTCAACACTATTAGTTATATCCTCCACCCTTGCACCAGGGTAGCAGTAACGGCGCGTACGACGAGGGTTTCTCTCACAGAATTCCTCGAGCTACCCTCGAACAATGGAATCGCCAACGAGTCGTATTTCCGGTTCATCAGCATCTTCGAAACCTAAAACAGAAAACTTATTGCTTGTTATTACTGGTAGACAAGTCTCAGGTTTTCTGAATGGGGCTCCATTACGCACTCGAACGAAGGGTTGGGAACTAGGGGAAGAGATAGGGCTATTAATACTATTTATATTATTAGTAGAAACTGAGGCAGGAGGGGTCGTAACTGGAGTCTCAAGGGATTCTAATTTTGCCGTCAGGAGCATTACTCTTTCTTGAAGCCTCACCCTGGCCTCCCTCTCACGTTCTAACTCGTTCCTCAGGACTTCCATGCTTGAGCACCACCTGCAAACTAACTGTTCATTATTATTAGCCATTGTAAACGCGTAAGCGGCAAATTTCCCTTCACAGCGACTGCAAGTACTTGACGAGGGTGCCATGCTTTTAATTAGTTAAAAAACAAAACACAAAAAACGAGCGTTTGGAAATTAATAAATTACAACGTAGGTCTACCGCGTGCTTATTGTGCCGTCACCTGCGAAAACCCGCAAAAATATTCTTGAAACGCATAAACAGGTTCTTGTAACAATTTTATGCTAAATGAATATATAATTAAGCTACCGACGAAAGATCTGTTAAAGAAAAATTATTAAATGAAACTTATCTGACCGCTGTTCGACCGACTTAATTCCTTTTATCGCACGGTGAGTGACCCTTCGGAGGTCAGGTAGCGTGTGAAGGGAAAAATGAACCTTAAGAAACCTCGTTTCTGATAATTTGAAAAACAACAAAGGCAAATCAAGGGAATTTCAACCTTATGAAACCTCGTGTAGTAACAGATTTGGGAACAAACAAGGCACTAGCCTTGCTTTAGTCAAGTAATACAGTAATGAATAAATTCAAGAAATGAAATATATTCGTTAATGAATGATTAGTAACACGAAGTAATTTAGTTAAGAATGCACCAAACACTATTTTTTTTTTTAAGACACTTGAACGAAAACCACTTATTCACTTGGTAACACTGGACACTCGGGTGGCTACAGAAAAACGAATGAACCAAAAACAAGAGGGAAAAACAGTCCAGGGACCATTAAGAAATTCGGACCTAGGTTAGATCCCGTTCACCCGACACCGGAAGGGCATTTTTTTTTATTGAAGGGACCCGCTTATAAGTACATTCGCACAAATTTAAAACTAGATTCTTGTTCAATACATACAGATTCTATTATTTTATTTTTTTTCATAATTACTACATTTATTATTACATTTATTACATTTAATATTGCATTATTATTTATTACAGAAATTATAAATTTATTATTACATTGATAATTAAATTGTTGTTTATTATACAGAAATTATAAACCGAAAAACGAATGAAAAGGCGAGGAGGAAACAATCCAGAGACCATTAAGAAATTCGCACCTAGGTTAGAGCCCGTTACCCCGACCACAACACTTGTGTTGAGCTGTGGGATCT
Organism: Bathynomus jamesi; assembly: GCA_023014485.1. Taxonomy (NCBI): domain Eukaryota; kingdom Metazoa; phylum Arthropoda; class Malacostraca; order Isopoda; family Cirolanidae; genus Bathynomus; species Bathynomus jamesi. Next base: position 431,705 of record JAJOZX010003200.1, on the reverse strand, counting down.
ATCACCACAAAGCCTTAATTTTACTACCTTAAACTATACCCAATCTATCAACATATGCGTCTAATCGATTTTTAAACATGTTTATAGACTTGCTACTAATTACTTCTACCGGCAAACTATTCCAGCTATTTACTATTCTATGCGTAAAAACGTTTTTGGCAACTGCTGTCTCGAACCTTCTACTTGTCAACTTACACCCGTTATTTCTAGTCCTATTATATTGAGATATTTCGAAAAAGCTATCTCTATCTACGTTATCGAACCCATTCATAATTTTGAAAACCTGGATTAGATCACCCCTTAGCCCCCTAGTCTCGAGTGTAGTCAATTTTAACTCCTTAAGCCTATCCTCGTACGACTTTGACCGAAGCGACGGAATCATCTTAGTTGCTCGTCTTTGAACTCTTTCGATTTTGTCTATATCTTTCGCATATGCGGATTCCAAAATTGGAACGCGTACTCCAAATGGGGTCTAACTAATGACTTATAAAGAGGAACTATAATATCGCGCGATTTGTACTCAAAATTTCGAGCTATAAAACCTAACACTTTGTTCGCCTTATTGACCGCTGCTGTACTTTGTTTCGCTACTTTTAAATCACCAGTGACTATAACTCCTAAATCTTTTTCCTGCTCTACGCTTGTTAAATTTTTCCCTGACATACTATACGCAAAATTACCGTTACGCGAACCTATATGCAAAATTTTGCACTTATCAACGTTAAATCTCATTTCCCATGTGACTGACCAATCAACGATTTTATTCAGATCTTCCTGGATTTTACCTTTATATTCGTCATTAATCGCCCTACCACCCAGCTTCGAGTCATCCGCAAAATTGAAACTGTACTGACTAGGCCGACATCTAGATCGTTAATATATATAAGTAAAAGCAAGGGGCCTAATACAGAACCCTGAGGAACGCCACTCGCTACATTAGCCCAACACGACTCCGCTCCATCAACGACCATCCTCTGTTTCCTACCTCGCAACCACTCTTCTAGCCAATTTATTACTACACCCCTGATTCTATGAGCCTTAGTTTTTTTCAATGAGTCTTTTGTGCGGCACGGTGTCAAACGCTTTTTGAAAATCTAAATACACTACATCAACCGCCCGATGTCTATCGTAAACGTCAACCACGCTTTGGAAAAATTATAAAAGATTAGTTAAGCAAGATTTGTTTCGCCTTAAACCGTGCTGCGTATTTCTAACTAGTTTATGCAATTCTAAGTGTTCGACTATACGATCCATAATTATTGATTCCAGTAGCTCACCTACAACAGACGTTAAACTGATTTGCCTATAATTTCCAGCCGCACCTTTATCGCCTTTCTTAAAGATAGGTGTTACGTTTGCTAACTTGAAATTATCTGGTACGCACCCCTCAGAAATAGACGCATTAAAAATCTTTGTTAACGGCACAACAATGCTATATTTTAATTCTTTTAGTTGTATGGGATATATGGAATCCGGCCGCGGTGATTTACGAGTTTTCATTTTATCAATATAGCGCATTACCTCCCCTTCACTAATCATGATATTATCCAAAATATTACCATTATCAAAAGGTAACTTATTATGTCTATGACCGTAGGGATATTCGTTATATCTTCTATAGTAAAAACTGACGTAAAAAATTCGTTTAGCAAGGTAGCCATTTCCTTGTTTTCAGAAACTGGATCCCCGTTTACATTTTACAAAGGCCCCAAGACACTTTTTACTGGATTTCTATTATTGACGTATTGAAAGAATCGCTTGGGGTTTTCTTTACCGTCACAAGCTATGGAGATTTGAAATTCGCGCTTGGACCTTTTTATTACACTGTTCGCTTCACGCCTTAGAGATATGTACTTGTTTCGTAACCACAAATTGTCTTCACTTATGTAGCCTATAAGCCCTATGTCTACTCTTTATAATATCTCCTACTCTAGAAGTAAACCACAAGGGCTTGTTGTTTACTTTCGCACGCTTAATTTTGTACGGTACACATTCCTCATTTATAGTCCTAAATACCGTTTCGAACGATTCCCACATTAGTTTTGCGTTGGAGTTCGCCATTACGTTTTCCCAATTGACGTGTGACAATTTATTTCGAAATTTAGTAAAGTCTGCTTGCTGGAAGTTATGAATTTTTGTCGAGTTAGTTGGTTTCGAGTGACTTACTGAGAGGACAAACTCTACCATATTGTGATCACTATTGCTTAACGGTTCTATTACTTGAAGATCAGTAATTAGCCTATCATCCGTAGTTATTACTAAATCTAAAATACTGTCCAACCTCGTAGGTTCCCCAACCTTTTGAATAAGAAAGATATCCTCGAGAAAATTAACTAAACGATTACCTTCCGCGTCTCCCTGCATTGTATCGTAATTCACATTGGCGCAATTAACGTCACCCATAACTAAAGCCTGGTCACTACCGATTATTCTCTTTAGTTCACGATATAACGCTTCGTCCGTATCAGCTGTTTGATTAGGGTGCCTATATATAACCGCAACAAGAAGTTTGAAATCGTTTAATTTAAGTTCTGCTATAGTCAAATCTATCGGTTCTGGAATTGTGTGCTTTACTTCTATAACGTTCGCAATATTATCTTTGATATACAACATAACACCGCCTCCTCGCCTACCTATTCTGTTTTTAACAAAAAGTCTATAACCTTTAATTTGATACTCCCCTACAAAGTCACGTGTTTCAGTGCTAAGCCACGATTCACTTATCGCAATTACATCATAGTCTTTACAAGCAATTAAAGAAAAAAATTCGTTTATTTTATTTCGTAGGCTACGAGTATTTAGGGATAGAACCTTCAAATTGTTTGTAACTGCGACACCTTCGCTAGCGCAGGGGAAATTTGTGGAATTTACGCTGGGACCGTTCGAGTTACGGTAGCCTGAAAAGAAGAGACAGTATTGTGAAATAGTCTTCCTAAACGCGCAGCTCCAACGTCATTAAGATGAAGTCCATCTTCGAGGAACAAGTTCCTCCTGCCGTAAAAACTGTTCCAAAAATTCGCAAAATGCACTCCTTCCTGTTGGCAAAGAGTCTTTAGGTTATTGTTAATATAGGTCGCCTTGCTGTAGAAATCGTTTCGTTGTATAATTCGAGGAAGTATACCTGTTAAGACAATCTTATTAGTGTTCTCCTTTAGTCGCTCTAGTAAGTCCCTGTACCAAGCCAGCAGTTCTTCCGATCTAGAATTTAAAACGTTATTATTACCAACATGAATAACATACGTTGTGTCCTCGGCGGTACCGTCTGTAAAATGGTCAACACTATTAGTTATATCCTCCACCCTTGCACCAGGGTAGCAGTAACGGCGCGTACGACGAGGGTTTCTCTCACAGAATTCCTCGAGCTACCCTCGAACAATGGAATCGCCAACGAGTCGTATTTCCGGTTCATCAGCATCTTCGAAACCTAAAACAGAAAACTTATTGCTTGTTATTACTGGTAGACAAGTCTCAGGTTTTCTGAATGGGGCTCCATTACGCACTCGAACGAAGGGTTGGGAACTAGGGGAAGAGATAGGGCTATTAATACTATTTATATTATTAGTAGAAACTGAGGCAGGAGGGGTCGTAACTGGAGTCTCAAGGGATTCTAATTTTGCCGTCAGGAGCATTACTCTTTCTTGAAGCCTCACCCTGGCCTCCCTCTCACGTTCTAACTCGTTCCTCAGGACTTCCATGCTTGAGCACCACCTGCAAACTAACTGTTCATTATTATTAGCCATTGTAAACGCGTAAGCGGCAAATTTCCCTTCACAGCGACTGCAAGTACTTGACGAGGGTGCCATGCTTTTAATTAGTTAAAAAACAAAACACAAAAAACGAGCGTTTGGAAATTAATAAATTACAACGTAGGTCTACCGCGTGCTTATTGTGCCGTCACCTGCGAAAACCCGCAAAAATATTCTTGAAACGCATAAACAGGTTCTTGTAACAATTTATGCTAAATGAATATATAATTAAGCTACCGACGAAAGATCTGTTAAAGAAAAATTATTAAATGAAACTTATCTGACCGCTGTTCGACCGACTTAATTCCTTTTATCGCACGGTGAGTGACCCTTCGGGAGGTCAGGTAGCGTGTGAAGGGAAAAATGAACCTTAAGAAACCTCGTTTCTGATAATTTGAAAAACAACAAAGGCAAATCAAGGGAATTTCAACCTTATGAAACCTCGTGTAGTAACAGATTTGGGAACAAACAAGGCACTAGCCTTGCTTTAGTCAAGTAATACAGTAATGAATAAATTCAAGAAATGAAATATATTCGTTAATGAATGATTAGTAACACGAAGTAATTTAGTTAAGAATGCACCAAACACTATTTTTTTTTTTAAGACACTTGAACGAAAACCACTTATTCACTTGGTAACACTGGACACTCGGGTGGCTACAGAAAAACGAATGAACCAAAAACAAGAGGGAAAAACAGTCCAGGGACCATTAAGAAATTCGGACCTTTATTCGGACATTTATTCGGACATTTATTATTACATTTATTACATTTAATATTGCATTATTATTTATTACAGAAATTATAAATTTATTATTACATTGATAATTAAATTGTTGTTTATTATACAGAAATTATAAACCGAAAAACGAATGAAAAGGCGAGGAGGAAACAATCCAGAGACCATTAAGAAATTCGCACCTAGGTTAGAGCCCGTTACCCCGACCACAACACTTGTGTTGAGCTGTGGGATCTATCACCACAAAGCCTTAATTTTACTACCTTAAACTATACCCAATCTATCAACATATGCGTCTAATCGATTTTTAAACATGTTTATAGACTTGCTACTAATTACTTCTACCGGCAAACTATTCCAGCTATTTACTATTCTATGCGTAAAAACGTTTTTGGCAACTGCTGTCTCGAACCTTCTACTTGTCAACTTACACCCGTTATTTCTAGTCCTATTATATTGAGATATTTCGAAAAAGCTATCTCTATCTACGTTATCGAACCCATTCATAATTTTGAAAACCTGGATTAGATCACCCCTTAGCCCCCTAGTCTCGAGTGTAGTCAATTTTAACTCCTTAAGCCTATCCTCGTACGACTTTGACCGAAGCGACGGAATCATCTTAGTTGCTCGTCTTTGAACTCTTTCGATTTTGTCTATATCTTTCGCATATGCGGATTCCAAAATTGGAACGCGTACTCCAAATGGGGTCTAACTAATGACTTATAAAGAGGAACTATAATATCGCGCGATTTGTACTCAAAATTTCGAGCTATAAAACCTAACACTTTGTTCGCCTTATTGACCGCTGCTGTACTTTGTTTCGCTACTTTTAAATCACCAGTGACTATAACTCCTAAATCTTTTTCCTGCTCTACGCTTGTTAAATTTTTCCCTGACATACTATACGCAAAATTACCGTTACGCGAACCTATATGCAAAATTTTGCACTTATCAACGTTAAATCTCATTTCCCATGTGACTGACCAATCAACGATTTTATTCAGATCTTCCTGGATTTTACCTTTATATTCGTCATTAATCGCCCTACCACCCAGCTTCGAGTCATCCGCAAAATTGAAACTGTACTGACTAGGCCGACATCTAGATCGTTAATATATATAAGTAAAAGCAAGGGGCCTAATACAGAACCCTGAGGAACGCCACTCGCTACATTAGCCCAACACGACTCCGCTCCATCAACGACCATCCTCTGTTTCCTACCTCGCAACCACTCTTCTAGCCAATTTATTACTACACCCCTGATTCTATGAGCCTTAGTTTTTTTCAATGAGTCTTTTGTGCGGCACGGTGTCAAACGCTTTTTGAAAATCTAAATACACTACATCAACCGCCCGATGTCTATCGTAAACGTCAACCACGCTTTGGAAAAATTATAAAAGATTAGTTAAGCAAGATTTGTTTCGCCTTAAACCGTGCTGCGTATTTCTAACTAGTTTATGCAATTCTAAGTGTTCGACTATACGATCCATAATTATTGATTCCAGTAGCTCACCTACAACAGACGTTAAACTGATTTGCCTATAATTTCCAGCCGCACCTTTATCGCCTTTCTTAAAGATAGGTGTTACGTTTGCTAACTTGAAATTATCTGGTACGCACCCCTCAGAAATAGACGCATTAAAAATCTTTGTTAACGGCACAACAATGCTATATTTTAATTCTTTTAGTTGTATGGGATATATGGAATCCGGCCGCGGTGATTTACGAGTTTTCATTTTATCAATATAGCGCATTACCTCCCCTTCACTAATCATGATATTATCCAAAATATTACCATTATCAAAAGGTAACTTATTATGTCTATGACCGTAGGGATATTCGTTATATCTTCTATAGTAAAAACTGACGTAAAAAATTCGTTTAGCAAGGTAGCCATTTCCTTGTTTTCAGAAACTGGATCCCCGTTTACATTTTACAAAGGCCCCAAGACACTTTTTACTGGATTTCTATTATTGACGTATTGAAAGAATCGCTTGGGGTTTTCTTTACCGTCACAAGCTATGGAGATTTGAAATTCGCGCTTGGACCTTTTTATTACACTGTTCGCTTCACGCCTTAGAGATATGTACTTGTTTCGTAACCACAAATTGTCTTCACTTATGTAGCCTATAAGCCCTATGTCTACTCTTTATAATATCTCCTACTCTAGAAGTAAACCACAAGGGCTTGTTGTTTACTTTCGCACGCTTAATTTTGTACGGTACACATTCCTCATTTATAGTCCTAAATACCGTTTCGAACGATTCCCACATTAGTTTTGCGTTGGAGTTCGCCATTACGTTTTCCCAATTGACGTGTGACAATTTATTTCGAAATTTAGTAAAGTCTGCTTGCTGGAAGTTATGAATTTTTGTCGAGTTAGTTGGTTTCGAGTGACTTACTGAGAGGACAAACTCTACCATATTGTGATCACTATTGCTTAACGGTTCTATTACTTGAAGATCAGTAATTAGCCTATCATCCGTAGTTATTACTAAATCTAAAATACTGTCCAACCTCGTAGGTTCCCCAACCTTTTGAATAAGAAAGATATCCTCGAGAAAATTAACTAAACGATTACCTTCCGCGTCTCCCTGCATTGTATCGTAATTCACATTGGCGCAATTAACGTCACCCATAACTAAAGCCTGGTCACTACCGATTATTCTCTTTAGTTCACGATATAACGCTTCGTCCGTATCAGCTGTTTGATTAGGGTGCCTATATATAACCGCAACAAGAAGTTTGAAATCGTTTAATTTAAGTTCTGCTATAGTCAAATCTATCGGTTCTGGAATTGTGTGCTTTACTTCTATAACGTTCGCAATATTATCTTTGATATACAACATAACACCGCCTCCTCGCCTACCTATTCTGTTTTTAACAAAAAGTCTATAACCTTTAATTTGATACTCCCTACAAAGTCACGTGTTTCAGTGCTAAGCCACGATTCACTTATCGCAATTACATCATAGTCTTTACAAGCAATTAAAGAAAAAAATTCGTTTATTTTATTTCGTAGGCTACGAGTATTTAGGGATAGAACCTTCAAATTGTTTGTAACTGCGACACCTTCGCTAGCGCAGGGGAAATTTGTGGAATTTACGCTGGGACCGTTCGAGTTACGGTAGCCTGAAAAGAAGAGACAGTATTGTGAAATAGTCTTCCTAAACGCGCAGCTCCAACGTCATTAAGATGAAGTCCATCTTCGAGGAACAAGTTCCTCCTGCCGTAAAAACTGTTCCAAAAATTCGCAAAATGCACTCCTTCCTGTTGGCAAAGAGTCTTTAGGTTATTGTTAATATAGGTCGCCTTGCTGTAGAAATCGTTTCGTTGTATAATTCGAGGAAGTATACCTGTTAAGACAATCTTATTAGTGTTCTCCTTTAGTCGCTCTAGTAAGTCCCTGTACCAAGCCAGCAGTTCTTCCGATCTAGAATTTAAAACGTTATTATTACCAACATGAATAACATACGTTGTGTCCTCGGCGGTACCGTCTGTAAAATGGTCAACACTATTAGTTATATCCTCCACCCTTGCACCAGGGTAGCAGTAACGGCGCGTACGACGAGGGTTTCTCTCACAGAATTCCTCGAGCTACCCTCGAACAATGGAATCGCCAACGAGTCGTATTTCCGGTTCATCAGCATCTTCGAAACCTAAAACAGAAAACTTATTGCTTGTTATTACTGGTAGACAAGTCTCAGGTTTTCTGAATGGGGCTCCATTACGCACTCGAACGAAGGGTTGGGAACTAGGGGAAGAGATAGGGCTATTAATACTATTTATATTATTAGTAGAAACTGAGGCAGGAGGGGTCGTAACTGGAGTCTCAAGGGATTCTAATTTTGCCGTCAGGAGCATTACTCTTTCTTGAAGCCTCACCCTGGCCTCCCTCTCACGTTCTAACTCGTTCCTCAGGACTTCCATGCTTGAGCACCACCTGCAAACTAACTGTTCATTATTATTAGCCATTGTAAACGCGTAAGCGGCAAATTTCCCTTCACAGCGACTGCAAGTACTTGACGAGGGTGCCATGCTTTTAATTAGTTAAAAAACAAAACACAAAAAACGAGCGTTTGGAAATTAATAAATTACAACGTAGGTCTACCGCGTGCTTATTGTGCCGTCACCTGCGAAAACCCGCAAAAATATTCTTGAAACGCATAAACAGGTTCTTGTAACAATTTTATGCTAAATGAATATATAATTAAGCTACCGACGAAAGATCTGTTAAAGAAAAATTATTAAATGAAACTTATCTGACCGCTGTTCGACCGACTTAATTCCTTTTATCGCACGGTGAGTGACCCTTCGGGAGGTCAGGTAGCGTGTGAAGGGAAAAATGAACCTTAAGAAACCTCGTTTCTGATAATTTGAAAAACAACAAAGGCAAATCAAGGGAATTTCAACCTTATGAAACCTCGTGTAGTAACAGATTTGGGAACAAACAAGGCACTAGCCTTGCTTTAGTCAAGTAATACAGTAATGAATAAATTCAAGAAATGAAATATATTCGTTAATGAATGATTAGTAACACGAAGTAATTTAGTTAAGAATGCACCAAACACTATTTTTTTTTTTAAGACACTTGAACGAAAACCACTTATTCACTTGGTAACACTGGACACTCGGGTGGCTACAGAAAAACGAATGAACCAAAAACAAGAGGGAAAAACAGTCCAGGACCATTACAGAAATTTTTTTTATTGAAGGGACCCGCTTATTACATTCGCACAAATTTTATTCTTGATACAGATTCTATTATTTTATTTTTTTTCATAATTTACATTTTTATTACATTTAATATTGCATTATTATTTATTACAGAAATTATAAATTTATTATTACATTGATAATTAAATTGTTGTTTATTATACAGAAATTATAAACCGAAAAACGAATGAAAAGGCGAGGAGGAAACAATCCAGAGACCATTAAGAAATTCGCACCTAGGTTAGAGCCCGTTACCCCGACCACAACACTTGTGTTGAGCTGTGGGATCTATCACCACAAAGCCTTAATTTTACTACCTTAAACTATACCCAATCTATCAACATATGCGTCTAATCGATTTTTAAACATGTTTATAGACTTGCTACTAATTACTTCTACCGGCAAACTATTCCAGCTATTTACTATTCTATGCGTAAAAACGTTTTTGGCAACTGCTGTCTCGAACCTTCTACTTGTCAACTTACACCCGTTATTTCTAGTCCTATTATATTGAGATATTTCGAAAAAGCTATCTCTATCTACGTTATCGAACCCATTCATAATTTTGAAAACCTGGATTAGATCACCCCTTAGCCCCCTAGTCTCGAGTGTAGTCAATTTTAACTCCTTAAGCCTATCCTCGTACGACTTTGACCGAAGCGACGGAATCATCTTAGTTGCTCGTCTTTGAACTCTTTCGATTTTGTCTATATCTTTCGCATATGCGGATTCCAAAATTGGAACGCGTACTCCAAATGGGGTCTAACTAATGACTTATAAAGAGGAACTATAATATCGCGCGATTTGTACTCAAAATTTCGAGCTATAAAACCTAACACTTTGTTCGCCTTATTGACCGCTGCTGTACTTTGTTTCGCTACTTTTAAATCACCAGTGACTATAACTCCTAAATCTTTTTCCTGCTCTACGCTTGTTAAATTTTTCCCTGACATACTATACGCAAAATTACCGTTACGCGAACCTATATGCAAAATTTTGCACTTATCAACGTTAAATCTCATTTCCCATGTGACTGACCAATCAACGATTTTATTCAGATCTTCCTGGATTTTACCTTTATATTCGTCATTAATCGCCCTACCACCCAGCTTCGAGTCATCCGCAAAATTGAAACTGTACTGACTAGGCCGACATCTAGATCGTTAATATATATAAGTAAAAGCAAGGGGCCTAATACAGAACCCTGAGGAACGCCACTCGCTACATTAGCCCAACACGACTCCGCTCCATCAACGACCATCCTCTGTTTCCTACCTCGCAACCACTCTTCTAGCCAATTTATTACTACACCCCTGATTCTATGAGCCTTAGTTTTTTTCAATGAGTCTTTTGTGCGGCACGGTGTCAAACGCTTTTTGAAAATCTAAATACACTACATCAACCGCCCGATGTCTATCGTAAACGTCAACCACGCTTTGGAAAAATTATAAAAGATTAGTTAAGCAAGATTTGTTTCGCCTTAAACCGTGCTGCGTATTTCTAACTAGTTTATGCAATTCTAAGTGTTCGACTATACGATCCATAATTATTGATTCCAGTAGCTCACCTACAACAGACGTTAAACTGATTTGCCTATAATTTCCAGCCGCACCTTTATCGCCTTTCTTAAAGATAGGTGTTACGTTTGCTAACTTGAAATTATCTGGTACGCACCCCTCAGAAATAGACGCATTAAAAATCTTTGTTAACGGCACAACAATGCTATATTTTAATTCTTTTAGTTGTATGGGATATATGGAATCCGGCCGCGGTGATTTACGAGTTTTCATTTTATCAATATAGCGCATTACCTCCCCTTCACTAATCATGATATTATCCAAAATATTACCATTATCAAAAGGTAACTTATTATGTCTATGACCGTAGGGATATTCGTTATATCTTCTATAGTAAAAACTGACGTAAAAAATTCGTTTAGCAAGGTAGCCATTTCCTTGTTTTCAGAAACTGGATCCCCGTTTACATTTTACAAAGGCCCCAAGACACTTTTTACTGGATTTCTATTATTGACGTATTGAAAGAATCGCTTGGGGTTTTCTTTACCGTCACAAGCTATGGAGATTTGAAATTCGCGCTTGGACCTTTTTATTACACTGTTCGCTTCACGCCTTAGAGATATGTACTTGTTTCGTAACCACAAATTGTCTTCACTTATGTAGCCTATAAGCCCTATGTCTACTCTTTATAATATCTCCTACTCTAGAAGTAAACCACAAGGGCTTGTTGTTTACTTTCGCACGCTTAATTTTGTACGGTACACATTCCTCATTTATAGTCCTAAATACCGTTTCGAACGATTCCCACATTAGTTTTGCGTTGGAGTTCGCCATTACGTTTTCCCAATTGACGTGTGACAATTTATTTCGAAATTTAGTAAAGTCTGCTTGCTGGAAGTTATGAATTTTTGTCGAGTTAGTTGGTTTCGAGTGACTTACTGAGAGGACAAACTCTACCATATTGTGATCACTATTGCTTAACGGTTCTATTACTTGAAGATCAGTAATTAGCCTATCATCCGTAGTTATTACTAAATCTAAAATACTGTCCAACCTCGTAGGTTCCCCAACCTTTTGAATAAGAAAGATATCCTCGAGAAAATTAACTAAACGATTACCTTCCGCGTCTCCCTGCATTGTATCGTAATTCACATTGGCGCAATTAACGTCACCCATAACTAAAGCCTGGTCACTACCGATTATTCTCTTTAGTTCACGATATAACGCTTCGTCCGTATCAGCTGTTTGATTAGGGTGCCTATATATAACCGCAACAAGAAGTTTGAAATCGTTTAATTTAAGTTCTGCTATAGTCAAATCTATCGGTTCTGGAATTGTGTGCTTTACTTCTATAACGTTCGCAATATTATCTTTGATATACAACATAACACCGCCTCCTCGCCTACCTATTCTGTTTTTAACAAAAAGTCTATAACCTTTAATTTGATACTCCCCTACAAAGTCACGTGTTTCAGTGCTAAGCCACGATTCACTTATCGCAATTACATCATAGTCTTTACAAGCAATTAAAGAAAAAAATTCGTTTATTTTATTTCGTAGGCTACGAGTATTTAGGGATAGAACCTTCAAATTGTTTGTAACTGCGACACCTTCGCTAGCGCAGGGGAAATTTGTGGAATTTACGCTGGGACCGTTCGAGTTACGGTAGCCTGAAAAGAAGAGACAGTATTGTGAAATAGTCTTCCTAAACGCGCAGCTCCAACGTCATTAAGATGAAGTCCATCTTCGAGGAACAAGTTCCTCCTGCCGTAAAAACTGTTCCAAAAATTCGCAAAATGCACTCCTTCCTGTTGGCAAAGAGTCTTTAGGTTATTGTTAATATAGGTCGCCTTGCTGTAGAAATCGTTTCGTTGTATAATTCGAGGAAGTATACCTGTTAAGACAATCTTATTAGTGTTCTCCTTTAGTCGCTCTAGTAAGTCCCTGTACCAAGCCAGCAGTTCTTCCGATCTAGAATTTAAAACGTTATTATTACCAACATGAATAACATACGTTGTGTCCTCGGCGGTACCGTCTGTAAAATGGTCAACACTATTAGTTATATCCTCCACCCTTGCACCAGGGTAGCAGTAACGGCGCGTACGACGAGGGTTTCTCTCACAGAATTCCTCGAGCTACCCTCGAACAATGGAATCGCCAACGAGTCGTATTTCCGGTTCATCAGCATCTTCGAAACCTAAAACAGAAAACTTATTGCTTGTTATTACTGGTAGACAAGTCTCAGGTTTTCTGAATGGGGCTCCATTACGCACTCGAACGAAGGGTTGGGAACTAGGGGAAGAGATAGGGCTATTAATACTATTTATATTATTAGTAGAAACTGAGGCAGGAGGGGTCGTAACTGGAGTCTCAAGGGATTCTAATTTTGCCGTCAGGAGCATTACTCTTTCTTGAAGCCTCACCCTGGCCTCCCTCTCACGTTCTAACTCGTTCCTCAGGACTTCCATGCTTGAGCACCACCTGCAACTAACTGTTCATTATTATTAGCCATTGTAAACGCGTAAGCGGCAAATTTCCCTTCACAGCGACTGCAAGTACTTGACGAGGGTGCCATGCTTTTAATTAGTTAAAAAACAAAACACACAAAAACGAGCGTTTGGAAATTAATAAATTACAACGTAGGTCTACCGCGTGCTTATTGTGCCGTCACCTGCGAAAACCCGCAAAAATATTCTTGAAACGCATAAACAGTTCTTGTAACAATTTTATGCTAAATGAATATATAATTAAGCTACCGACGAAAGATCTGTTAAAGAAAAATTATTAAATGAAACTTATCTGACCGCTGTTCGACCGACTTAATTCCTTTTATCGCACGGTGAGTGACCCTTCGGGAGGTCAGGTAGCGTGTGAAGGGAAAAATGAACCTTAAGAAACCTCGTTTCTGATAATTTGAAAAACAACAAAGGCAAATCAAGGAATTTCACACCTTATGAAACCTCGTGTAGTAACAGATTTGGGAACAAACAAGGCACTAGCCTTGCTTTAGTCAAGTAATACAGTAATGAATAAATTCAAGAAATGAAATATATTCGTTAATGAATGATTTAGTAACACGAAGTAATTTAGTTAAGAATGCACCAAACACTATTTTTTTTTTTAAGACACTTGAACGAAAACCACTTATTCACTTGGTAACACTGGACACTCGGGTGGCTACAGAAAAACGAATGAACCAAAAACAAGAGGGAAAAACAGTCCAGGGACCATTAAGAAATTCGGACCTAGGTTAGATCCCGTTCACCCGACACCGGAAGGGCATTTTTTTTTTATTGAAGGGACCCGCTTATAAGTACATTCGCACAAATTTAAAACTAGATTCTTGTTCAATACATACAGATTCTATTATTTTATTTTTTTTCATAATTACTACATTTATTATTACATTTATTACATTTAATATTGCATTATTATTTATTACAGAAATTATAAATTTATTATTACATTGATAATTAAATTGTTGTTTATTATACAGAAATTATAAACCGAAAAACGAATGAAAAGGCGAGGAGGAAACAATCCAGAGACCATTAAGAAATTCGCACCTAGGTTAGAGCCCGTTACCCCGACCACAACACTTGTGTTGAGCTGTGGGATCTATCACCACAAAGCCTTAATTTTACTACCTTAAACTATACCCAATCTATCAACATATGCGTCTAATCGATTTTTAAACATGTTTATAGACTTGCTACTAATTACTTCTACCGGCAAACTATTCCAGCTATTTACTATTCTATGCGTAAAAACGTTTTTGGCAACTGCTGTCTCGAACCTTCTACTTGTCAACTTACACCCGTTATTTCTAGTCCTATTATATTGAGATATTTCGAAAAAGCTATATCTCTCTACGTTATCGAACCCATTCATAATTTTGAAAACCTGGATTAGATCACCCCTTAGCCCCCTAGTCTCGAGTGTAGTCAATTTTAACTCCTTAAGCCTATCCTCGTACGACTTTGACCGAAGCGACGGAATCATCTTAGTTGCTCGTCTTTGAACTCTTTCGATTTTGTCTATATCTTTCGCATATGCGGATTCCAAAATTGGAACGCGTACTCCAAATGGGGTCTAACTAATGACTTATAAAGAGGAACTATAATATCGCGCGATTTGTACTCAAAATTTCGAGCTATAAAACCTAACACTTTGTTCGCCTTATTGACCGCTGCTGTACTTTGTTTCGCTACTTTTAAATCACCAGTGACTATAACTCCTAAATCTTTTTCCTGCTCTACGCTTGTTAAATTTTTCCCTGACATACTATACGCAAAATTACCGTTACGCGAACCTATATGCAAAATTTTGCACTTTATCAACGTTAAATCTCATTTCCCATGTGACTGACCAATCAACGATTTTATTCAGATCTTCCTGGATTTTACCTTTATATTCGTCATTAATCGCCCTACCACCCAGCTTCGAGTCATCCGCAAAATTGAAACTGTACTGACTAGGCCGACATCTAGATCGTTAATATATATAGTAAAAGCAAGGGGCCTAATACAGAACCCTGAGGAACGCCACTCGCTACATTAGCCCAACACGACTCCGCTCCATCAACGACCATCCTCTGTTTCCTACCTCGCAACCACTCTTCTAGCCAATTTATTACTACACCCCTGATTCTATGAGCCTTAGTTTTTTTCAATGAGTCTTTTGTGCGGCACGGTGTCAAACGCTTTTTGAAATCTAAATACACTACATCAACCGCCCGATGTCTATCGTAAACGTCAACCACGCTTTGGAAAAATTATAAAAGATTAGTTAAGCAAGATTTGTTTCGCCTTAAACCGTGCTGCGTATTTCTAACTAGTTTATGCAATTCTAAGTGTTCGACTATACGATCCATAATTATTGATTCCAGTAGCTCACCTACAACAGACGTTAAACTGATTTGCCTATAATTTCCAGCCGCACCTTTATCGCCTTTCTTAAAGATAGGTGTTACGTTTGCTAACTTGAAATTATCTGGTACGCACCCCTCAGAAATAGACGCATTAAAAATCTTTGTTAACGGCACAACAATGCTATATTTTAATTCTTTTAGTTGTATGGGATATATGGAATCCGGCCGCGGTGATTTACGAGTTTTCATTTTATCAATATAGCGCATTACCTCCCCTTCACTAATCATGATATTATCCAAAATATTACCATTATCAAAAGGTAACTTATTATGTCTATGACCGTAGGGATATTCGTTATATCTTCTATAGTAAAAACTGACGTAAAAAATTCGTTTAGCAAGGTAGCCATTTCCTTGTTTTCAGAAACTGGATCCCCGTTTACATTTTACAAAGGCCCCAAGACCACTTTTTACTGGATTTCTATTATTGACGTATTGAAAGAATCGCTTGGGGTTTTCTTTACCGTCACAAGCTATGGAGATTTGAAATTCGCGCTTGGACCTTTTTATTACACTGTTCGCTTCACGCCTTAGAGATATGTACTTGTTTCGTAACCACAAATTGTCTTCACTTATGTAGCCTATAAGCCCTATGTCTACTCTTTATATATCTCCTACTCTAGAAGTAAACCACAAGGGCTTGTTGTTTACTTTCGCACGCTTAATTTTGTACGGTACACATTCCTCATTTATAGTCCTAAATACCGTTTCGAACGATTCCCACATTAGTTTTGCGTTGGAGTTCGCCATTACGTTTTCCCAATTGACGTGTGACAATTTATTTCGAAATTTAGTAAAGTCTGCTTGCTGGAAGTTATGAATTTTTGTCGAGTTAGTTGGTTTCGAGTGACTTACTGAGAGGACAAACTCTACCATATTGTGATCACTATTGCTTAACGGTTCTATTACTTGAAGATCAGTAATTAGCCTATCATCCGTAGTTATTACTAAATCTAAAATACTGTCCAACCTCGTAGGTTCCCCAACCTTTTGAATAAGAAAGATATCCTCGAGAAAATTAACTAAACGATTACCTTCCGCGTCTCCCTGCATTGTATCGTAATTCACATTGGCGCAATTAACGTCACCCATAACTAAAGCCTGGTCACTACCGATTATTCTCTTTAGTTCACGATATAACGCTTCGTCCGTATCAGCTGTTTGATTAGGGTGCCTATATATAACCGCAACAAGAAGTTTGAAATCGTTTAATTTAAGTTCTGCTATAGTCAAATCTATCGGTTCTGGAATTGTGTGCTTTACTTCTATAACGTTCGCAATATTATCTTTGATATACAACATAACACCGCCTCCTCGCCTACCTATTCTGTTTTTAACAAAAAGTCTATAACCTTTAATTTGATACTCCCCTACAAAGTCACGTGTTTCAGTGCTAAGCCACGATTCACTTATCGCAATTACATCATAGTCTTTACAAGCAATTAAAGAAAAAAATTCGTTTATTTTATTTCGTAGGCTACGAGTATTTAGGGATAGAACCTTCAAATTGTTTGTAACTGCGACACCTTCGCTAGCGCAGGGGAAATTTGTGGAATTTACGCTGGGACCGTTCGAGTTACGGTAGCCTGAAAAGAAGAGACAGTATTGTGAAATAGTCTTCCTAAACGCGCAGCTCCAACGTCATTAAGATGAAGTCCATCTTCGAGGAACAAGTTCCTCCTGCCGTAAAAACTGTTCCAAAAATTCGCAAAATGCACTCCTTCCTGTTGGCAAAGAGTCTTTAGGTTATTGTTAATATAGGTCGCCTTGCTGTAGAAATCGTTTCGTTGTATAATTCGAGGAAGTATACCTGTTAAGACAATCTTATTAGTGTTCTCCTTTAGTCGCTCTAGTAAGTCCCTGTACCAAGCCAGCAGTTCTTCCGATCTAGAATTTAAAACGTTATTATTACCAACATGAATAACATACGTTGTGTCCTCGGCGGTACCGTCTGTAAAATGGTCAACACTATTAGTTATATCCTCCACCCTTGCACCAGGGTAGCAGTAACGGCGCGTACGACGAGGGTTTCTCTCACAGAATTCCTCGA
This sequence comes from Bathynomus jamesi, assembly GCA_023014485.1. NCBI lineage: Eukaryota > Metazoa > Arthropoda > Malacostraca > Isopoda > Cirolanidae > Bathynomus > Bathynomus jamesi. Next base: position 414,007 of record JAJOZX010003200.1, on the reverse strand, counting down.
GCTACCCTCGAACAATGGAATCGCCAACGAGTCGTATTTCCGGTTCATCAGCATCTTCGAAACCTAAAACAGAAAACTTATTGCTTGTTATTACTGGTAGACAAGTCTCAGGTTTTCTGAATGGGGCTCCATTACGCACTCGAACGAAGGGTTGGGAACTAGGGGAAGAGATAGGGCTATTAATACTATTTATATTATTAGTAGAAACTGAGGCAGGAGGGGTCGTAACTGGAGTCTCAAGGGATTCTAATTTTGCCGTCAGGAGCATTACTCTTTCTTGAAGCCTCACCCTGGCCTCCCTCTCACGTTCTAACTCGTTCCTCAGGACTTCCATGCTTGAGCACCACCTGCAAACTAACTGTTCATTATTATTAGCCATTGTAAACGCGTAAGCGGCAAATTTCCCTTCACAGCGACTGCAAGTACTTGACGAGGGTGCCATGCTTTTAATTAGTTAAAAAACAAAACACAAAAAACGAGCGTTTGGAAATTAATAAATTACAACGTAGGTCTACCGCGTGCTTATTGTGCCGTCACCTGCGAAAACCCGCAAAAATATTCTTGAAACGCATAAACAGGTTCTTGTAACAATTTTATGCTAAATGAATATATAATTAAGCTACCGACGAAAGATCTGTTAAAGAAAAATTATTAAATGAAACTTATCTGACCGCTGTTCGACCGACTTAATTCCTTTTATCGCACGGTGAGTGACCCTTCGGGAGGTCAGGTAGCGTGTGAAGGGAAAAATGAACCTTAAGAAACCTCGTTTCTGATAATTTGAAAAACAACAAAGGCAAATCAAGGGAATTTCAACCTTATGAAACCTCGTGTAGTAACAGATTTGGGAACAAACAAGGCACTAGCCTTGCTTTAGTCAAGTAATACAGTAATGAATAAATTCAAGAAATGAAATATATTCGTTAATGAATGATTAGTAACACGAAGTAATTTAGTTAAGAATGCACCAAACACTATTTTTTTTTTTTAAGACACTTGAACGAAAACCACTTATTCACTTGGTAACACTGGACACTCGGGTGGCTACAGAAAAACGAATGAACCAAAAACAAGAGGGAAAAACAGTCCAGGGACCATTAAGAAATTCGGACCTAGGTTAGATCCCGTTCACCCGACACCGGAAGGGCATTTTTTTTTATTGAAGGGACCCGCTTATAAGTACATTCGCACAAATTTAAAACTAGATTCTTGTTCAATACATACAGATTCTATTATTTTATTTTTTTTCATAATTACTACATTTATTATTACATTTATTACATTTAATATTGCATTATTATTTATTACAGAAATTATAAATTTATTATTACATTGATAATTAAATTGTTGTTTATTATACAGAAATTATAAACCGAAAAACGAATGAAAAGGCGAGGAGGAAACAATCCAGAGACCATTAAGAAATTCGCACCTAGGTTAGAGCCCGTTACCCCGACCACAACACTTGTGTTGAGCTGTGGGATCTATCACCACAAAGCCTTAATTTTACTACCTTAAACTATACCCAATCTATCAACATATGCGTCTAATCGATTTTTAAACATGTTTATAGACTTGCTACTAATTACTTCTACCGGCAAACTATTCCAGCTATTTACTATTCTATGCGTAAAAACGTTTTTGGCAACTGCTGTCTCGAACCTTCTACTTGTCAACTTACACCCGTTATTTCTAGTCCTATTATATTGAGATATTTCGAAAAAGCTATCTCTATCTACGTTATCGAACCCATTCATAATTTTGAAAACCTGGATTAGATCACCCCTTAGCCCCCTAGTCTCGAGTGTAGTCAATTTTAACTCCTTAAGCCTATCCTCGTACGACTTTGACCGAAGCGACGGAATCATCTTAGTTGCTCGTCTTTGAACTCTTTCGATTTTGTCTATATCTTTCGCATATGCGGATTCCAAAATTGGAACGCGTACTCCAAATGGGGTCTAACTAATGACTTATAAAGAGGAACTATAATATCGCGCGATTTGTACTCAAAATTTCGAGCTATAAAACCTAACACTTTGTTCGCCTTATTGACCGCTGCTGTACTTTGTTTCGCTACTTTTAAATCACCAGTGACTATAACTCCTAAATCTTTTTCCTGCTCTACGCTTGTTAAATTTTTCCCTGACATACTATACGCAAAATTACCGTTACGCGAACCTATATGCAAAATTTTGCACTTATCAACGTTAAATCTCATTTCCCATGTGACTGACCAATCAACGATTTTATTCAGATCTTCCTGGATTTTACCTTTATATTCGTCATTAATCGCCCTACCACCCAGCTTCGAGTCATCCGCAAAATTGAAACTGTACTGACTAGGCCGACATCTAGATCGTTAATATATTAAGTAAAAGCAAGGGGCCTAATACAGAACCCTGAGGAACGCCACTCGCTACATTAGCCCAACACGACTCCGCTCCATCAACGACCATCCTCTGTTTCCTACCTCGCAACCACTCTTCTAGCCAATTTATTACTACACCCCTGATTCTATGAGCCTTAGTTTTTTTCAATGAGTCTTTTGTGCGGCACGGTGTCAAACGCTTTTTGAAAATCTAAATACACTACATCAACCGCCCGATGTCTATCGTAAACGTCAACCACGCTTTGGAAAAATTATAAAAGATTAGTTAAGCAAGATTTGTTTCGCCTTAAACCGTGCTGCGTATTTCTAACTAGTTTATGCAATTCTAAGTGTTCGACTATACGATCCATAATTATTGATTCCAGTAGCTCACCTACAACAGACGTTAAACTGATTTGCCTATAATTTCCAGCCGCACCTTTATCGCCTTTCTTAAAGATAGGTGTTACGTTTGCTAACTTGAAATTATCTGGTACGCACCCCTCAGAAATAGACGCATTAAAAATCTTTGTTAACGGCACAACAATGCTATATTTTAATTCTTTTAGTTGTATGGGATATATGGAATCCGGCCGCGGTGATTTACGAGTTTTCATTTTATCAATATAGCGCATTACCTCCCCTTCACTAATCATGATATTATCCAAAATATTACCATTATCAAAAGGTAACTTATTATGTCTATGACCGTAGGGATATTCGTTATATCTTCTATAGTAAAAACTGACGTAAAAAATTCGTTTAGCAAGGTAGCCATTTCCTTGTTTTCAGAAACTGGATCCCCGTTTACATTTTACAAAGGCCCCAAGACACTTTTTACTGGATTTCTATTATTGACGTATTGAAAGAATCGCTTGGGGTTTTCTTTACCGTCACAAGCTATGGAGATTTGAAATTCGCGCTTGGACCTTTTTATTACACTGTTCGCTTCACGCCTTAGAGATATGTACTTGTTTCGTAACCACAAATTGTCTTCACTTATGTAGCCTATAAGCCCTATGTCTACTCTTTATAATATCTCCTACTCTAGAAGTAAACCACAAGGGCTTGTTGTTTACTTTCGCACGCTTAATTTTGTACGGTACACATTCCTCATTTATAGTCCTAAATACCGTTTCGAACGATTCCCACATTAGTTTTGCGTTGGAGTTCGCCATTACGTTTTCCCAATTGACGTGTGACAATTTATTTCGAAATTTAGTAAAGTCTGCTTGCTGGAAGTTATGAATTTTTGTCGAGTTAGTTGGTTTCGAGTGACTTACTGAGAGGACAAACTCTACCATATTGTGATCACTATTGCTTAACGGTTCTATTACTTGAAGATCAGTAATTAGCCTATCATCCGTAGTTATTACTAAATCTAAAATACTGTCCAACCTCGTAGGTTCCCCAACCTTTTGAATAAGAAAGATATCCTCGAGAAAATTAACTAAACGATTACCTTCCGCGTCTCCCTGCATTGTATCGTAATTCACATTGGCGCAATTAACGTCACCCATAACTAAAGCCTGGTCACTACCGATTATTCTCTTTAGTTCACGATATAACGCTTCGTCCGTATCAGCTGTTTGATTAGGGTGCCTATATATAACCGCAACAAGAAGTTTGAAATCGTTTAATTTAAGTTCTGCTATAGTCAAATCTATCGGTTCTGGAATTGTGTGCTTTACTTCTATAACGTTCGCAATATTATCTTTGATATACAACATAACACCGCCTCCTCGCCTACCTATTCTGTTTTTAACAAAAAGTCTATAACCTTTAATTTGATACTCCCCTACAAAGTCACGTGTTTCAGTGCTAAGCCACGATTCACTTATCGCAATTACATCATAGTCTTTACAAGCAATTAAAGAAAAAAATTCGTTTATTTTATTTCGTAGGCTACGAGTATTTAGGGATAGAACCTTCAAATTGTTTGTAACTGCGACACCTTCGCTAGCGCAGGGGAAATTTGTGGAATTTACGCTGGGACCGTTCGAGTTACGGTAGCCTGAAAAGAAGAGACAGTATTGTGAAATAGTCTTCCTAAACGCGCAGCTCCAACGTCATTAAGATGAAGTCCATCTTCGAGGAACAAGTTCCTCCTGCCGTAAAAACTGTTCCAAAAATTCGCAAAATGCACTCCTTCCTGTTGGCAAAGAGTCTTTAGGTTATTGTTAATATAGGTCGCCTTGCTGTAGAAATCGTTTCGTTGTATAATTCGAGGAAGTATACCTGTTAAGACAATCTTATTAGTGTTCTCCTTTAGTCGCTCTAGTAAGTCCCTGTACCAAGCCAGCAGTTCTTCCGATCTAGAATTTAAAACGTTATTATTACCAACATGAATAACATACGTTGTGTCCTCGGCGGTACCGTCTGTAAAATGGTCAACACTATTAGTTATATCCTCCACCCTTGCACCAGGGTAGCAGTAACGGCGCGTACGACGAGGGTTTCTCTCACAGAATTCCTCGAGCTACCCTCGAACAATGGAATCGCCAACGAGTCGTATTTCCGGTTCATCAGCATCTTCGAAACCTAAAACAGAAAACTTATTGCTTGTTATTACTGGTAGACAAGTCTCAGGTTTTCTGAATGGGGCTCCATTACGCACTCGAACGAAGGGTTGGGAACTAGGGGAAGAGATAGGGCTATTAATACTATTTATATTATTAGTAGAAACTGAGGCAGGAGGGGTCGTAACTGGAGTCTCAAGGGATTCTAATTTTGCCGTCAGGAGCATTACTCTTTCTTGAAGCCTCACCCTGGCCTCCCTCTCACGTTCTAACTCGTTCCTCAGGACTTCCATGCTTGAGCACCACCTGCAAACTAACTGTTCATTATTATTAGCCATTGTAAACGCGTAAGCGGCAAATTTCCCTTCACAGCGACTGCAAGTACTTGACGAGGGTGCCATGCTTTTAATTAGTTAAAAAACAAAACACAAAAAACGAGCGTTTGGAAATTAATAAATTACAACGTAGGTCTACCGCGTGCTTATTGTGCCGTCACCTGCGAAAACCCGCAAAAATATTCTTGAAACGCATAAACAGGTTCTTGTAACAATTTTATGCTAAATGAATATATAATTAAGCTACCGACGAAAGATCTGTTAAAGAAAAATTATTAAATGAAACTTATCTGACCGCTGTTCGACCGACTTAATTCCTTTTATCGCACGGTGAGTGACCCTTCGGGAGGTCAGGTAGCGTGTGAAGGGAAAAATGAACCTTAAGAAACCTCGTTTCTGATAATTTGAAAAACAACAAAGGCAAATCAAGGGAATTTCAACCTTATGAAACCTCGTGTAGTAACAGATTTGGGAACAAACAAGGCACTAGCCTTGCTTTAGTCAAGTAATACAGTAATGAATAAATTCAAGAAATGAAATATATTCGTTAATGAATGATTAGTAACACGAAGTAATTTAGTTAAGAATGCACCAAACACTATTTTTTTTTTTAAGACACTTGAACGAAAACCACTTATTCACTTGGTAACACTGGACACTCGGGTGGCTACAGAAAAACGAATGAACCAAAAACAAGAGGGAAAAACAGTCCAGGGACCATTAAGAAATTCGGACCTAGGTTAGATCCCGTTCACCCGACACCGGAAGGGCATTTTTTTTTATTGAAGGGACCCGCTTATAAGTACATTCGCACAAATTTAAAACTAGATTCTTGTTCAATACATACAGATTCTATTATTTTATTTTTTTTCATAATTACTACATTTATTATTACATTTATTACATTTAATATTGCATTATTATTTATTACAGAAATTATAAATTTATTATTACATTGATAATTAAATTGTTGTTTATTATACAGAAATTATAAACCGAAAAACGAATGAAAAGGCGAGGAGGAAACAATCCAGAGACCATTAAGAAATTCGCACCTAGGTTAGAGCCCGTTACCCCGACCACAACACTTGTGTTGAGCTGTGGGATCTATCACCACAAAGCCTTAATTTTACTACCTTAAACTATACCCAATCTATCAACATATGCGTCTAATCGATTTTTAAACATGTTTATAGACTTGCTACTAATTACTTCTACCGGCAAACTATTCCAGCTATTTACTATTCTATGCGTAAAAACGTTTTTGGCAACTGCTGTCTCGAACCTTCTACTTGTCAACTTACACCCGTTATTTCTAGTCCTATTATATTGAGATATTTCGAAAAAGCTATCTCTATCTACGTTATCGAACCCATTCATAATTTTGAAAACCTGGATTAGATCACCCCTTAGCCCCCTAGTCTCGAGTGTAGTCAATTTTAACTCCTTAAGCCTATCCTCGTACGACTTTGACCGAAGCGACGGAATCATCTTAGTTGCTCGTCTTTGAACTCTTTCGATTTTGTCTATATCTTTCGCATATGCGGATTCCAAAATTGGAACGCGTACTCCAAATGGGGTCTAACTAATGACTTATAAAGAGGAACTATAATATCGCGCGATTTGTACTCAAAATTTCGAGCTATAAAACCTAACACTTTGTTCGCCTTATTGACCGCTGCTGTACTTTGTTTCGCTACTTTTAAATCACCAGTGACTATAACTCCTAAATCTTTTTCCTGCTCTACGCTTGTTAAATTTTTCCCTGACATACTATACGCAAAATTACCGTTACGCGAACCTATATGCAAAATTTTGCACTTATCAACGTTAAATCTCATTTCCCATGTGACTGACCAATCAACGATTTTATTCAGATCTTCCTGGATTTTACCTTTATATTCGTCATTAATCGCCCTACCACCCAGCTTCGAGTCATCCGCAAAATTGAAACTGTACTGACTAGGCCGACATCTAGATCGTTAATATATATAAGTAAAAGCAAGGGGCCTAATACAGAACCCTGAGGAACGCCACTCGCTACATTAGCCCAACACGACTCCGCTCCATCAACGACCATCCTCTGTTTCCTACCTCGCAACCACTCTTCTAGCCAATTTATTACTACACCCCTGATTCTATGAGCCTTAGTTTTTTTCAATGAGTCTTTTGTGCGGCACGGTGTCAAACGCTTTTTGAAAATCTAAATACACTACATCAACCGCCCGATGTCTATCGTAAACGTCAACCACGCTTTGGAAAAATTATAAAAGATTAGTTAAGCAAGATTTGTTTCGCCTTAAACCGTGCTGCGTATTTCTAACTAGTTTATGCAATTCTAAGTGTTCGACTATACGATCCATAATTATTGATTCCAGTAGCTCACCTACAACAGACGTTAAACTGATTTGCCTATAATTTCCAGCCGCACCTTTATCGCCTTTCTTAAAGATAGGTGTTACGTTTGCTAACTTGAAATTATCTGGTACGCACCCCTCAGAAATAGACGCATTAAAAATCTTTGTTAACGGCACAACAATGCTATATTTTAATTCTTTTAGTTGTATGGGATATATGGAATCCGGCCGCGGTGATTTACGAGTTTTCATTTTATCAATATAGCGCATTACCTCCCCTTCACTAATCATGATATTATCCAAAATATTACCATTATCAAAAGGTAACTTATTATGTCTATGACCGTAGGGATATTCGTTATATCTTCTATAGTAAAAACTGACGTAAAAAATTCGTTTAGCAAGGTAGCCATTTCCTTGTTTTCAGAAACTGGATCCCCGTTTACATTTTACAAAGGCCCCAAGACACTTTTTACTGGATTTCTATTATTGACGTATTGAAAGAATCGCTTGGGGTTTTCTTTACCGTCACAAGCTATGGAGATTTGAAATTCGCGCTTGGACCTTTTTATTACACTGTTCGCTTCACGCCTTAGAGATATGTACTTGTTTCGTAACCACAAATTGTCTTCACTTATGTAGCCTATAAGCCCTATGTCTACTCTTTATAATATCTCCTACTCTAGAAGTAAACCACAAGGGCTTGTTGTTTACTTTCGCACGCTTAATTTTGTACGGTACACATTCCTCATTTATAGTCCTAAATACCGTTTCGAACGATTCCCACATTAGTTTTGCGTTGGAGTTCGCCATTACGTTTTCCCAATTGACGTGTGACAATTTATTTCGAAATTTAGTAAAGTCTGCTTGCTGGAAGTTATGAATTTTTGTCGAGTTAGTTGGTTTCGAGTGACTTACTGAGAGGACAAACTCTACCATATTGTGATCACTATTGCTTAACGGTTCTATTACTTGAAGATCAGTAATTAGCCTATCATCCGTAGTTATTACTAAATCTAAAATACTGTCCAACCTCGTAGGTTCCCCAACCTTTTGAATAAGAAAGATATCCTCGAGAAAATTAACTAAACGATTACCTTCCGCGTCTCCCTGCATTGTATCGTAATTCACATTGGCGCAATTAACGTCACCCATAACTAAAGCCTGGTCACTACCGATTATTCTCTTTAGTTCACGATATAACGCTTCGTCCGTATCAGCTGTTTGATTAGGGTGCCTATATATAACCGCAACAAGAAGTTTGAAATCGTTTAATTTAAGTTCTGCTATAGTCAAATCTATCGGTTCTGGAATTGTGTGCTTTACTTCTATAACGTTCGCAATATTATCTTTGATATACAACATAACACCGCCTCCTCGCCTACCTATTCTGTTTTTAACAAAAAGTCTATAACCTTTAATTTGATACTCCCCTACAAAGTCACGTGTTTCAGTGCTAAGCCACGATTCACTTATCGCAATTACATCATAGTCTTTACAAGCAATTAAAGAAAAAAATTCGTTTATTTTATTTCGTAGGCTACGAGTATTTAGGGATAGAACCTTCAAATTGTTTGTAACTGCGACACCTTCGCTAGCGCAGGGGAAATTTGTGGAATTTACGCTGGGACCGTTCGAGTTACGGTAGCCTGAAAAGAAGAGACAGTATTGTGAAATAGTCTTCCTAAACGCGCAGCTCCAACGTCATTAAGATGAAGTCCATCTTCGAGGAACAAGTTCCTCCTGCCGTAAAAACTGTTCCAAAAATTCGCAAAATGCACTCCTTCCTGTTGGCAAAGAGTCTTTAGGTTATTGTTAATATAGGTCGCCTTGCTGTAGAAATCGTTTCGTTGTATAATTCGAGGAAGTATACCTGTTAAGACAATCTTATTAGTGTTCTCCTTTAGTCGCTCTAGTAAGTCCCTGTACCAAGCCAGCAGTTCTTCCGATCTAGAATTTAAAACGTTATTATTACCAACATGAATAACATACGTTGTGTCCTCGGCGGTACCGTCTGTAAAATGGTCAACACTATTAGTTATATCCTCCACCCTTGCACCAGGGTAGCAGTAACGGCGCGTACGACGAGGGTTTCTCTCACAGAATTCCTCGAGCTACCCTCGAACAATGGAATCGCCAACGAGTCGTATTTCCGGTTCATCAGCATCTTCGAAACCTAAAACAGAAAACTTATTGCTTGTTATTACTGGTAGACAAGTCTCAGGTTTTCTGAATGGGGCTCCATTACGCACTCGAACGAAGGGTTGGGAACTAGGGGAAGAGATAGGGCTATTAATACTATTTATATTATTAGTAGAAACTGAGGCAGGAGGGGTCGTAACTGGAGTCTCAAGGGATTCTAATTTTGCCGTCAGGAGCATTACTCTTTCTTGAAGCCTCACCCTGGCCTCCCTCTCACGTTCTAACTCGTTCCTCAGGACTTCCATGCTTGAGCACCACCTGCAAACTAACTGTTCATTATTATTAGCCATTGTAAACGCGTAAGCGGCAAATTTCCCTTCACAGCGACTGCAAGTACTTGACGAGGGTGCCATGCTTTTAATTAGTTAAAAAACAAAACACAAAAAACGAGCGTTTGGAAATTAATAAATTACAACGTAGGTCTACCGCGTGCTTATTGTGCCGTCACCTGCGAAAACCCGCAAAAATATTCTTGAAACGCATAAACAGGTTCTTGTAACAATTTTATGCTAAATGAATATATAATTAAGCTACCGACGAAAGATCTGTTAAAGAAAAATTATTAAATGAAACTTATCTGACCGCTGTTCGACCGACTTAATTCCTTTTATCGCACGGTGAGTGACCCTTCGGGAGGTCAGGTAGCGTGTGAAGGGAAAAATGAACCTTAAGAAACCTCGTTTCTGATAATTTGAAAAACAACAAAGGCAAATCAAGGGAATTTCAACCTTATGAAACCTCGTGTAGTAACAGATTTGGGAACAAACAAGGCACTAGCCTTGCTTTAGTCAAGTAATACAGTAATGAATAAATTCAAGAAATGAAATATATTCGTTAATGAATGATTAGTAACACGAAGTAATTTAGTTAAGAATGCACCAAACACTATTTTTTTTTTTAAGACACTTGAACGAAAACCACTTATTCACTTGGTAACACTGGACACTCGGGTGGCTACAGAAAAACGAATGAACCAAAAACAAGAGGGAAAAACAGTCCAGGGACCATTAAGAAATTCGGACCTAGGTTAGATCCCGTTCACCCGACACCGGAAGGGCATTTTTTTTTATTGAAGGGACCCGCTTATAAGTACATTCGCACAAATTTAAAACTAGATTCTTGTTCAATACATACAGATTCTATTATTTTATTTTTTTTCATAATTACTACATTTATTATTACATTTATTACATTTAATATTGCATTATTATTTATTACAGAAATTATAAATTTATTATTACATTGATAATTAAATTGTTGTTTATTATACAGAAATTATAAACCGAAAAACGAATGAAAAGGCGAGGAGGAAACAATCCAGAGACCATTAAGAAATTCGCACCTAGGTTAGAGCCCGTTACCCCGACCACAACACTTGTGTTGAGCTGTGGGATCTATCACCACAAAGCCTTAATTTTACTACCTTAAACTATACCCAATCTATCAACATATGCGTCTAATCGATTTTTAAACATGTTTATAGACTTGCTACTAATTACTTCTACCGGCAAACTATTCCAGCTATTTACTATTCTATGCGTAAAAACGTTTTTGGCAACTGCTGTCTCGAACCTTCTACTTGTCAACTTACACCCGTTATTTCTAGTCCTATTATATTGAGATATTTCGAAAAAGCTATCTCTATCTACGTTATCGAACCCATTCATAATTTTGAAAACCTGGATTAGATCACCCCTTAGCCCCCTAGTCTCGAGTGTAGTCAATTTTAACTCCTTAAGCCTATCCTCGTACGACTTTGACCGAAGCGACGGAATCATCTTAGTTGCTCGTCTTTGAACTCTTTCGATTTTGTCTATATCTTTCGCATATGCGGATTCCAAAATTGGAACGCGTACTCCAAATGGGGTCTAACTAATGACTTATAAAGAGGAACTATAATATCGCGCGATTTGTACTCAAAATTTCGAGCTATAAAACCTAACACTTTGTTCGCCTTATTGACCGCTGCTGTACTTTGTTTCGCTACTTTTAAATCACCAGTGACTATAACTCCTAAATCTTTTTCCTGCTCTACGCTTGTTAAATTTTTCCCTGACATACTATACGCAAAATTACCGTTACGCGAACCTATATGCAAAATTTTGCACTTATCAACGTTAAATCTCATTTCCCATGTGACTGACCAATCAACGATTTTATTCAGATCTTCCTGGATTTTACCTTTATATTCGTCATTAATCGCCCTACCACCCAGCTTCGAGTCATCCGCAAAATTGAAACTGTACTGACTAGGCCGACATCTAGATCGTTAATATATATAAGTAAAAGCAAGGGGCCTAATACAGAACCCTGAGGAACGCCACTCGCTACATTAGCCCAACACGACTCCGCTCCATCAACGACCATCCTCTGTTTCCTACCTCGCAACCACTCTTCTAGCCAATTTATTACTACACCCCTGATTCTATGAGCCTTAGTTTTTTTCAATGAGTCTTTTGTGCGGCACGGTGTCAAACGCTTTTTGAAAATCTAAATACACTACATCAACCGCCCGATGTCTATCGTAAACGTCAACCACGCTTTGGAAAAATTATAAAAGATTAGTTAAGCAAGATTTGTTTCGCCTTAAACCGTGCTGCGTATTTCTAACTAGTTTATGCAATTCTAAGTGTTCGACTATACGATCCATAATTATTGATTCCAGTAGCTCACCTACAACAGACGTTAAACTGATTTGCCTATAATTTCCAGCCGCACCTTTATCGCCTTTCTTAAAGATAGGTGTTACGTTTGCTAACTTGAAATTATCTGGTACGCACCCCTCAGAAATAGACGCATTAAAAATCTTTGTTAACGGCACAACAATGCTATATTTTAATTCTTTTAGTTGTATGGGATATATGGAATCCGGCCGCGGTGATTTACGAGTTTTCATTTTATCAATATAGCGCATTACCTCCCCTTCACTAATCATGATATTATCCAAAATATTACCATTATCAAAAGGTAACTTATTATGTCTATGACCGTAGGGATATTCGTTATATCTTCTATAGTAAAAACTGACGTAAAAAATTCGTTTAGCAAGGTAGCCATTTCCTTGTTTTCAGAAACTGGATCCCCGTTTACATTTTACAAAGGCCCCAAGACACTTTTTACTGGATTTCTATTATTGACGTATTGAAAGAATCGCTTGGGGTTTTCTTTACCGTCACAAGCTATGGAGATTTGAAATTCGCGCTTGGACCTTTTTATTACACTGTTCGCTTCACGCCTTAGAGATATGTACTTGTTTCGTAACCACAAATTGTCTTCACTTATGTAGCCTATAAGCCCTATGTCTACTCTTTATAATATCTCCTACTCTAGAAGTAAACCACAAGGGCTTGTTGTTTACTTTCGCACGCTTAATTTTGTACGGTACACATTCCTCATTTATAGTCCTAAATACCGTTTCGAACGATTCCCACATTAGTTTTGCGTTGGAGTTCGCCATTACGTTTTCCCAATTGACGTGTGACAATTTATTTCGAAATTTAGTAAAGTCTGCTTGCTGGAAGTTATGAATTTTTGTCGAGTTAGTTGGTTTCGAGTGACTTACTGAGAGGACAAACTCTACCATATTGTGATCACTATTGCTTAACGGTTCTATTACTTGAAGATCAGTAATTAGCCTATCATCCGTAGTTATTACTAAATCTAAAATACTGTCCAACCTCGTAGGTTCCCCAACCTTTTGAATAAGAAAGATATCCTCGAGAAAATTAACTAAACGATTACCTTCCGCGTCTCCCTGCATTGTATCGTAATTCACATTGGCGCAATTAACGTCACCCATAACTAAAGCCTGGTCACTACCGATTATTCTCTTTAGTTCACGATATAACGCTTCGTCCGTATCAGCTGTTTGATTAGGGTGCCTATATATAACCGCAACAAGAAGTTTGAAATCGTTTAATTTAAGTTCTGCTATAGTCAAATCTATCGGTTCTGGAATTGTGTGCTTTACTTCTATAACGTTCGCAATATTATCTTTGATATACAACATAACACCGCCTCCTCGCCTACCTATTCTGTTTTTAACAAAAAGTCTATAACCTTTAATTTGATACTCCCCTACAAAGTCACGTGTTTCAGTGCTAAGCCACGATTCACTTATCGCAATTACATCATAGTCTTTACAAGCAATTAAAGAAAAAATTCGTTTATTTTTTTCGTAGGCTACGAGTATTTAGGGATAGAACCTTCAAATTGTTTGTAACTGCGACACCTTCGCTAGCGCAGGGGAAATTTGTGGAATTTACGCTGGGACCGTTCGAGTTACGGTAGCCTGAAAAGAAGAGACAGTATTGTGAAATAGTCTTCCTAAACGCGCAGCTCCAACGTCATTAAGATGAAGTCCATCTTCGAGGAACAAGTTCCTCCTGCCGTAAAAACTGTTCCAAAAATTCGCAAAATGCACTCCTTCCTGTTGGCAAAGAGTCTTTAGGTTATTGTTAATATAGGTCGCCTTGCTGTAGAAATCGTTTCGTTGTATAATTCGAGGAAGTATACCTGTTAAGACAATCTTATTAGTGTTCTCCTTTAGTCGCTCTAGTAAGTCCCTGTACCAAGCCAGCAGTTCTTCCGATCTAGAATTTAAAACGTTATTATTACCAACATGAATAACATACGTTGTGTCCTCGGCGGTACCGTCTGTAAAATGGTCAACACTATTAGTTATATCCTCCACCCTTGCACCAGGGTAGCAGTAACGGCGCGTACGACGAGGGTTTCTCTCACAGAATTCCTCGAGCTACCCTCGAACAATGGAATCGCCAACGAGTCGTATTTCCGGTTCATCAGCATCTTCGAAACCTAAAACAGAAAACTTATTGCTTGTTATTACTGGTAGACAAGTCTCAGGTTTTCTGAATGGGGCTCCATTACGCACTCGAACGAAGGGTTGGGAACTAGGGGAAGAGATAGGGCTATTAATACTATTTATATTATTAGTAGAAACTGAGGCAGGAGGGGTCGTAACTGGAGTCTCAAGGGATTCTAATTTTGCCGTCAGGAGCATTACTCTTTCTTGAAGCCTCACCCTGGCCTCCCTCTCACGTTCTAACTCGTTCCTCAGGACTTCCATGCTTGAGCACCACCTGCAAACTAACTGTTCATTATTATTAGCCATTGTAAACGCGTAAGCGGCAAATTTCCCTTCACAGCGACTGCAAGTACTTGACGAGGGTGCCATGCTTTTAATTAGTTAAAAAACAAAACACAAAAAACGAGCGTTTGGAAATTAATAAATTACAACGTAGGTCTACCGCGTGCTTATTGTGCCGTCACCTGCGAAAACCCGCAAAAATATTCTTGAAACGCATAAACAGGTTCTTGTAACAATTTTATGCTAAATGAATATATAATTAAGCTACCGACGAAAGATCTGTTAAAGAAAAATTATTAAATGAAACTTATCTGACCGCTGTTCGACCGACTTAATTCCTTTTATCGCACGGTGAGTGACCCTTCGGGAGGTCAGGTAGCGTGTGAAGGGAAAAATGAACCTTAAGAAACCTCGTTTCTGATAATTTGAAAAACAACAAAGGCAAATCAAGGGAATTTCAACCTTATGAAACCTCGTGTAGTAACAGATTTGGGAACAAACAAGGCACTAGCCTTGCTTTAGTCAAGTAATACAGTAATGAATAAATTCAAGAAATGAAATATATTCGTTAATGAATGATTAGTAACACGAAGTAATTTAGTTAAGAATGCACCAAACACTATTTTTTTTTTTAAGACACTTGAACGAAAACCACTTATTCACTTGGTAACACTGGACACTCGGGTGGCTACAGAAAAACGAATGAACCAAAAACAAGAGGGAAAAACAGTCCAGGGACCATTAAGAAATTCGGACCTAGGTTAGATCCCGTTCACCCGACACCGGAAGGGCATTTTTTTTATTGAAGGGACCCGCTTATAAGTACATTCGCACAAATTTAAAACTAGATTCTTGTTCAATACATACAGATTCTATTATTTTATTTTTTTTCATAATTACTACATTTATTATTACATTTATTACATTTAATATTGCATTATTATTTATTACAGAAATTATAAATTTATTATTACATTGATAATTAAATTGTTGTTTATTATACAGAAATTATAAACCGAAAAACGAATGAAAAGGCGAGGAGGAAACAATCCAGAGACCATTAAGAAATTCGCACCTAGGTTAGAGCCCGTTACCCCGACCACAACACTTGTGTTGAGCTGTGGGATCTATCACCACAAAGCCTTAATTTTACTACCTTAAACTATACCCAATCTATCAACATATGCGTCTAATCGATTTTTAAACATGTTTATAGACTTGCTACTAATTACTTCTACCGGCAAACTATTCCAGCTATTTACTATTCTATGCGTAAAAACGTTTTTGGCAACTGCTGTCTCGAACCTTCTACTTGTCAACTTACACCCGTTATTTCTAGTCCTATTATATTGAGATATTTCGAAAAAGCTATCTCTATCTACGTTATCGAACCCATTCATAATTTTGAAAACCTGGATTAGATCACCCCTTAGCCCCCTAGTCTCGAGTGTAGTCAATTTTAACTCCTTAAGCCTATCCTCGTACGACTTTGACCGAAGCGACGGAATCATCTTAGTTGCTCGTCTTTGAACTCTTTCGATTTTGTCTATATCTTTCGCATATGCGGATTCCAAAATTGGAACGCGTACTCCAAATGGGGTCTAACTAATGACTTATAAAGAGGAACTATAATATCGCGCGATTTGTACTCAAAATTTCGAGCTATAAAACCTAACACTTTGTTCGCCTTATTGACCGCTGCTGTACTTTGTTTCGCTACTTTTAAATCACCAGTGACTATAACTCCTAAATCTTTTTCCTGCTCTACGCTTGTTAAATTTTTCCCTGACATACTATACGCAAAATTACCGTTACGCGAACCTATATGCAAAATTTTGCACTTATCAACGTTAAATCTCATTTCCCATGTGACTGACCAATCAACGATTTTATTCAGATCTTCCTGGATTTTACCTTTATATTCGTCATTAATCGCCCTACCACCCAGCTTCGAGTCATCCGCAAAATTGAAACTGTACTGACTAGGCCGACATCTAGATCGTTAATATATATAAGTAAAAGCAAGGGGCCTAATACAGAACCCTGAGGAACGCCACTCGCTACATTAGCCCAACACGACTCCGCTCCATCAACGACCATCCTCTGTTTCCTACCTCGCAACCACTCTTCTAGCCAATTTATTACTACACCCCTGATTCTATGAGCCTTAGTTTTTTTCAATGAGTCTTTTGTGCGGCACGGTGTCAAACGCTTTTTGAAAATCTAAATACACTACATCAACCGCCCGATGTCTATCGTAAACGTCAACCACGCTTTGGAAAAATTATAAAAGATTAGTTAAGCAAGATTTGTTTCGCCTTAAACCGTGCTGCGTATTTCTAACTAGTTTATGCAATTCTAAGTGTTCGACTATACGATCCATAATTATTGATTCCAGTAGCTCACCTACAACAGACGTTAAACTGATTTGCCTATAATTTCCAGCCGCACCTTTATCGCCTTTCTTAAAGATAGGTGTTACGTTTGCTAACTTGAAATTATCTGGTACGCACCCCTCAGAAATAGACGCATTAAAAATCTTTGTTAACGGCACAACAATGCTATATTTTAATTCTTTTAGTTGTATGGGATATATGGAATCCGGCCGCGGTGATTTACGAGTTTTCATTTTATCAATATAGCGCATTACCTCCCCTTCACTAATCATGATATTATCCAAAATATTACCATTATCAAAAGGTAACTTATTATGTCTATGACCGTAGGGATATTCGTTATATCTTCTATAGTAAAAACTGACGTAAAAAATTCGTTTAGCAAGGTAGCCATTTCCTTGTTTTCAGAAACTGGATCCCCGTTTACATTTTACAAAGGCCCCAAGACACTTTTTACTGGATTTCTATTATTGACGTATTGAAAGAATCGCTTGGGGTTTTCTTTACCGTCACAAGCTATGGAGATTTGAAATTCGCGCTTGGACCTTTTTATTACACTGTTCGCTTCACGCCTTAGAGATATGTACTTGTTTCGTAACCACAAATTGTCTTCACTTATGTAGCCTATAAGCCCTATGTCTACTCTTTATAATATCTCCTACTCTAGAAGTAAACCACAAGGGCTTGTTGTTTACTTTCGCACGCTTAATTTTGTACGGTACACATTCCTCATTTATAGTCCTAAATACCGTTTCGAACGATTCCCACATTAGTTTTGCGTTGGAGTTCGCCATTACGTTTTCCCAATTGACGTGTGACAATTTATTTCGAAATTTAGTAAAGTCTGCTTGCTGGAAGTTATGAATTTTTGTCGAGTTAGTTGGTTTCGAGTGACTTACTGAGAGGACAAACTCTACCATATTGTGATCACTATTGCTTAACGGTTCTATTACTTGAAGATCAGTAATTAGCCTATCATCCGTAGTTATTACTAAATCTAAAATACTGTCCAACCTCGTAGGTTCCCCAACCTTTTGAATAAGAAAGATATCCTCGAGAAAATTAACTAAACGATTACCTTCCGCGTCTCCCTGCATTGTATCGTAATTCACATTGGCGCAATTAACGTCACCCATAACTAAAGCCTGGTCACTACCGATTATTCTCTTTAGTTCACGATATAACGCTTCGTCCGTATCAGCTGTTTGATTAGGGTGCCTATATATAACCGCAACAAGAAGTTTGAAATCGTTTAATTTAAGTTCTGCTATAGTCAAATCTATCGGTTCTGGAATTGTGTGCTTTACTTCTATAACGTTCGCAATATTATCTTTGATATACAACATAACACCGCCTCCTCGCCTACCTATTCTGTTTTTAACAAAAAGTCTATAACCTTTAATTTGATACTCCCCTACAAAGTCACGTGTTTCAGTGCTAAGCCACGATTCACTTATCGCAATTACATCATAGTCTTTACAAGCAATTAAAGAAAAAAATTCGTTTATTTTATTTCGTAGGCTACGAGTATTTAGGGATAGAACCTTCAAATTGTTTGTAACTGCGACACCTTCGCTAGCGCAGGGGAAATTTGTGGAATTTACGCTGGGACCGTTCGAGTTACGGTAGCCTGAAAAGAAGAGACAGTATTGTGAAATAGTCTTCCTAAACGCGCAGCTCCAACGTCATTAAGATGAAGTCCATCTTCGAGGAACAAGTTCCTCCTGCCGTAAAAACTGTTCCAAAAATTCGCAAAATGCACTCCTTCCTGTTGGCAAAGAGTCTTTAGGTTATTGTTAATATAGGTCGCCTTGCTGTAGAAATCGTTTCGTTGTATAATTCGAGGAAGTATACCTGTTAAGACAATCTTATTAGTGTTCTCCTTTAGTCGCTCTAGTAAGTCCCTGTACCAAGCCAGCAGTTCTTCCGATCTAGAATTTAAAACGTTATTATTACCAACATGAATAACATACGTTGTGTCCTCGGCGGTACCGTCTGTAAAATGGTCAACACTATTAGTTATATCCTCCACCCTTGCACCAGGGTAGCAGTAACGGCGCGTACGACGAGGGTTTCTCTCACAGAATTCCTCGAGCTACCCTCGAACAATGGAATCGCCAACGAGTCGTATTTCCGGTTCATCAGCATCTTCGAAACCTAAAACAGAAAACTTATTGCTTGTTATTACTGGTAGACAAGTCTCAGGTTTTCTGAATGGGGCTCCATTACGCACTCGAACGAAGGGTTGGGAACTAGGGGAAGAGATAGGGCTATTAATACTATTTATATTATTAGTAGAAACTGAGGCAGGAGGGGTCGTAACTGGAGTCTCAAGGGATTCTAATTTTGCCGTCAGGAGCATTACTCTTTCTTGAAGCCTCACCCTGGCCTCCCTCTCACGTTCTAACTCGTTCCTCAGGACTTCCATGCTTGAGCACCACCTGCAAACTAACTGTTCATTATTATTAGCCATTGTAAACGCGTAAGCGGCAAATTTCCCTTCACAGCGACTGCAAGTACTTGACGAGGGTGCCATGCTTTTAATTAGTTAAAAAACAAAACACAAAAAACGAGCGTTTGGAAATTAATAAATTACAACGTAGGTCTACCGCGTGCTTATTGTGCCGTCACCTGCGAAAACCCGCAAAAATATTCTTGAAACGCATAAACAGGTTCTTGTAACAATTTTATGCTAAATGAATATATAATTAAGCTACCGACGAAAGATCTGTTAAAGAAAAATTATTAAATGAAACTTATCTGACCGCTGTTCGACCGACTTAATTCCTTTTATCGCACGGTGAGTGACCCTTCGGGAGGTCAGGTAGCGTGTGAAGGGAAAAATGAACCTTAAGAAACCTCGTTTCTGATAATTTGAAAACAACAAAGGCAAATCAAGGGAATTTCAACCTTATGAAACCTCGTGTAGTAACAGATTTGGGAACAAACAAGGCACTAGCCTTGCTTTAGTCAAGTAATACAGTAATGAATAAATTCAAGAAATGAAATATATTCGTTAATGAATGATTAGTAACACGAAGTAATTTAGTTAAGAATGCACCAAACACTATTTTTTTTTTTAAGACACTTGAACGAAAACCACTTATTCACTTGGTAACACTGGACACTCGGGTGGCTACAGAAAAACGAATGAACCAAAACAAGAGGGAAAAACAGTCCAGGGACCATTAAGAAATTCGGACCTAGGTTAGATCCCGTTCACCCGACACCGGAAGGGCATTTTTTTTTATTGAAGGGACCCGCTTATAAGTACATTCGCACAAATTTAAAACTAGATTCTTGTTCAATACATACAGATTCTATTATTTTATTTTTTTCATAATTACTACATTTATTATTACATTTATTACATTTAATATTGCATTATTATTTATTACAGAAATTATAAATTTATTATTACATTGATAATTAAATTGTTGTTTATTATACAGAAATTATAAACCGAAAAACGAATGAAAAGGCGAGGAGGAAACAATCCAGAGACCATTAAGAAATTCGCACCTAGGTTAGAGCCCGTTACCCCGACCACAACACTTGTGTTGAGCTGTGGGATCTATCACCACAAAGCCTTAATTTTACTACCTTAAACTATACCCAATCTATCAACATATGCGTCTAATCGATTTTTAAACATGTTTATAGACTTGCTACTAATTACTTCTACCGGCAAACTATTCCAGCTATTTACTATTCTATGCGTAAAAACGTTTTTGGCAACTGCTGTCTCGAACCTTCTACTTGTCAACTTACACCCGTTATTTCTAGTCCTATTATATTGAGATATTTCGAAAAAGCTATCTCTATCTACGTTATCGAACCCATTCATAATTTTGAAAACCTGGATTAGATCACCCCTTAGCCCCCTAGTCTCGAGTGTAGTCAATTTTAACTCCTTAAGCCTATCCTCGTACGACTTTGACCGAAGCGACGGAATCATCTTAGTTGCTCGTCTTTGAACTCTTTCGATTTTGTCTATATCTTTCGCATATGCGGATTCCAAAATTGGAACGCGTACTCCAAATGGGGTCTAACTAATGACTTATAAAGAGGAACTATAATATCGCGCGATTTGTACTCAAAATTTCGAGCTATAAAACCTAACACTTTGTTCGCCTTATTGACCGCTGCTGTACTTTGTTTCGCTACTTTTAAATCACCAGTGACTATAACTCCTAAATCTTTTTCCTGCTCTACGCTTGTTAAATTTTTCCCTGACATACTATACGCAAAATTACCGTTACGCGAACCTATATGCAAAATTTTGCACTTATCAACGTTAAATCTCATTTCCCATGTGACTGACCAATCAACGATTTTATTCAGATCTTCCTGGATTTTACCTTTATATTCGTCATTAATCGCCCTACCACCCAGCTTCGAGTCATCCGCAAAATTGAAACTGTACTGACTAGGCCGACATCTAGATCGTTAATATATATAAGTAAAAGCAAGGGGCCTAATACAGAACCCTGAGGAACGCCACTCGCTACATTAGCCCAACACGACTCCGCTCCATCAACGACCATCCTCTGTTTCCTACCTCGCAACCACTCTTCTAGCCAATTTATTACTACACCCCTGATTCTATGAGCCTTAGTTTTTTTCAATGAGTCTTTTGTGCGGCACGGTGTCAAACGCTTTTTGAAAATCTAAATACACTACATCAACCGCCCGATGTCTATCGTAAACGTCAACCACGCTTTGGAAAAATTATAAAAGATTAGTTAAGCAAGATTTGTTTCGCCTTAAACCGTGCTGCGTATTTCTAACTAGTTTATGCAATTCTAAGTGTTCGACTATACGATCCATAATTATTGATTCCAGTAGCTCACCTACAACAGACGTTAAACTGATTTGCCTATAATTTCCAGCCGCACCTTTATCGCCTTTCTTAAAGATAGGTGTTACGTTTGCTAACTTGAAATTATCTGGTACGCACCCCTCAGAAATAGACGCATTAAAAATCTTTGTTAACGGCACAACAATGCTATATTTTAATTCTTTTAGTTGTATGGGATATATGGAATCCGGCCGCGGTGATTTACGAGTTTTCATTTTATCAATATAGCGCATTACCTCCCCTTCACTAATCATGATATTATCCAAAATATTACCATTATCAAAAGGTAACTTATTATGTCTATGACCGTAGGGATATTCGTTATATCTTCTATAGTAAAAACTGACGTAAAAAAATTCGTTTAGCAAGGTAGCCATTTCCTTGTTTTCAGAAACTGGATCCCCGTTTACATTTTACAAAGGCCCCAAGACACTTTTTACTGGATTTCTATTATTGACGTATTGAAAGAATCGCTTGGGGTTTTCTTTACCGTCACAAGCTATGGAGATTTGAAATTCGCGCTTGGACCTTTTTATTACACTGTTCGCTTCACGCCTTAGAGATATGTACTTGTTTCGTAACCACAAATTGTCTTCACTTATGTAGCCTATAAGCCCTATGTCTACTCTTTATAATATCTCCTACTCTAGAAGTAAACCACAAGGGCTTGTTGTTTACTTTCGCACGCTTAATTTTGTACGGTACACATTCCTCATTTATAGTCCTAAATACCGTTTCGAACGATTCCCACATTAGTTTTGCGTTGGAGTTCGCCATTACGTTTTCCCAATTGACGTGTGACAATTTATTTCGAAATTTAGTAAAGTCTGCTTGCTGGAAGTTATGAATTTTTGTCGAGTTAGTTGGTTTCGAGTGACTTACTGAGAGGACAAACTCTACCATATTGTGATCACTATTGCTTAACGGTTCTATTACTTGAAGATCAGTAATTAGCCTATCATCCGTAGTTATTACTAAATCTAAAATACTGTCCAACCTCGTAGGTTCCCCAACCTTTTGAATAAGAAAGATATCCTCGAGAAAATTAACTAAACGATTACCTTCCGCGTCTCCCTGCATTGTATCGTAATTCACATTGGCGCAATTAACGTCACCCATAACTAAAGCCTGGTCACTACCGATTATTCTCTTTAGTTCACGATATAACGCTTCGTCCGTATCAGCTGTTTGATTAGGGTGCCTATATATAACCGCAACAAGAAGTTTGAAATCGTTTAATTTAAGTTCTGCTATAGTCAAATCTATCGGTTCTGGAATTGTGTGCTTTACTTCTATAACGTTCGCAATATTATCTTTGATATACAACATAACACCGCCTCCTCGCCTACCTATTCTGTTTTTAACAAAAAGTCTATAACCTTTAATTTGATACTCCCCTACAAAGTCACGTGTTTCAGTGCTAAGCCACGATTCACTTATCGCAATTACATCATAGTCTTTACAAGCAATTAAAGAAAAAAATTCGTTTATTTTATTTCGTAGGCTACGAGTATTTAGGGATAGAACCTTCAAATTGTTTGTAACTGCGACACCTTCGCTAGCGCAGGGGAAATTTGTGGAATTTACGCTGGGACCGTTCGAGTTACGGTAGCCTGAAAAGAAGAGACAGTATTGTGAAATAGTCTTCCTAAACGCGCAGCTCCAACGTCATTAAGATGAAGTCCATCTTCGAGGAACAAGTTCCTCCTGCCGTAAAAACTGTTCCAAAAATTCGCAAAATGCACTCCTTCCTGTTGGCAAAGAGTCTTTAGGTTATTGTTAATATAGGTCGCCTTGCTGTAGAAATCGTTTCGTTGTATAATTCGAGGAAGTATACCTGTTAAGACAATCTTATTAGTGTTCTCCTTTAGTCGCTCTAGTAAGTCCCTGTACCAAGCCAGCAGTTCTTCCGATCTAGAATTTAAAACGTTATTATTACCAACATGAATAACATACGTTGTGTCCTCGGCGGTACCGTCTGTAAAATGGTCAACACTATTAGTTATATCCTCCACCCTTGCACCAGGGTAGCAGTAACGGCGCGTACGACGAGGGTTTCTCTCACAGAATTCCTCGAGCTACCCTCGAACAATGGAATCGCCAACGAGTCGTATTTCCGGTTCATCAGCATCTTCGAAACCTAAAACAGAAAACTTATTGCTTGTTATTACTGGTAGACAAGTCTCAGGTTTTCTGAATGGGGCTCCATTACGCACTCGAACGAAGGGTTGGGAACTAGGGGAAGAGATAGGGCTATTAATACTATTTATATTATTAGTAGAAACTGAGGCAGGAGGGGTCGTAACTGGAGTCTCAAGGGATTCTAATTTTGCCGTCAGGAGCATTACTCTTTCTTGAAGCCTCACCCTGGCCTCCCTCTCACGTTCTAACTCGTTCCTCAGGACTTCCATGCTTGAGCACCACCTGCAAACTAACTGTTCATTATTATTAGCCATTGTAAACGCGTAAGCGGCAAATTTCCCTTCACAGCGACTGCAAGTACTTGACGAGGGTGCCATGCTTTTAATTAGTTAAAAAACAAAACACAAAAAACGAGCGTTTGGAAATTAATAAATTACAACGTAGGTCTACCGCGTGCTTATTGTGCCGTCACCTGCGAAAACCCGCAAAAATATTCTTGAAACGCATAAACAGGTTCTTGTAACAATTTTATGCTAAATGAATATATAATTAAGCTACCGACGAAAGATCTGTTAAAGAAAAATTATTAAATGAAACTTATCTGACCGCTGTTCGACCGACTTAATTCCTTTTATCGCACGGTGAGTGACCCTTCGGGAGGTCAGGTAGCGTGTGAAGGGAAAAATGAACCTTAAGAAACCTCGTTTCTGATAATTTGAAAAACAACAAAGGCAAATCAAGGGAATTTCAACCTTATGAAACCTCGTGTAGTAACAGATTTGGGAACAAACAAGGCACTAGCCTTGCTTTAGTCAAGTAATACAGTAATGAATAAATTCAAGAAATGAAATATTTCGTTAATGAATGATTAGTAACACGAAGTAATTTAGTTAAGAATGCACCAAACACTATTTTTTTTTTTAAGACACTTGAACGAAAACCACTTATTCACTTGGTAACACTGGACACTCGGGTGGCTACAGAAAAACGAATGAACCAAAAACAAGAGGGAAAAACAGTCCAGGGACCATTAAGAAATTCGGACCTAGGTTAGATCCCGTTCACCCGACACCGGAAGGGCATTTTTTTTTATTGAAGGGACCCGCTTATAAGTACATTCGCACAAATTTAAAACTAGATTCTTGTTCAATACATACAGATTCTATTATTTTATTTTTTTTCATAATTACTACATTTATTATTACATTTATTACATTTAATATTGCATTATTATTTATTACAGAAATTATAAATTTATTATTACATTGATAATTAAATTGTTGTTTATTATACAGAAATTATAACCGAAAAACGAATGAAAAGGCGAGGAGGAAACAATCCAGAGACCATTAAGAAATTCGCACCTAGGTTAGAGCCCGTTACCCCGACCACAACACTTGTGTTGAGCTGTGGATCTATCACACAAAGCCTTAATTTTACTACCTTAAACTATACCCAATCTATCAACATATGCGTCTAATCGATTTTTAAACATGTTTATAGACTTGCTACTAATTACTTCTACAGGCAAACTATTCCAGCTATTTACTATCTATGCGTAAAACGTTTTTGGCAACTGCTGTCTCGAACCTTCTACTTGTCAACTTACACCCGTTATTTCTAGTCCTATTATATTGAGATATTTCGAAAAAGCTATCTCTATCTACGTTATCGAACCCATCATAATTTTGAAAACCTGGATTAGATCACCCCTTAGCCCCTAGTCTCGAGTGTAGTCAATTTTAACTCCTTAAGCCTATCCTCGTACGACTTTGACCGAAGCGACGGAATCATCTTAGTTGCTCGTCTTTGAACTCTTTCGATTTTGTCTATATCTTTCGCATATTCGGATTCCAAAATTGGAACGCGTACTCCAAATGGGTCTAACTAATGACTTATAAAGAGGAACTATAATATCGCGCGATTTGTACTCAAAATTTCGAGCTATAAAACCTAACACTTTGTTCGCCTTATTGACCGCTGCTGTACTTTGTTTCGCTACTTTTAATCACCAGTGACTATAACTCCTAAATCTTTTTCCTGCTCTACGCTTGTTAAATTTTTCCCTGACATATCTATACGCAAAATTACCGTTACGCGAACCTATATGCAAAATTTTGCACTTATCAACGTTAAATCTCATTTCCCTGTGACTGACCAATCAACGATTTTTTCAGATCTTCCTGGATTTTACCTTTATATTCGTCATTAATCGCCCTACCACCCAGCTTCGAGTCATCCGCAAAATTGAAACTGTACTGACTAGGCCGACATCTAGATCGTTAATATATATAAGTAAAAGCAAGGGCCTAATACAGAACCTGAGGAACGCCACTCGCTACATTAGCCCAACACGACTCCGCTCCATCAACGACCATCCTCTGTTTCCTACCTCGCAACCACTCTTCTAGCCAATTATATTACTACACCCCTGATTCTATGAGCCTTAGTTTTTTTCAATGAGTCTTTTGTGCGGCACGGTGTCAAACGCTTTTTGAAAATCTAAATACACTACATCAACCGCCCGATGTCTATCGTAAACGTCAACCACGCTTTGGAAAAATTATAAAAGATTAGTTAAGCAAGATTTGTTTCGCCTTAAACCGTGCTGCGTATTTCTAACTAGTTTATGCAATTCTAAGTGTTCGACTATACGATCCATAATTATTGATTCCAGTAGCTCACCTACAACAGACGTTAAACTGATTTGCCTATAATTTCCAGCCGCACCTTTATCGCCTTTCTTAAAGATAGGTGTTACGTTTGCTAACTTGAAATTATCTGGTACGCACCCCTCAGAAATAGACGCATTAAAAATCTTTGTTAACGGCACAACAATGCTATATTTTAATTCTTTTAGTTGTATGGGATATATGGAATCCGGCCGCGGTGATTTACGAGTTTTCATTTCATCAATATAGCGCATTACCTCCCCTTCACTAATCACGATATTATCCAAAATATTACCATTATCAAAAGGTAACTTATTATGTCTATGACCGTAGGGATATTCGTTATATCTTCTATAGTAAAAACTGACGTAAAAAATTCGTTTAGCAAGGTAGCCATTTCCTTGTTTTCAGAAACTGGATCCCCGTTTACATTTTACAAAGGCCCCAAGACACTTTTTACTGGATTTCTATTATTGACGTATTGAAAGAATCGCTTGGGGTTTTCTTTACCGTCACAAGCTATGGAGATTTGAAATTCGCGCTTGGACCTTTTTATTACACTGTTCGATTCACGCCTTAGAGATATGTACTTGTTTCGTAACCACAATTGTCTTCACTTATGTAGCCTATAAGCCCTATGTCTACTCTTTATAATATCTCCTACCTAGAAGTAAACCACAAGGGCTTGTTGTTTACTTTCGCACGCTTAATTTTGTACGGTACACATTCCTCATTTATAGTCCTAAATACCGTTTCGAACGATTCCCACATTAGTTTTGCGTTGGAGTTCGCCATTACGTTTTCCCAATTGACGTGTGACAATTTATTTCGAAATTTAGTAAAGTCTGCTTGCTGGAAGTTATGAATTTTTGTCGAGTTAGTTGGTTTCGAGTGACTTACTGAGAGGACAACTCTACCATATTGTGATCACTATTGCTTAACGGTTCTATTACTTGAAGATCAGTAATTAGCCTATCATCCGGAGTTATTACTAAATCTAAAATACTGTCCAACCTCGTAGGTTCCCCAACCTTTTGAATAAGAAAGATATCCTCGAGAAAATTAACTAAACGATTACCTTCTGCGTCTCCCTGCATTGTATCGTAATTCACATTGGCGCAATTAACGTCACCCATAACTAAAGCCTGGTCACTACCGATTATTCTCTTTAGTTCACGATATAACGCTTCGTCCGTATCAGCTGTTTGATTAGGGTGCCTATATATAACCGCAACAAGAAGTTTGAAATCGTTTAATTTAAGTTCTGCTATAGTCAAATCTATCGGTTCTGGAATTGTGTGCTTTACTTCTATAACGTTCGCAATATTATCTTTGATATACAACATAACACCGCCTCCTCGCCTACCTATTCTGTTTTTAACAAAAAGTCTATAACCTTTAATTTGATACTCCCCTACAAAGTCACGTGTTTCAGTGCTAAGCCACGATTCACTTATCGCAATTACATCATAGTCTTTACAAGCAATTAAAGAAAAAAATTCGTTTATTTTATTTCGTAGGCTACGAGTATTTAGGGATAGAACCTTCAAATTGTTTGTAACTGCGACACCTTCGCTAGCGCAGGGGAAATTTGTGGAATTTACGCTGGGACCGTTCGAGTTACGGTAGCCTGAAAAGAAGAGACAGTATTGTGAAATAGTCTTCCTAAACGCGCAGCTCCAACGTCATTAAGATGAAGTCCATCTTCGAGGAACAAGTTCCTCCTGCCGTAAAAACTGTTCCAAAAATTCGCAAAATGCACTCCTTCCTGTTGGCAAAGAGTCTTTAGGTTATTGTTAATATAGGTCGCCTTGCTGTAGAAATCGTTTCGTTGTATAATTCGAGGAAGTATACCTGTTAAGACAATCTTATTAGTGTTCTCCTTTAGTCGCTCTAGTAAGTCCCTGTACCAAGCCAGCAGTTCTTCCGATCTAGAATTTAAAACGTTATTATTACCAACATGAATAACATACGTTGTGTCCTCGGCGGTACCGTCTGTAAAATGGTCAACACTATTAGTTATATCCTCCACCCTTGCACCAGGGTAGCAGTAACGGCGCGTACGACGAGGGTTTCTCTCACAGAATTCCTCGAGCTACCCTCGAACAATGGAATCGCCAACGAGTCGTATTTCCGGTTCATCAGCATCTTCGAAACCTAAAACAGAAAACTTATTGCTTGTTATTACTGGTAGACAAGTCTCAGGTTTTCTGAATGGGGCTCCATTACGCACTCGAACGAAGGGTTGGGAACTAGGGGAAGAGATAGGGCTATTAATACTATTTATATTATTAGTAGAAACTGAGGCAGGAGGGGTCGTAACTGGAGTCTCAAGGGATTCTAATTTTGCCGTCAGGAGCATTACTCTTTCTTGAAGCCTCACCCTGGCCTCCCTCTCACGTTCTAACTCGTTCCTCAGGACTTCCATGCTTGAGCACCACCTGCAAACTAACTGTTCATTATTATTAGCCATTGTAAACGCGTAAGCGGCAAATTTCCCTTCACAGCGACTGCAAGTACTTGACGAGGGTGCCATGCTTTTAATTAGTTAAAAAACAAAACACAAAAAACGAGCGTTTGGAAATTAATAAATTACAACGTAGGTCTACCGCGTGCTTATTGTGCCGTCACCTGCGAAAACCCGCAAAAATATTCTTGAAACGCATAAACAGGTTCTTGTAACAATTTTATGCTAAATGAATATATAATTAAGCTACCGACGAAAGATCTGTTAAAGAAAAATTATTAAATGAAACTTATCTGACCGCTGTTCGACCGACTTAATTCCTTTTATCGCACGGTGAGTGACCCTTCGGGAGGTCAGGTAGCGTGTGAAGGGAAAAATGAACCTTAAGAAACCTCGTTTCTGATAATTTGAAAAACAACAAAGGCAAATCAAGGGAATTTCAACCTTATGAAACCTCGTGTAGTAACAGATTTGGGAACAAACAAGGCACTAGCCTTGCTTTAGTCAAGTAATACAGTAATGAATAAATTCAAGAAATGAAATATATTCGTTAATGAATGATTAGTAACACGAAGTAATTTAGTTAAGAATGCACCAAACACTATTTTTTTTTTTAAGACACTTGAACGAAAACCACTTATTCACTTGGTAACACTGGACACTCGGGTGGCTACAGAAAAACGAATGAACCAAAAACAAGAGGGAAAAACAGTCCAGGGACCATTAAGAAATTCGGACCTAGGTTAGATCCCGTTCACCCGACACCGGAAGGGCATTTTTTTTTATTGAAGGGACCCGCTTATAAGTACATTCGCACAAATTTAAAACTAGATTCTTGTTCAATACATACAGATTCTATTATTTTATTTTTTTTCATAATTACTACATTTATTATTACATTTATTACATTTAATATTGCATTATTATTTATTACAGAAATTATAAATTTATTATTACATTGATAATTAAATTGTTGTTTATTATACAGAAATTATAAACCGAAAAACGAATGAAAAGGCGAGGAGGAAACAATCCAGAGACCATTAAGAAATTCGCACCTAGGTTAGAGCCCGTTACCCCGACCACAACACTTGTGTTGAGCTGTGGGATCTATCACCACAAAGCCTTAATTTTACTACCTTAAACTATACCCAATCTATCAACATATGCGTCTAATCGATTTTTAAACATGTTTATAGACTTGCTACTAATTACTTCTACCGGCAAACTATTCCAGCTATTTACTATTCTATGCGTAAAAACGTTTTTGGCAACTGCTGTCTCGAACCTTCTACTTGTCAACTTACACCCGTTATTTCTAGTCCTATTATATTGAGATATTTCGAAAAAGCTATCTCTATCTACGTTATCGAACCCATTCATAATTTTGAAAACCTGGATTAGATCACCCCTTAGCCCCCTAGTCTCGAGTGTAGTCAATTTTAACTCCTTAAGCCTATCCTCGTACGACTTTGACCGAAGCGACGGAATCATCTTAGTTGCTCGTCTTTGAACTCTTTCGATTTTGTCTATATCTTTCGCATATGCGGATTCCAAAATTGGAACGCGTACTCCAAATGGGGTCTAACTAATGACTTATAAAGAGGAACTATAATATCGCGCGATTTGTACTCAAAATTTCGAGCTATAAAACCTAACACTTTGTTCGCCTTATTGACCGCTGCTGTACTTTGTTTCGCTACTTTTAAATCACCAGTGACTATAACTCCTAAATCTTTTTCCTGCTCTACGCTTGTTAAATTTTTCCCTGACATACTATACGCAAAATTACCGTTACGCGAACCTATATGCAAAATTTTGCACTTATCAACGTTAAATCTCATTTCCCATGTGACTGACCAATCAACGATTTTATTCAGATCTTCCTGGATTTTACCTTTATATTCGTCATTAATCGCCCTACCACCCAGCTTCGAGTCATCCGCAAAATTGAAACTGTACTGACTAGGCCGACATCTAGATCGTTAATATATATAAGTAAAAGCAAGGGGCCTAATACAGAACCCTGAGGAACGCCACTCGCTACATTAGCCCAACACGACTCCGCTCCATCAACGACCATCCTCTGTTTCCTACCTCGCAACCACTCTTCTAGCCAATTTATTACTACACCCCTGATTCTATGAGCCTTAGTTTTTTTCAATGAGTCTTTTGTGCGGCACGGTGTCAAACGCTTTTTGAAAATCTAAATACACTACATCAACCGCCCGATGTCTATCGTAAACGTCAACCACGCTTTGGAAAAATTATAAAAGATTAGTTAAGCAAGATTTGTTTCGCCTTAAACCGTGCTGCGTATTTCTAACTAGTTTATGCAATTCTAAGTGTTCGACTATACGATCCATAATTATTGATTCCAGTAGCTCACCTACAACAGACGTTAAACTGATTTGCCTATAATTTCCAGCCGCACCTTTATCGCCTTTCTTAAAGATAGGTGTTACGTTTGCTAACTTGAAATTATCTGGTACGCACCCCTCAGAAATAGACGCATTAAAAATCTTTGTTAACGGCACAACAATGCTATATTTTAATTCTTTTAGTTGTATGGGATATATGGAATCCGGCCGCGGTGATTTACGAGTTTTCATTTTATCAATATAGCGCATTACCTCCCCTTCACTAATCATGATATTATCCAAAATATTACCATTATCAAAAGGTAACTTATTATGTCTATGACCGTAGGGATATTCGTTATATCTTCTATAGTAAAAACTGACGTAAAAAATTCGTTTAGCAAGGTAGCCATTTCCTTGTTTTCAGAAACTGGATCCCCGTTTACATTTTACAAAGGCCCCAAGACACTTTTTACTGGATTTCTATTATTGACGTATTGAAAGAATCGCTTGGGGTTTTCTTTACCGTCACAAGCTATGGAGATTTGAAATTCGCGCTTGGACCTTTTTATTACACTGTTCGCTTCACGCCTTAGAGATATGTACTTGTTTCGTAACCACAAATTGTCTTCACTTATGTAGCCTATAAGCCCTATGTCTACTCTTTATAATATCTCCTACTCTAGAAGTAAACCACAAGGGCTTGTTGTTTACTTTCGCACGCTTAATTTTGTACGGTACACATTCCTCATTTATAGTCCTAAATACCGTTTCGAACGATTCCCACATTAGTTTTGCGTTGGAGTTCGCCATTACGTTTTCCCAATTGACGTGTGACAATTTATTTCGAAATTTAGTAAAGTCTGCTTGCTGGAAGTTATGAATTTTTGTCGAGTTAGTTGGTTTCGAGTGACTTACTGAGAGGACAAACTCTACCATATTGTGATCACTATTGCTTAACGGTTCTATTACTTGAAGATCAGTAATTAGCCTATCATCCGTAGTTATTACTAAATCTAAAATACTGTCCAACCTCGTAGGTTCCCCAACCTTTTGAATAAGAAAGATATCCTCGAGAAAATTAACTAAACGATTACCTTCCGCGTCTCCCTGCATTGTATCGTAATTCACATTGGCGCAATTAACGTCACCCATAACTAAAGCCTGGTCACTACCGATTATTCTCTTTAGTTCACGATATAACGCTTCGTCCGTATCAGCTGTTTGATTAGGGTGCCTATATATAACCGCAACAAGAAGTTTGAAATCGTTTAATTTAAGTTCTGCTATAGTCAAATCTATCGGTTCTGGAATTGTGTGCTTTACTTCTATAACGTTCGCAATATTATCTTTGATATACAACATAACACCGCCTCCTCGCCTACCTATTCTGTTTTTAACAAAAAGTCTATAACCTTTAATTTGATACTCCCCTACAAAGTCACGTGTTTCAGTGCTAAGCCACGATTCACTTATCGCAATTACATCATAGTCTTTACAAGCAATTAAAGAAAAAAATTCGTTTATTTTATTTCGTAGGCTACGAGTATTTAGGGATAGAACCTTCAAATTGTTTGTAACTGCGACACCTTCGCTAGCGCAGGGGAAATTTGTGGAATTTACGCTGGGACCGTTCGAGTTACGGTAGCCTGAAAAGAAGAGACAGTATTGTGAAATAGTCTTCCTAAACGCGCAGCTCCAACGTCATTAAGATGAAGTCCATCTTCGAGGAACAAGTTCCTCCTGCCGTAAAAACTGTTCCAAAAATTCGCAAAATGCACTCCTTCCTGTTGGCAAAGAGTCTTTAGGTTATTGTTAATATAGGTCGCCTTGCTGTAGAAATCGTTTCGTTGTATAATTCGAGGAAGTATACCTGTTAAGACAATCTTATTAGTGTTCTCCTTTAGTCGCTCTAGTAAGTCCCTGTACCAAGCCAGCAGTTCTTCCGATCTAGAATTTAAAACGTTATTATTACCAACATGAATAACATACGTTGTGTCCTCGGCGGTACCGTCTGTAAAATGGTCAACACTATTAGTTATATCCTCCACCCTTGCACCAGGGTAGCAGTAACGGCGCGTACGACGAGGGTTTCTCTCACAGAATTCCTCGAGCTACCCTCGAACAATGGAATCGCCAACGAGTCGTATTTCCGGTTCATCAGCATCTTCGAAACCTAAAACAGAAAACTTATTGCTTGTTATTACTGGTAGACAAGTCTCAGGTTTTCTGAATGGGGCTCCATTACGCACTCGAACGAAGGGTTGGGAACTAGGGGAAGAGATAGGGCTATTAATACTATTTATATTATTAGTAGAAACTGAGGCAGGAGGGGTCGTAACTGGAGTCTCAAGGGATTCTAATTTTGCCGTCAGGAGCATTACTCTTTCTTGAAGCCTCACCCTGGCCTCCCTCTCACGTTCTAACTCGTTCCTCAGGACTTCCATGCTTGAGCACCACCTGCAAACTAACTGTTCATTATTATTAGCCA
This sequence comes from Bathynomus jamesi, assembly GCA_023014485.1. Lineage (NCBI taxonomy): Eukaryota > Metazoa > Arthropoda > Malacostraca > Isopoda > Cirolanidae > Bathynomus > Bathynomus jamesi. The sequence continues at coordinate 379,727 of JAJOZX010003200.1, read as the reverse complement.
TTGTAAACGCGTAAGCGGCAAATTTCCCTTCACAGCGACTGCAAGTACTTGACGAGGGTGCCATGCTTTTAATTAGTTAAAAAACAAAACACAAAAAACGAGCGTTTGGAAATTAATAAATTACAACGTAGGTCTACCGCGTGCTTATTGTGCCGTCACCTGCGAAAACCCGCAAAAATATTCTTGAAACGCATAAACAGGTTCTTGTAACAATTTTATGCTAAATGAATATATAATTAAGCTACCGACGAAAGATCTGTTAAAGAAAAATTATTAAATGAAACTTATCTGACCGCTGTTCGACCGACTTAATTCCTTTTATCGCACGGTGAGTGACCCTTCGGGAGGTCAGGTAGCGTGTGAAGGGAAAAATGAACCTTAAGAAACCTCGTTTCTGATAATTTGAAAAACAACAAAGGCAAATCAAGGGAATTTCAACCTTATGAAACCTCGTGTAGTAACAGATTTGGGAACAAACAAGGCACTAGCCTTGCTTTAGTCAAGTAATACAGTAATGAATAAATTCAAGAAATGAAATATATTCGTTAATGAATGATTAGTAACACGAAGTAATTTAGTTAAGAATGCACCAAACACTATTTTTTTTTTTAAGACACTTGAACGAAAACCACTTATTCACTTGGTAACACTGGACACTCGGGTGGCTACAGAAAAACGAATGAACCAAAAACAAGAGGGAAAAACAGTCCAGGGACCATTAAGAAATTCGGACCTAGGTTAGATCCCGTTCACCCGACACCGGAAGGGCATTTTTTTTTATTGAAGGGACCCGCTTATAAGTACATTCGCACAAATTTAAAACTAGATTCTTGTTCAATACATACAGATTCTATTATTTTATTTTTTTACATAATTACTACATTTATTATTACATTTATTACATTTAATATTGCATTATTATTTATTACAGAAATTATAAATTTATTATTACATTGATAATTAAATTGTTGTTTATTATACAGAAATTATAAACCGAAAAACGAATGAAAAGGCCAGGAGGAAACAATCCAGAGACCATTAAGAAATTCGCACCTAGGTTAGAGCCCGTTACCCCGACACCAGAAGGGTATTTTATTAAAGGGTCCCGCTTATAAGTAAATTCGCACAAATTAAAACCATCTTCTTGTTCTATACATACAGATTCTATTTTTTTGACATAATTACTGCATTTATTATTGCATTTACATTTTTTAACATTTTTTATTATTACGTTTACACTTATTATTACATTTATTTTATTATCTTTGTTATTACATTTATTGCATTTACATTTATTTCCACATTTATTACTTCAATTATTACATTTACATTTACGTTTATTATTCCATTTACATTTTACCAAAAAAACGAATGAACCAAAAGCGAGTAAGGAAACAATCCAGAGACCTTTAAGAAATTCACACTTGAATGTACGACAAAAACCCCACAAGAAAAAAAAAACACCGACAAAACCCCCGGCGACAAAAACCCCGGCGACCAAAACCCCACCGACAAAACCCCCGAAATAGGGTAATGCGCCAAACCCACCCACTCACAAAAATAAATATATAATGTGTATTTAAATTCAAGGTCAAGGTGACAGAGTCTAGGTTATAGGTTTTGAGAAATGCCAGTTTCAGTTTCTGAATAAGCTTCACTGCAGCAGTATCTCTGAAATTTTCACCGCAAATTATATTTTCTTTCCGTTTTTACCCAGCATGGAAGTCATTCGGAATAATAAAGGTGGTGAAAAGCTGTGTTATAATGGCTATATGTATACTAAAAAATCCACTAGTTCTAATACAAAGCGGTGGGAGTGTGCTAGAAGAGCACCTTAACCTAACCTTAACCTAACCTTAAGTTAACCTTAACTTAACCTAACCTTAACTTAACCTAACCAATCGTCAATATATATATATATATATATGCTGCAAACCACAAGGAAAAAGAAAAAGAAAAAGATTATAAGGCTACCTAACGAAGGCTGGGGGACCTGGTTTTTTCGCTGGGTTTTTTTCGGTGGGTGTTTTCTCGCCGGGGGTTTTGTTGGTGTTTTTTTTTTCGTGTGGGGGTTTTGTCGGTGGGGGTTTTGTCGCCTGGGGTTTTGTCGGTGGTTTTTTTTTCGTGTGGGAGTTTTGTCGGATCTCCATTCACACTTAGGTTAGAACCCGTTCACCCGACACGATAAGGGATTTTTTGACCAAGAATCTCATTAGAGGGTCCAGCTTATAAGTACCTTCGCACAAATTAAAATTAACCACTTGTTCTATCCATATAGATTTTATTATTTTTCGTTTGACATAATTATTGCATTTATAAAGTAACTTACTTGATTTCCAATGTATAGCATGATCATTTTGGCTGGCGTGATAAAAAATTGCATTATTAGTGTTACAACTTCTGAAGGCATATTTGTGTTCTTTAATACGGGTTTCAATATTTCTTCCAGTTTCTCCTACATATACTAAATCACAACTTTTACAGGGAATGCTGTAGACAGGCTTGTTCCTGTTTTGCAACGTTATTCCTAACCAATTTACTTTTTACGGTGGACGCATATTTGAACGCGAAAGCAAACTTGAAATACGCCTTTCTAATAAACCACCCAGGATATTTTAAATCCTTAAAAATGTTCCAAATCTTTGAATTTTCTGGGTCAAGCAAATGTGGGCTACAAATCCTGAGTGCTCATAGAAACATGGAAGAAATAATTGAGCTTTTAACCCCGTCATCATGATATGAAAAATAATGAACGTACGAATTACAATGAGGTTTTCTATAGACTGTGAAATTGGGCTTTCCGCTTTCGTTAATGACCAAAATATTTCGAAAAGCTAATTGTTTCTCGCTCTCCCATTCATATTTAAATTTAATAGAGGGAACATGGTTATTTACTGACTAAAAGAAAGTGTCAAAGTTGGTTCAGTGGTCAGGCCAAAATGAGAAAATATCATCTACATAACGAAACCAAATTAGATTCCTGGGACATATTGTTTGCAACAATTCCGACTCATAATATTCCATGTATAATGTACTCAGTTTTGGGGATAAAGGGGACCCCATTCCCATACTGAAACGTTGCAAATAAAATTCTTCACCGAAGGAGAAAGCATTATTGGTGACACAGAGTTTTATCAGTTCTAAAAATACAGATGCGGGTATGCCTAGTTCTACGTTACATGTTGCCAATTTTCTATCTAAAAAACTAAGTACGTCATCAATGGGAACTTTCGTAAACAAAGACTCAATGTCAAAACTCATCATTCTTCCCCGCTTTAAATCTAAGGACATAACTTTGTTAATAAAGTCACAGGAATTAGTGATGTGCGAGCCTGAAAATTTACCAACTAATGGGGACAATTTAGCTGCAAGAAATTTAGATAACCTGTAACTAAAGGAACCCCTGTGTGAAATAATGGGACGGAGTGGTATATTAATCTTATGGGTTTTGGGTAAGCCGTAAGTGTGGGGGAGTTTGGGGTTAATCTGTAGAAATCTTTTAGGGTCATTCGCCGGGACATCTTTTAATAAGTTCCTGACAGTTTTGTTGAATTCAGCAGAAAGACGCTTTAGGGGGGACGATCTCACTTTGGTGTAGGTGAATTCATCACTAAGTAACGCTTCCATTTTTTGTTTATAATCACACTTGTCGAAAATAACTACAGTGTTACTTTTGCCGCTTTAGTGACAAATATTGCTTCATTCTTCCTGAGCTTGTCTAAAGCTAACCGGAATCTTTAGGGAATCGAGTCCATTGAGTTGAAATGTTCCAGAAACTTGCTCAGAATCAAACCATTTAAACGCGGAATATCCACCCTGGAATTAACTACGGAAGACAAAATCTAAAATAATGTTTTTATCGGGTTTAAGGGCAAAGGACAGCCCTAAATTAAGAACTTCCTTTTCGGATTTGGATAAGACATATGTCGATAAATTTAAAACGGAACCTTCCACCGCACACTTTGACCGTTTGTTCCGTTTTAAATTTATCGACATTTGTCTTATCCAAATCCGAAAAGGAAGTTCTTAATTTAGGGCTGTCCTTTGCCCTTAAACCCGATAAAAACATTATTTAGATTTTGTGTCTTCCGTAGTTAATAATGCAATTTTTTATCACGCCAGCCAAAGTGATCATGCTATAGATTGGGAATCAAGTAAATTACTTTATAAATGCAATAATTATGTCAAACGAAAAATAATAGAATCTATATGGATAGAACAAGTGGTTAATTTTAATTTGTGCGAAGGTACTTATAAACTGAACCCTCTAATGAGAATCTTGGTCAAAAAATCCCTTACGGTGTTGGGTGAACGGGTTCTAACCTAAGTGTGAATTTCTTAAAGGTCTCTGGATTGTTTCCTTATTCGCTTTTGGTTCATTCGTTTTTTCGGTAAAATGTAAATGGAATAATAAACGTAAATGTAAGTGTAATAATGGAAGTAATAAATGTGGAAATAAATGTAAATGTAATAAATGTAATAACAAAGTTAATAAAATAAATGTAATAATAAGGGTAAAGGTAATAATAATAAATGTTAAAAACGTTAATGCAATAATAAATGCAGTAATTATGCCAAAACAATATAATCTGTTTGTATAGTACAAGAAGATGGTTTTAATTTGTGCGAATTTACTTATAAGCTCGACCCTTTAATAAAATGCCCTTCTGGTGTCGGGGGAACGGGCTCTAACCTAGATGCGAATTTGTTAATGGTCTCTGGATTGTTTCCTCCTCGCCTTTTCATTCGTTTTTCGGTTTATAATTTCTGTATAATAAACAACAATTTAATTATCATTGTAATAATAAATTTGTAATTTCTGTAATAAATAATAATGCAATATTAAATGTAATAAATGTAATAATAAATGTAGTAATTATGTAAAAAAATAAAATAATAGAATCTGTATGTATTGAAAAAGTAGATAGTTTTAAATTTGTGCGAATGTATCATACTTATAAGCGGGTCCCTTTAATGAAGAAAAAAAAATGCCCTTCCGATGTCGGGTGAACGGGATCTAACCTTGGTGCGAATTTCTTAATGGTCCCTGGACTGTTTTTCCATCTTGTTTTTGGTTCATTTGTTTTTCTGTAGCCACCCGAAGAGGAAGCCAGTGGGCATCGAAACTGTTGTGGAAATAAACTCTGTCTATTAGAGTTGGTTTTTATTATCTGAAACGACATGTTTCTGTCTTTAATTCAACCTGAATTTAAGAGAATTTAATTCAACCTGAATTGACAGGTTTGTCTTTTTGCATGCAGTATTTTCGAATATTCAGTAAATATATAAGTGAATTATATATTTTATTGTTTGTAAGAAACAAAACGGTTTCTTAAAAGCATATGGAAAATTTAGAATTATTTTTTTTTAAAATGGATATGTAATTTTTTTTATTTGAATTGTCTCGCATTGTTATAACGGAAAATGTAATTTTGGATTGATTTTCATTTTTATAATGGACTCCTAAATTAAGTGTACCTAACTTGTCGTGTATATATATATATATATATATAGTTCGTGCGTGCGTTTGTTTCTTGACTCGTGAAAAGGATTTTTTTCTTTTTTCTCTCGCTCTTTCGAGTCGGTAAGCAAATTTTCTTTTTCATTCTTGGTTTTCATTGGTAAAGCGTTCATGCGCAAGGTTTCGTCTTTTCTTTTTTTTAGCGGTTACTGTGTTGCTACGCAAATAGTTTTGTCTGTTTTTTTTGTGCTTTTTCAGTTTCAATTAAAATGAGTCCGTACAATTCGAGTAATATGTCGAAATCGACAGGCAAGTTTAGCATCTTCGTTTGGAATGACTTTATTAAGTGTTTATTTAAACCGAAATAGGTAATGTCACACTTGAGTTTTTTTCGTTTCAATTCTGTTGCATATACGGTATTAGGGATAAGTTTTCTTTCTTGTGTTTCTTTGTTTCGCTTCGCCTTCCTCATTTGTAAGTCCATTTTTCTGTCCTTTGTCGTTTTTTTCGAAGAAAATGGATACATATAATTATTTGACGAGTAATTTATCTAAGGTTCCAATTTTTAAGGGGAGAGATACGGTGAATTAGTACCCCCATACGTGGACGAATGGTTTGACGCATTAGAGGGATATTATGTTCATTATAACGTTCGCGATGATATCGCGAAGATTCGGATGGTTACGCACTTCTTAGACGATGAAGAGGGTTGCGCAAAGAACGTCTTGCACCCATTCTTGTTGGAAAGTTTTACTACATGGAATGCTTTTCGGAATTATGCTACTCAAGTGTTCCAACCGGTAGGCTATAGCGACGAAATAAATGCGACTGCATTAAGGAAGACGGGATGGTCGGAAGCTTTCTAGAACACGCGCGGAACCATCGATGACGCTTCCTGAAATGATGCTTTTTGACGAGAGCTCACAAATTTTCATGAAAACTTCTGTCAACAACCAAGCGGTTTTGGCTCTTGTTGACGACTGCTGTCAGGCGAATTACATTAAAGAAGACGTATACAAGAAGTTACTTAGGACGGCTACGGGAAATTTCGAATTGCGTTCTCGCTTGACCTTCATTGATGATGGTTGGGAAGAATACGGGACCGGAGAAAATATTCTTCCTATTGAGTTTGATTCAGTCCCTTATCTGACCCCATTTGTGGTCATATCTGAAGGAGACTGGGACGGAGATTTAATCCTGGGGATGAATTTCTTTATTACGCACGATTTCTATGGGGCAGATAGAGAAACAGGCCTAATTTGAGGAGAGAACCCACCTTTCGAGTATGTGTGTTACCCCTACTCTTCTCTTTTTTCGACTGAGGGCGAAAAAATTGTTTCAGAGAGCCCGAATAACTCCCTGGTACCAGTTCAAAATAAAGAGGGACTGCTATTAAATGGGGAAGATTCTTCATCAATCGTCAATTGTTCCGTTCCAGTTCCGGCGAACGAGGAACTAGAAAGCCAACATACCTTTGGTTATTTTGAGCACGAAGACTCGAATGTCTTCACAGTAGACCCCTGTAACTCCATCGAGAGCGAGTCACCCCTTTCGGTTACAGGTAGGCAGGAACTTAAAGTTCCCAGAGTTTCGGTTATTCCAAATAAATCTGAAGACACATCTTCTTTGAGTTCCGGTTTGGTCATTTCGCTTGAATCCCTATTTAAGGAAGATGATTTGATTGTTTTCAAAGGTAGAAGATTTTCCACCCGATTCCGAGAATAAGCCTTCAGGTGCCGGGAGCGAACCCGAACCTACTCCGCCGTTGGAAGTTGTTCGTACGGAAAGGCAAGCGCGGAATACACTTGTCCATCCAGTTAGTTTGTATAGCATGCACGATACGCTGAGTGTCCTCAGTACGACGAGGGAAGTGCCCCATGAACAGCTGTCTCAAACCCCACGACGAAAGCGCTTTATGAAGAGACTGTCCCAGACATCACGAGAGAAGTGTGTAGACGCTTGTGTAGAAGAGCGTTCCGCACAAGATGAGGAGGGAGAACGAACAAATGAAAAATGAGGTACCTCCCGAGAATCAAACCCGGGATCATTTGTTCGTTCTCCCTCCTCATCTTGTGCGGACCGCTCTTCTACACAAGCGTCGTTCTTTACATTAATTATACTGTGTTGTTTGCAGTTAAAATGTATATATGTACGGCATGCGAAGGTGCCCCCTCAGGGCATTGGTTTCTGCTCGTATGTAGGAGAAGTACGACTTCTGAGTGATCGAGGTCCTTGGTGTAGTGGATAGCATATCTGACCGGCAATCGGATGATCCCGGGTTCGATTCTCGGGAGGTATCTCATTTTTCATTTGTTCGTTGTCCCTCCTCAACTTGTGCGGAACGCTCTTCTACACAAGCGTCGTTCTTTACAGTAATTATACTGTTGTTTGCTGTTAAAATGTATATATACACATATGTGTATATATATGGGTATATATATATATATATATACATTATATATATACAGTGCTCGAAGTGGAAATTTTAAAGTAAGGGTGTGGGCTTTGAAAAATTTTGGTTAGCGTTGCCCCTCATATTTTAAGAACAATACAATTTTAAAAAGGCATTCTAACACGATAACTTAAGTTTAGTTCAATTTTTCAAGCATACAAAGCCGTATTAAAAGCTGATCCCGCCAAAGGGGCGTGCCAACCTTTGTTGCCAACCCCAAAATGGGATTGCAAGGGGTATGCAACTTGGAGGCGGAGTTCTCCCCCAAGTTGAACTCCCCAAAGGGGCATACCTAACCTAAGAGGCCTCTATGGGCGGGAAAGGGTACGCCTCACCGCTCAAAGGAGCAGAAAGAGATAGAAGTAGAGGAAGAGGAGAGAACCAGAGCTGGGTGTTCACTCGGCTGATTGCCGAGCTCATATGGCTTTCTTCACCCATCCGCCGCCTCTTATAGGGTCCCAAACAGCCAGTTGGCTGAGTTGCCAGATAGCGCCATGTATTTAATTCATCAGCCAGTAGAAGGCTGCGTTGCCAGATAGAGCCATGTGTTTAATTATTCCTTCAGCCAATAGAAGGCTGAGTTGCCAGATAGCGCCATGTGTTTGTTTATTCTTTCAGCCAGTTGCCAGATAGCAATAATTATTAAACTAATTCATATATTAATCAGTCTAGAAGACTGAGTTGCCAGATAGCAATATTTATTTAATTATTCCTTATATTATTCAGCCATTTGTTTGCTAAATACCGCCATATATTTTAATTTATATTAGGGAGAGTTGCTAAATACCATCAAAACACACGATCATCTCCCCACCTCCCTCATTCCATCCACAAACTTCTCACCCGATCTGCGCTTGTATATATATTAATTATTTTGGAAATATACAAAACGTATAACCATATTTGTAGAAAAAATATATATATAATAATCGAATGAGCAATTCGTACACACACCCACACACACACACACACACAACACACAAACACACACACATATATATATATATATGTATATATATAAATTTATTTTCACAGTTAACTAGAAATATTCTGTGAAATTTCAAGTTCATTTCATTATATACGATGTTTCATGCAGTTAAAACTGTTCGAACAGTTTCAAAACGTGTATAAATTTTGTATTTTTATTTTTAAATTAAACAGGTTTGAATCGAAGTTAATAGTAAAGATGTCGGATGTTTTTAAGGCGCTGCATTTAATTGGGTAATAACTGTAAATATATCAACGAAATAATTGCTTTCCATTTTAAAACTAAAACTTCAATGCGGAGCTTACTGTCGCTATAAAAATGTATTCGAATTAACTGGCGCACCTTAGTCCTTAGTATAATAAAATTATATATACATATATATATATATATACTGTATTTTTGTTGTGTGTAATCACAATCGCTTAAAAATTGGATAAAAATAATAAAGGTATGTTATAATACTATTTTTAAGTTGGTAATTTATTAAATTTTAAGGTTTAACCAAATTTAATTAATTAGTTGGTATTGATAGACCTAAATTGTTAATTTTTCTTATGATATTTTTTGTTCTTTCGTCAATTAACAAATTTATTATCACACACACACACACACACACACACACACATATATATATATATATATATTATATATATATATATATACAGGGTGTCCCGTAAGTCTGGACCCATAGGGATTTATAATATATTTTTTTATTATGTTGCAGGTAAACCATGTCACTGACTAGAGAGGAGAGAGTTCAAGTTTGTGGGGCCACTTGAAAGCCAAAGTGTACGAGGTCAAAATTCAGAACATTTTCCACCTTAAAGCACGCATTGTGGAGGCGTGTCAAGAAATTTCTGCGACTGTGATTCAGAAAGTGCTGTCGCAGTGGAGATTGCGTCTTGAACTGTGTGTGCGACACAACGGCGGACACTTTGAACAGATTATGTAATACATTTTTGGACTATTTTGTAATTTTATTAATTTTGCCCTATGGGTCCAGACTTACGGGACACCCTGTATATATATATATATATAATTAGGGTACGGCTCTATGAAGACGCTGAAAATATTATTGTAATTGTAACGAATAATAAAGGGAACAACTGATTTAAATGTGAGTTATACGAATGTTATTTGGAGTTACTTCAGAATTCAAGAATGGAACAAAGAACCGTTTCAACAGAAGGGTTACTGAGGAGAATTTTTCGTCAAAATATCCTTCCTGATTAACACTCACTACTGCAGGGGCATTCTGCCACAGGATTTAAATAGTATTTCACTTCGGATTTTCTTCCCTCCACTCTGCAGCGGATCCCACAATATATATACACATGATTGACACCTTCCGCTTTACTCCTCCATCAAGTCCACTTTGCGACAATTCATCGCGGTTAAGGTAAACTGACAGGTGGCCATTTCGTTAGTTTCAACACCTGATGCTGTTCTTGCTGTTTCGGGTATCTTTTAAGTACTGCACTGTGGTTGGGGCCCTTACCCTGTTAATTCAGAAGTATAAAACCTTTGTCCAAAGGCCTCGTTCATGACGGAATTTTGAGGCTGTCTCGTTTTCAGTTGGCTGTAGTTTTTAAGAAATTCGTACAAATTGTTACAAACCTATTTTTTACAAAATTACGTCGCTACAATGATCCCAGTATTTAACTAAAGTTTTTCCCAAAATTTATAATGCGTTCAACGGTATGTCCTCAAAACGACCTTGCCTCAAGCGAAAAGACTAGAAAGTTTATACGCTTTACAGAGCCTTACAACATTTTGAAATGCAATTTTCTCGTGGTAACCCGAGGAAAATTTACCATATAGTAAATACAAAGGACACTAAACAATAAGAGACCGGCTGGTCCCTACGAGGCTGTCTGTTTAAGGAAGAACGTTAAAAGATGAAAGAAAATTTAAGGGAAAATGAACATTTTAAAGCAAAGCAAAGAAGGTAGGTTGAAAAAGAGGGAAATTTAGAGATAAGAGAAAATTTTGAAGCAAAGAGGAGAGAATCCGAGTGAAATTTCTACAATACTTTTATGCTTTAACGAATGCTTCTAGCTGCGGGATTAAGGCAAGATAAGCATCGTCTCTTTTGAAAGGTCGTCCGAATGAAGTAAAATTTCTTACAGTACCACAAGAAAAATCGGATTTAAAAATGTAAATTTGTAAAATCGTTGAAAAGAAAAGGCAATCTGTAATATGAATGTCATTTTCATTCTAAGGGTGTGTCGCACACATCTCTCAAGTTATGTTTACATTTGTGACGTCATACTCTAGCGCTGTACAAACACTCACACTGCCCCTCTTTCGTCTCAAGAGCAAACTACAAACATCTCGTGTTACAGTTTCTTTTCTTTTTAGTACTTAAATTACTTATAATTAAGTAATGTTCCCCAGAGAAAGACTTTTGCCGCAAACATTTGCGTCTATAATTTCTTAGTCTTATTTAACACGCGCGTGCACACACAAACACGCATTTGGCTACTCTACAAAGCCGCGACATTTTCACACATTTTTGCATTCAGTTCTATATCGCGACATTTAAAAACGCCAATAAGTTTAACCAAACCTTATCTAACCTAACCTAACCTTAATTGTATCCCATTTTTCATTATAAAAGATAACATTTATAAAGATAAACCGCCGCGACACTGCTAATGTCGTGATATGCACGTCCCTGTCGCGATCAGTTGTTATTATTATTATCATCATCATTATTACTATTATTATTATTATTACCACTACTAATGATATATATATATATATATATAGGGTGAACCAAATGTAGGTGGACAGTAAATGATAACGTTTATTTTGAGAATACATATTTAATTTTTTTGTATACTATAATACAAAATAAAATTTAAATAAATTTAGTTATAATATTTAATATAATATAACACAAACACCATAGTTATAATGAACACCATAGTTATAATATAATATAACACAAACCGTATTCAACCTACTGTCCACCTACTTTTGGTTCACCGTGTATAACATCCTATTCTGAACAACTCAATAAATGCTCAAATTAAATATAAATTTCAATTTTGGAAATCTTGGAAATGTACAGGTAAAGACGCGTTCAATCTATGGTCAGGAAGACAGTTTTAGAACAGGTGTTCCTCTTTACTTCATACAAAAGAATGTTCGTGTTCGTGCCCCCTTCCACGCCTTTACATGCATTCTAGTGCTCAGAGTATATATTGTATAGTGTCAGATTTTGCATAAAATGTCGCCAAAATCTGCCACAACAGCAATATATATATATATATATATATGATGAATAAAACCACGAAGGAAAGGAAACACAAAATGGTGCTCAAGCGCTTTCGTGGTTTTATTCATCATAAATATTTTTCACGTGTTACTTTCGTGAAATAATTTTCATATATATATATAAGGTTTGATGATGATGATCAGTAGTGGATGAAAAGAGTATGTAACTTACTTATGGAAGTAACCCTACAGAGCACAGGAGTTAAAACAAGTTTTCGGGCAGTTTGTCCCTCAATTAAAAAAATCAATAAACATGAATTTCGGTATAAAATTTTGGCTGTTTTTTACAAATAAAATAATAACAAGATTTAAAATAACTAAAACAAGTTTGTCACAATCCAAACAAAACCTTCACACCAAAGAAAATATGACGGCACAGTCATACCTGTACCATGAAATAACATAAATAACACGAATTTCGATGTCACATAAAAGATGTACCTGCTTTTAGAAAAGTTTTCTCAATATTGAATTTATATAAAATGTTAGAAATTTTTTTTCACTTCTACTTTTGAATCCCCGTCTTTATTACAGAGCCCCTGGGCTGTAACCCCATTAGGCCTCGGCTTCCTCAGCAAATACAATCATGCTTAAAACACACAAAGATGCTTTCGCTAGCTACAACACCAAATACAAATTTATAAACATTTCCTTTTCATTCTAGGGTTTATTCTAGCAGGATAACCAGGCTGCCCATTTATCTACCATCCAATTTTCTACCTTTTTTGTTGTAACCGTTAAAGAAATTTTTCTCCAAAAAAATATATTGTATAAAATGAAAAAAATATTCAAAGGCTTTTTTTGTGTTCACAAATACATCTCGTCAGGGAATGATTGCTAGCTCTTTCACATCATAATTTCATCGAGCTAATTCAAGCTCATATACAGGAACTACATTGTCTATGTAAACATTTTAATTCTAATGAAATTAAAATTTTATCCTACAATGTATATATATATATATATATATATATATATATATATATTTAAATAATTTGTGTCAGTGAGAAACCTTAGTGTACTTTTGCAGATTAATTAAATTCATGTATTGTATACTTTTTTTAGATTCCCACATAATTGGTTGGTAGATAAATGGGTATCCTATACGACCTAGTGGTTAAAACGCTGGGATGTTGATGGTGCATGGATCGGATTCCTAGCTATGCTGTAGGGCTAAGGTGGAGTGAAAAGCTTGACCTTCGACAGAATGATCAATTCGGGCGGAAGCTAACCAAACGTTAGCCAAAGGGTAGCAGTGACGTCTATATTTGCATCGGAAAAAAGTTCAACTAAAATCGTGTAAATGGGCTCGACTCCGACCCGGCCTTCAGCGAGGCCGTAGGTCTATGTTAGGGTACTCGTACGGAAAAAAGTTCATCTAAAAATCATGTAAACTCTCCCCCACGGAAAAAGAAAATAATTAAATCGCCAAACTATTCGTACGCGGAAAACGAAAAAAGAAAATCTATAAGTTTAGGAGTTTACAAGAAAACAAAGACAATTTACTTTGCGTACTTAGTATATATATATATATATAATAAAATTAATGCGAAGCTGATTTGAGTTTATATCCCCAAGCCTAGAATATTGGCTACGACTTTTAAAAGGAGCTCACCCCATCAACAGGAGATGAGGGCTACGATTCTTTAGGAGCACACCCCATTAACACCACGTAGGTGTCACAGTGTACGTGCGTCGAAAGCTGACGTAAAACACTTCAATTCAAAAAGATATTTTTATAAATTCTAGGTCGCGTGTTATTAGGATACCCCACAAAAATATACAAAATCCTAATAACCTTCCCTCACGGTAAACTCGCATGACCTTTATAGCAACACACGGCCATCCCCTCCCTCAATTCATCCAAACTTCTCACCCCCATCGGCGCTTATATATATATATATATATATATATATATATATATATATACATATATATATATATATAATAATAATAATAAATACAGGATATTATTACAGGTTTCTAATAAAACCTGTAATAATAATAATGATAATAATAATAATAAATGCAGACCTCCAATTATCCTACCATATAAGTCTTCCTTAATTACACGCTTTTTAGATGGGCTTTTCCGTGGGGAGGGTTTTACACGATTTTTTGGCAAACAAAATTTTCATATCAAACACAAAACTGTTCTTTTTATTTTAGATTTTACACAAACATCAAAAATCATTATTTACGAAATTAGTTTAGGTCACCATATATGTATATTAGGGTGTCTCAAATATACGAATGGAGGATTTCGGGTCGGGGCGACGCTTGCCCGTATTACACCTTTATAAAGGATTGTTATCACAAAATTTGACAGCTGTAGGAGGATTTTTAGGGGTCACTCAAGTTCGCCACTTCTGTTTCACTTATACAAGATTTTCTTCTCTTTCGCAGGTGATGGTTACTAGAGCAGGAAACCAGTTGTGGTTGCTGGACAAGGCCCCAATTGCAGCGATTGTTTGTCCACGACTTCCATCGAAGGAGCAATGCCTGCTCCTTTACTTCCACCACCACCAAGACCAAGAGGGAAGGAAGACCAAATCGGAGAGCATTCGCCTGGTGGTGGAAACCATCTGGCCCATCTGGGAGAAGGCCAACATACCAACTACCACCAAGAAGTACGCAGGGGAGAAGCTGGCGAAGTTGATCGATACCTACGACGCACTCAAGAAGAACAGGACAAAGCCGCAAGAGGGTTACCGGTACAAGGAGGGGATGTTCAAGTCGGATTTGGAAGACGTGTTTGACGTGGCTCACTCCTCCGCGCTATCCTCCTCCAAGGTCCCTCAGGAGGACAAGGATTTTCTCACCTCGCAGAGGGAAGACAGGATGTCGTCAAGTCTTGCGGGGGTGGACCAGAAGACAGCGAAGAAGAAAGCTGTGAAGCGGAAGAGGGATCTTGCAGCCACGGCTAGGAAAAGTAAATGGGATGCTGGGGTGACACAGCTCATGGAGGTAGCGATCTTGGAGGTGGATGGTAGCAGCACTGAAATGAACACGGAAGACGAGGATGATGACGACGAGACGTACCAAGCGCCCAGCACCAGCAAGGCCCAGACTCAAAAGAAAAGGCGAATGAATGCCCTCACGGACCCGAATCTCATCGCTGCTTGGGATCGCGACAACATGTCCGTGAGACAAGCAACGTCGTCCTTTGCAGCAGCAGCTCAGAGTTTGGGTCATGACCTGGATGACCTGGTAATCTCGCCAGCAACTGTTCATCGAACACGGAACAAGATCCGAAAGGAGATGGGAGAAGAGTTGACCCGAAAGTTCGGAGCTTCTGGTCCTTTAGTCTTGCACTGGGATGGGGGAAACTGTTGGAAGATATCGCCAAGGAGAAGAAGGAGGTTGACCGGATTGCTGTTGTGGTGACGGGCGATGGAGTCGAGGAGCTTCTTGGTGTACCCGTTGCGGTGGACGGCACTGGAAAAGAACAGGCTGCAGCCGTACTCCAGGAAGTCCAGGCTTTTGGCATTTCGGAGCAAATCATTGGACTGGGAGACGACACCACAGCTGTGAACGCTGGGATGATCCAAGGTGCTTGCGTTCGCATTGAGCAGGAGTTTGGCCGTCCCATGTTGTGGTTGGCTTGCCGTCACCACGTCTTGGAGATCTTACTCAAGGATGTCTTCGTGCGATGTCTGGGGCCGTCCTCTTCCCCTGACATTCTCCTCTTCAAAAGATTTCAACAGCGGTGGGCCTCCATTGACAAAGGGTCATTCTTGTCCATCGGTGACGAAAGCAATCCCACAACAACTGACAACTGGGCAAATCGAGCGTCTTCCATGAAGAAATACCTGCAGCAGACGCTTTACCACGGCACACATCCCCGAGAAGACTACCGTGAACTCCTCATCCTTTCCTACCGCTTCCTTGGCGGTGAGGTCCAGGGGGATTTCGTCAGCCTGGGGCCTATCACCACGCCAGATGGATGGCCAAAGCCATCTATGCCCTCAAGATTTTCATGTTCCGTCACCAACTGGACCTGATAGCCAGGGAAGAAGGAGGACTTCGGCGGCTGTGTTTGTTCATCTCCCTCGCGTACGTGAAGCAGTGGAATGAGGCAATGGTCTCGAATCGAGCTCCACTGAACGACCTAGAGTTCCTTCGCCAGCTCGAGGCCTACCCTGACAAGGAAGTCAGCCACACGGCATCCATGGCCTTGAAAAGGCACCTGTGGTACCTCTCAGAGGATCTCGTGGGGCTTGGTTTCTTTGACGACCGCATTCCAAAGGACACGAAGCTAAAGATGGTCCAACGACTTCAATCCCCCGCCACGAAGAAAGGACTCAAGCGGATCGATCCGAAGAACTTCAATCCAGAGCAATCCATCGAGCTCTTCGTCACCCGGAGAACAAAAGAAGTCTTCTTCCGCGCGATCCTTCCAGAATCTGAGTCTCCCACCTTCCTCATGAAAGATCCAGAGGATTGGATCAATGACCAGGATTGGATCACGGCGCAAAAGAGGGTGAAAGCCCTGAAGGTGGTCAATGACGCCGCCGAGCGTGGTATCGCTTTGATGAAAAGATTCAATTCCACCATCACGCGTGATGAGAAGCAGAAGCAATTCGTCCTCAAGGTGGTTCGGGGTCACCAGAAGTTGATCCCCGTCAAGACGAAGGAGAGCTTGAAGAGTAAAATCAAGTAGTGTAGGACAGATTGATGATGAAAACAATCCATTTATACGCGCTTATTTCAATTAATGAAAGGTGCATTTCGTTTATTTTCATTTTTCTTCAGAAATAAAGAGAATAAGAGAATGATAGAAATTTCTTTTTTTTCCTAAATAGCTACAAGAAAGTGTTAAACTTGAGTGACCTCTAAATACTGTTCGATTCCCATCATTTTTCGATTTTTAGAACCTCTATGCCTATTGAAATCGGGGCAGCATTCGCGAGCAAGAGAAAATCGAAAAAACAAAATTTCTATGTATTAATGAGACACCCTAATGTATGTATAATATATATATATATATATATGAATGAATGGGGTCGTTTAACCTCCTTCGCAACATCTAAGATCATATGACAGCGGGGACCTACAGCTTTACGCGGGATCCGAACCGGGGATCGACCCGCCCGGCATTCTAGATCGTAATCGCTGCCAATAAATGCGTTTTGAGAAATATTTTTGTTCACTGCTTCTGGACAAATCTCTCTCTCTCTCTCTCTCTCGCTCTCCTGGGGAAGAAGTTGGGACTACTTCACCCCATCCCATGGGCCTCTCAAGTGAGCTCTGTACACCTTTTCTGGTCAAAATTTTTCCTTTGTTTGCGTTAGAAAGAAGAGGAATAATCTCATGCAAGACTCATCGTGAATTCCGTTCTCTCTCTCTCTCTTTCTCATACAATATATACATATATATATACACATCATTACCTCACTAACTCACCAGCCATAACTATCCAAGAGTATCCTACATCGTTTATTTCTCTATTCATAACCTCATCACGAATCCTGCTTTTTACCGAGTGTCCTCTCTCTCTCTCTCTCTCTCTCTCTCTCTCTCTATATATATATATATATATATATATAAATATATATATATATAATATAATATAATATAAAATTTCCAGTTGTTATATTCGATGGTTGTATTTGATCTTTGCTTTTTGTCCACTTATAGCTTTTATTTCTCTATTCATAACCTGTAACTCTCTCTCTCCCTCTCTCTCTCTCTCTCTCTCTCTCTCTCGTAGGAGTGTAAATTGTAATTTCAGTCTTTCATCTACTCAACCGGAGAACTCTGGAACAATCTTCCTCAATCCATCTTTCCTCCTGTCCATGACCTCCCATCTTTCAAACGCAGAGTGTCTAGGCATCTCAAAAACCCAGGTCCTTGATTTTGAATCTTTTCTTCTATGGGAGGATCGCTTTTGCGGCATTTGCCCTTGGCCCCTCCTTCCTGCATAATATATATTTTAATCAGTAACAGCGACCTGAAAATTGTTAATACCGGACACTAAATTTATCACATCTTTCTAATCAACTTAAAAGAATGTCATTGTGATGTTTGTCATTTGTTTTAGCCATTTATAAGATGTAAAGCTTAATGTTAAGTGAAGTTAATTTTGAAAATGCTTTCATACAGGAAAATTAAGAGTTTACTTTGAAAAATTTGTTACCATTCGGGTACGGAGGAAAAATCCTGTTAAAAGCTAATTGGAGCACCTGATGTTCAGGGCCCCCAGCCTTCTTTAGTTAGCCTTATAAGACTAACGAAAATATCACGACTTAACCTATTCAATCTTTAGGTCAACTGTACACCCTTGACGAATGGTTAGGTTAACCCGTTATAGGGCGTCAACTATACTATGGTTAATGTAACACTTCTTTGGATGTTCTATTTGCATTTATTGCATAATGTTATTTTAAATATTATGTTATTGACGATGTGATTCTTGTTTAATCAGGTGTTTTTAAATTTGCATTGTGCATGTTATTAAGTGTTTCGTATTTTTGTCGCCAAGTGTATAAGACAGCTCATACAAATAAACATTGTAAATGTTTAGTATTGAAATATATGCGTCACTCTTTGTAAGTTGACTGATTGACTACTCAAAGGCAATGCAAAGTAATGCATTGTAGATATTTTCTCGACGAGACATTCTGTGGATAAGTTTTTAAGGTTAGTTTATAAATTTAATTTAAAATATATCCTATCCTGTCAGAGAGGATTTATGGGCAGCCTGTATATATACATATATATATATATGCAATTGGTCATGACTAAATAGTGAAACGTTGTGACTCAGATCTTTTATTTGACCATTTTACTAAGGTTAATTCCAGTTATTGTAAGCGTTAAAATGTTTTACGCAATTGACAAATACCTCAAGTTAAACGTAGAGACTGCATAACGTTTCATAAATGAGTTGCTACTTCTTTATTAGAGCTTCACTTTATTTAAAACCAACGTAACTGTACAAATCGCCAATTACGATATATTATAATATTTAGAATTATGATTTCTCAGTATGGTTTGTAAATTATGCAAATCCTATATTTTATCGTTTCCAATTGAAACTAGAAATTAACATCACTATTTTAAATATGAACAGGCAATATGATCTCAAAATTACACGCAGCAACCTATGCATAGGTTGCTGCGTGTCTCTATAAAAATATAGAGACTGCATTACCGAATGAGACTGCATTACATCCTGACAATTTTTGTAATATTCTCCATGCAAATGCGCGAACTAAAAAATATCTTCTATCCAATTTTTAAGTGATTGTGATTACACAACAAAAATACAGTATATATATGTGTATATATAATTTTATTATACTAAGGACTAAGGTGCGCCAGTTAATTCGAATACATTTTTATAGCGACAGTAAGCTCCGCATTAAGGTTTTAGTTTTAAAATGGAGAGCAATTATTTCGTTGATATAATTACAGTTATTACCCAATTAAATGCAGCGCCTTAAACAAATCCGACATCTTTACTATTAACTTCGATTCAAACCTGTTTAATTTAAAAATAAAAATACGAAATTTGTACACGCTTTGAAACTGTTCGAACAGTTTTAACTGCATCAAACATCGTATATAATGAAATGAACTTGAAATTTCTCGTTAACTGTGAAAATAAAATCATATATATATATATATATATATATATATAAATATATATATATATATATATATATTTATATATTATATATATATATATATGTGTGTGTGTGTGTGTGTGTGTGTGTGTACGAATTGCTTATTCGATTATTATATATATTTTTTCTACAAATATGGTTATACGTTTTGTATATTTTCAAAATAATTAATATATATATATATATATATATATATATATATATATATATATAAGCGCAGATCGGGTGAGAAGTTTGTGGATGAAATGAGGGAGGTGGGGAGATGACCGTGTGTTTTGATGATATTTAGCAACTCTCCCTAATATAAATTAAAATATATGGCGGTATTTAGCAACTAAATGGCTGAATAATATAAGGAACAATTAAATAAATATTGCTATCTGGCAACTGAATGAAGAAATAATTAAACACATGGCGCTATCTGGCAACTCAGCCTTCTATTGGCTGATGAATTAAATACATGGCGTTATCTGGCAACTCAGCCAACTGGCTGATTAGCACCCTATAAGAGGCGGCGGACGGCTGAAGGATCCCATATGAGCTCGGCTTCCAGCCGAGTGAACAGCTAACTCTGGGTTCCCACCTCTGGGTCTCTCCTCCTATCTCTCTCTCTCTCTCTCTCTTTCTGCCCCTTTAGGGGGTTCAGCTTGGGGAAGAACTCCGCTTCCAAGTTGCATACCCCTTGCAATCCCATTTTGGGGTTGGCAACAAAGGTTGGCACTCCCCTTTGGGGGAACAACTCCAGGTTGCATACCCCTTGCAGTCCAATTTTGGGGCTGGCAACAAAAGGGGGCGGGAAATTTTTTTTTTTTTTTTTTTTTTGCAACAAGGGGGGCTGGCAACAAAGGGGGGTGGGGGTTGGCACTCTTGCAACAAAGGGGATGAGGTGGCACTCTTGCAACATTATGCAACATTGCAACAGCTGAAATTTCTCAGTGTTAAATTTCATATTGTTGTCTTGCGTCCACTTGTAGATTCTGTTTATGTCGGTTTGTAGAGATCCTATATCTTCTGGGTTTCTTATTTTTCTACTGATCTTTGTGTCATCCGCAAAGGATGTTACTGTGCTGTCTCTGGTAACGTCCTCATCTATGTCAGTTAGCATGATTATGAAGAGTAGTGGAGCTAATACTGTTCCTTGTGTACTGAGCTGAGGACTTCTGATTCTGATGAAGATACTCCTTGTACTGTAACGACTTGCCGCCGCTTACTAATAAGGAAATTATATATCCATTTCCCTACTTTTCCTGTTATTCCCATATATTTCAGTTTATGTATTATGACTTCATGGTCACACTTGAACGCTTTAGCAAAGTCTGTGTATATTACATCATAGTTTTCATTACTTTCAAGTGCATCAATAATGTTGTTGTAGTGTTCCATTAGTTGTGATAGGCATGATCTGCCTGACCGAAACCCGTGTTGGTTATCATTGAATTTTTTCTGAGTTTCCAAAAAGTCATAGATTTTCTGTCTAACCATTCTTTCAAATATTTTAGTGAGATGAGATGTAAGCGACACTGGCCTATAGTTTTTGGCCTCGGATCGATCTCCTCCTTTATATATTGGGACCATGATCGCGCTCTTCAGGATGTCCGCTATTTCTCCCGTGTCTAGTGATCGTCTCCATATCCAGTATAGGGGCTCAGCGATTGCATTCTTGCAGTTTTTGATCAGTGTGGCATTCCATTTATCCTGTCCTGCCACTGAGTGTGTTTTTAGTTTCCCTATGGCTTGAGTAATATCATCCGTCGTAAAGTCGAAATCCGTTATATTTTCCCCTTGTTGTTCTTCTTCAAAGAACGCGTTTCTATCGCCTATTAATTTGTCAGTTTTTGGGATACTAAAAGATGATTCGTACTGAGCTCTTAATATATCAGGTACTTCTGTTAGATTATCAGATAAAGCACTGTTGTCGTTTTATAAAGGTCCGATTGTCGCATGGTTTTTTGACTTTCTTCTTGCGAAATTATAGAAGTACTTTGAGTTAGCCCTTATCGCTTCTATCGCGTCGTCTTCTTTTTCTGTATGTTTCTCGATTAGTTCCTGTATAACGTCATCGATACTTTGCAGTTTATCATTTAATATTTTTCTGATGTTGTTATGTATACATTTACTTAATTTTGCAGTCATTCTTTTTCTCTTTCGAAACAATGCCCTCTTTTCTCTCTCGAACCTGCTTCTCTTTCCTCTTTGCTGTATTTTTGGGACATGTTTTTCCACAATTTCTAACGTCTTCCCCTCTAACGTCATTAGCATCTCGCCCGTTGTCTTGGCCTCGAAAATGGTTTTCCAATCTATTACTTCCATGCTAGACGCAACATCTTCCCTGTTTATAGCTTTTGAGTGAAAGTTAAAAATTTCGAATTTGCTTCTTTCTGTTGTGCGTGTTCTTTCCTTTCCTGTTGCCTTTATACTAGTCGTTATTTCAATGATGTTGTGGTCCGATATCATAGTTGGGGATACTTCTACATTATCAATTTAGTCCAGGCAATTTGTAGTTAGACCTGGGCAAAATTGCTTCAGAAGCTTTCTAAACTGTTTCCAGCTTAGAAACCATTGCCGAATAACATATCCAAAATCCGACAAAATTGGACCCAGGGAACACCCCCAAAAATGAAATTCAAAATGGCGGACTAGATGTTTCCTAAGAAAAAAAAAATATATATAATTTACGCTTTTATTTATAGAGATACATTTGATGCTTTTTCTTTCAGTTGTAATGTTTTAAATAATTCAACAATATACAACACAACCAGTTATTAAACAAATATAATGTTATATAGCTTTTTACAGATTTTTATAATCAATAATACAACAATTATTTTTTTCCCAGTTTCAAGTTATGTTCATTACAGAAGAAGTGATACCTGGTCACAAACATACAGAAATTAATCCTCTTCATCACTATCATCGGATAGATTACCGGTACTTGGGTTGTTATCGCAACCACTGATTTGGCACTCGCCACAAGCGGCTGAACAGGGCATTCCATTACGCTTGCATCCACATCTTGAAGTAGCACATTTCGTCTTGCAGGAGCAGCGGATCATGTTGAGTAGATAATTTGGAGCTGGTGGCTTGTCGCAGGCTGTAGGGTAGTAGGAATTATTCTTTACATACCAACCCCACTGTTCTGCATCGATCTTCTCTTCTGTAGACTTCCAGATTAGTATTTGAAAGTATGTGCGAAAGCTGTGGTACTTTGTGGACGCATCGGTAGGTGGCAAACGTTCGGGTGTAACAAAAGATTTAGCTGTAACTAACATTCGATGACGTAGTGCGTTAGTGGATTCAAGTGTTTTGCAGCCATACAACAGAAGCATTGCCTTTCTTCCAGCGGCTTCAATGTCAGAGTGTTGGCAACAATCAGAACAGAATGTATTTGCAACTGAACGGAGTTCAGCCACCTTCATCAGTGTGTCGAATGCTTTGGCTTTACCGATCGAAAAAATTCTGGATGTGCTATCACAGCCCGTGAAAGCATGCACAAACAGGAGATACTTGCAGATGTCATTGCCTAACAATGATTGAATGCTGAGAATATCATACACAGGATTAGGAGATGGTCCCAGTCTTATATCGCTGCGATAGTACAACTTGAAACCACTGTCCTTGGCATGGTACAGAAGGAGAATCAGCAAGTCGGTGTCTTCCCCTATTACTGTTGTAGTTGCATTTTCTGATGAGGAAACTGCTGCACGAACGATGTCCACATCAGCATCCCATCTGCGATGTGAACAGTACACCCGTGCTTCTTCAACATCTCACCTACGAGGGAAATAAATGCTTGCTTGTTGTTTTCATTAGCCAAGAAGTGTTCCTTCTGGCCAACAAACTTCATGCTTGGACTGAGATTCACATTTCTGCTTGTCTTGGTGCTGCGTCTTCTGTGGTCATGTCCTTGATCGTAGGAGAGCTGCTGTATCCATCAAAAACAATGATTGCTTTTCCATATGTTTTCAGAGTGAAATCGGCATATGAGTTGGCGATGCTGTCATATGTTTCATCTTGACGCCAGGAAACACGATGTAGTAGAGATCCACCATCCAATACGTACTGGTCTGTGCACTGAATTTCTTGAACTTCTTCCATGCGTAAAGTGTCAGTGTATTTGATTATTGCATGAGCTAGCTGAGACTTATCGGGTTTCCTCAAGATACTTCGTGATTCGAACAATGCAGGAGGATATGCACACAGTTCGTAACACATGACATCTTCAAGATTCATGTCTCCGCCAGTGGCAACAGTCATCATTCTCTGAAACAGTAGTGCAGGATCTACTTCTATATCTGAAGCATCAGTGATCACAACGGCAGAAGCAGATCCTAGTGTTTTCACTTTGTCAGATCTTTTGGCAGAATATGTAAAGGCTTGTTTCCCAATCATTTTTACGACAATGTTCGTACCGATTGAATGCAATTGATGAACGTTAACTCCAGGATCAGCAGTTAGACCTGTTACAATGTTGCAGAGACCCGAGGTAGAATGGAATGGGGATAAGGATTCCAGACGTTCAAGTACTTTCTTCATGTCATTACTGTCCCTGATTTGTCTACTTCCCCTCATTTCCTTGTGCTGTTCACTACTTTCCAACAAAACTCTGGTGTATTCCTGCATTGCTAAGTTATAAGTGGAACACAGAGGCATAGAAAAGAGCCACGTTGTCCTTTGGATGTCTGTAAATCCACTTCCTCGTGTCAGTCCGCCTCTGCTTTTCAGGGAACGCATTAGTACTTGTTCTATCACCAGGTCTGTGCCGAGTCCGGCCCATAATCTGTCGCTTCTTCTTACCACAAAACTTACCTTCCTGGAACATTTTGTTAACGGCTGGATTTTCAGAAGGCAAACTTAACATTTTCTGCAGGTACAGGTATATCGATTTCAGGTAATTGTGATGTCCGGCTGCTGCAATTATGGGGATGGTCTCCAGCATAGCTTGCAAGTGCAAATCCCACGAGCCGGTTCTGTCTGCTGTTATCAAGGAACGTGCAATGTTGATCATTCGCTGATATTCCAACCAGAGTTGACTTGTTTGCGAAGTAGATTGTAGGTCAGTTTTCTTCGCATCCAAAGTGGTAGCAATCTGAGACAATGCATTCGAAGATTCCACATCCTCAACTGATTGTTTGGCGGTCATAACATCGTCGAGTAGGTCACAAGCTTCCTTATGGAGGTCATGAGGAGTTCCATCTTCATTACGAGGGAAAACGTCTGCGACTAGTAAGGTACTAAGAGCTGCATCTACTATCATATGACCACGTATCGCTCTTGAAACAGCTTTTCCAGACATCATGTGTTGCACGGCATTTGGTCCGTATATTTCTTGAAGTACTTCAGACAATCCTGAACCATTCATAAGAGTACCGACTGCTCCCAAAAGATTCATCAGAGTGTGAAATGATCCCAGCATTAAAACAATATCCTGCAGGTCTCTCTGTTCATTGATGATTTGGGAAGCTTTCCAGAACAAAGGCTGATCAAAGGTAATAATGCATGGGACTTTTTGATCGCGTGCTATCTTGCTCAAATATAGTAATGTCGAAAATATGCAGGTCATGTCAGTTGGCGACATATCTATGATGGGAAGGAACGTGATCGACGCCACACCTGGATGTGAGACACTTGATCCACCGTGAATTGCCTGCATTGTTCCGGACCAACTTGGACCTGATCTTTCTGCAGAAGATATCTGCCAGAGAAGACTAAGTCGACTTATGGTGGCAGTGGGTACTGGAAGTTCGCGGAATGAGATGTCCCTCAACATGCTTCTCGCGTGTCTATATTCCCTAATGTCAACGGTTGCAATCTTCTTAATGTCATTGTCATCAACATTACGCCTGTGAATAGAAGGGTGGATCTTGATCTTCGGAGTTATTGCGGCAATCATACCCATTCCATGAAAGGTATTCTTCCCATCGAAAGTGCAGACATCATGATCGACGTTATCTGCTGCTAGAAGGACTGCAGTTTTCATCAACAGTAAAAGAGCCAGACCCACTTGCCAGCGCCGCGTTTCTTTCGAATCTTGTTACTTCTGCATACGACGAACAGTAACCCAGCTGATGGAGAACGTCAATAAGGTACCTTGACCTAAAGTTGTGGTGTAGCTGAACCGACAAACCGATCTGTAGTGGACATAGTAATCCTCTAGGACGGGTTGCTTGCATAATGCTCTGCCCAATTGCACCTATTTTTCTTGAAGCATCCTGTCCCGCAAATGCTTTTGATAATAGCAATTTCAGACTGTTGGGAATGTAATCAAGAGCACTTTCTGCAGTGATGTCATTTGGAGATGGATACACATCTTTTCTAGGCGAGTCGACAGACTTGATATCACTTCTGATTATTTTTGCAGCAGCTTCTACTAGGTAAATCTTCTGTAGCTCTATATCTATATCACATTCTTTCGACTTTTTGTGATAATCTATAAGAATTTCATTAGCTGTCTCTCGTAGTGTTACTACATCTGCCTTCCCACTTTCACCTGATATTATGATCTTGTCTCCGTAACGTTCTAAAAGCTTTCTCTTCATGTGCCTGCGTTCGTAGACAGAGCTCTGACTTCCTTGAAGATATTCCCCCATTTTGGAAATTAGGTCTCCAATCAACAGTTGTTCATCATCATTCTCTTCCAGGTAAACACAGGTCTGAAGGAATGCTTGGTGTTGCTCTTCATTAGTTGGTCTCCCTTTCTTCGAATCATGATCGTCGGAGGAGTATGCGCGAGGAATGTTTTTTCCACTTCGAAAATTTATGCTGCAGGTGTGATGGTAGACACAATCTGCAGCAGGAAGATCACGAAGATAATACTCCAGACGGCCTTTTACATTAAACGACCATTCATCGCAGCGGCTTTCACAGCACCTTTTTATGGTTTCGGAGAACTCTGTAGTTCTTATTTTGACATGCTCTGATTTTGGTTTGTGTTTGGAAAAAAAGTCCACAAAGGTATCACAAAACAAACAGTGAGTAGCACTGGAAAATGCGTATTCATGAAAACGAGCACTTTTCCTTGGTATTGCCTCGGCTGCGGTCTGTCGCTTCTTTATTTCGATGGTCTTTTTATCCGTAAACCTTTTCCTACATACAACGTGAACACTTATTCCAGCTGTTGCAACAACATCGCTTCCACGGCTGCGGCTGGATGCATTTATACCATCTGCTCCTTTTTGCGAGATGTGAACCACTTCCTGTCCGCTGTCCAATTTCTCCTTACAAATCACGCACAATTCTTCAGGGGTCTGCATTCTTGAAGGCGGACGCACACCGAGTCAGCCGTACACCGAGTCAGTCTGAAACAGAAAACACAAATTAATAAACTGTGTTGCAGTATTTAAAAGGAGTACATAATAACAGTTTTAAAGAAAATGACAAGCACAAATACGCAGATTTGATAGTGGGTAGTAGGAATTAAAGAGTTGTATATAATATAAGTTTATAAAGATGTAGCAATGTCCATTCTCACATACACTCCATACAGTATATTTTATTTACATTACGTGACGTCATAGTTTAATACTAGCCGCCTAATACAATTTTTAGTGTCATATGGTTAATTTAGAAACGAAAATGTGTTTTAAAACATTTTACTGATCAAGAAAAACGTCATAAACTCTCTCTACAAAGCGAAATTAAAATTTATTGTATTTCGTAGGAAACTGCCAGTCCGCCATTTTGAATTTCATTTTTGGGGGTGTTCCCGGGGTCCAATTTTGTCGGATTTTGGATATGTTATTCTGCAATGGTTCCTGAGCTGGAAACAGTTTAGAAAGCTTCTGAAGCAATTTTGCCCAGGTTGAAGCTATTTTTGCTCTAGATTGCCTGGACTAATTAGATTACTGTTGTTTGTGAACACCAAATCTAGGCATTTGCTTTTTCTTGTGTTTTCTCTTATTTCTTGCGTTAACATAAATTCATCAGCTAAAGCTAGTAGCATTCTTACCTGCTCCTGGTCTTCCCGTGTGCCCCCCTTGTCCTGGTGGATACATATATTTTTTCCTATCCTTTAATATTTCATGAATGGGAAATTAAAATCACCACAGATAAGAATATCTGGGGTGGGAGAGTGTAGATCTTTTACCCAGTTTCTTACCTCTGTAATGGAATCTGAAAATTTTGATGTTGGCGTGTTTGGGGGTCTGTACATTACAATTAGTACCATATTTAATTTTTCATCTTTTGCTGCTACACATTCTACGTAGCTGTTTGAGGTACTTATGCCATTTCTGCCATATTCCTTTCGCGTGTGTAAATAGCACATCCTCCGTTACGTCTCACTGTTCTGTCGGCTCGGAGGATGTTATAATTCTCAATTTGTATTTCTTTTTTGTCAATACAGGACTCACAATTTTGACAGTTCGCCGGGCAGTCCTTTAGATGAGTTTCCGTGAGGCATGCAAAGTCCGCTCCGGCTTCTTGCATGAGTCCTTTCAGGTATAAAACCTTGTTCGGGGAATGGTTTGATTTAAGGCCCTGAATGTTGGCTAGGATTATTTTTAATTTTTCTCTTTCGTTTTCGCATACAGGTGGTTCCGATTTGTTTTCCAATGGTGGTGCCGGTTTCGTTGCCTTGTGGTCCTCCGAGAATTCACCTCTTTTTATCTTTGTAATTGCTGGTTTTGTAATTGCTGGATAGTATTTAGCAGCTGGATTGTGTTGGCTGCGTCTAAAAAATTGGCACTCTTCTTTGATGTTCGTTTTTCCTGTTCATTCGTTGCGTTCCTTTGAGGGTGGTGGTAACAGCAATTTTTTCCGTATTTGCAACTCCCATATCTTGCATAGGTGTTGCAGACCGTAAGATGGTGGAACTTGCATTTCTTATCAAATTTGCAGTATCCACTTGTGTAATGCGGGTTGCATAATGTTAGATGTGCATATATGCATTGCCCATCCCGATATCTGCAGTTCCCTTTCGCGTAGTATTTACTGTACATACGATATTTTCTACGCTTCTACTTCTTGTTTTCTTATTATTTTCATAATTCGTAATTTCGGCATTATCATTATTTTTCTTTGGCTGTTTATTTTCTACGTTTTCAGTTATTAGCTTTTTATTATTTCGCTCATTGGACAGTTTGACTACTTCGCAACTTTTACTTATTTCTTTTCTTTCATCTATGTCTTCCTATAGTATTAT
This sequence comes from Bathynomus jamesi, assembly GCA_023014485.1. Classification (NCBI taxonomy): domain Eukaryota; kingdom Metazoa; phylum Arthropoda; class Malacostraca; order Isopoda; family Cirolanidae; genus Bathynomus; species Bathynomus jamesi. Next base: position 350,774 of record JAJOZX010003200.1, on the reverse strand, counting down.
ATTGTTTATATTGTTATTCGTTATTAAGTTGTTGTTCGTTCTTATGTGTTATTCGTTATTTCGTCCTCTCTCTCTTCCACCTGGTTTTTCGTTGGGACAATTCCGGACCCCTGTGTCCCCATTATTTCATTCTTTCCTGTAACATTCGAGTCTGCTATCTCCATTTCTTTAAAGACCGCGAATGAATTTACCGTCTGTATACATGCGCCACATAGAAATTTGATCCCCGCGACGTGTTTCGCGTTCAAGACAAGAGTTATTTCCCTATCATTCCAATTCATGCAGATAAAGTCATGATGTCAGTGACAGAAATCACATCTAATCGTCGAGTTTTCTGTTGTTTCCAGATTACACAAATTACAGATTCAGTGAGAATTTGGACCCATAGCCTTGCTATTCATTAATTAGCGTAAAAAGAAATCTCCGCACAAATTCTTTCTTTCTTTATTTATTTTTATTTCTATTTCTTTCCTTTCGATGGTCGAGGGTTTTTCGAGGGTTTTCTGACATTTGCGTTTTATGACCTTTTTCCTGCCTTCTTTCAACTTTCTCGAATGCCAACCGTATTTCGTTTTGAATATATACGTTAAAACTGGTGATAAATTATGTAAACTGTGTTGCACTTTCTTAGTTTTAATATCACTTTATATATTATATGCACGGATTCACTGATACTTTATACACTTTCGAGTGTAAACAGAAAAAACCGCCGAGTAGTTTATTCCCTTCTAATTTTGGTGTTAAATAGAGAGACAGCACGTCCATTCACCACAGGGTACAAGCAAACTCATATATATATATATATACTGTATGTATATATATATATATATATATAATATATATAATATATATATTATATTATATATATATATACGTAGGGAATCCAAAAAGTTTCTGGAAAATTCAAAAAGCTTTAATACAAAAACCCTTTAATAAAAGTTCCAGAATGGTCAAATAACTTTAATAAAAGAAAACAAAAGAGGATATACGTTTAGGAATGCTCAACAACATTCGACATAATTCCCACCTATCTCTATACACTTTTCTAAGCGATGTTTCCAGCGTTCCAATCCATTTTTATAAAATTCAGAGTTTTTCGACTGAAACCATCTCAAAACTGCTGTTCTGGCATCTGCTATCGAGTCGAAATGCGTTCCTTTTATGTGATCCTTCAATTTTGGGAATAAAAAAAAGTCGGAAGGGGCTAGTGGTGGCTGTTTTTTGTCCTTCAAGAAAGTCCACTAAAATTATTCCTTCACAATCCCAAAAAATTGTAGCCATTACCTTTTTAGCTGATCTTTCTGCTTTAAATTTGATTGGGCCATCTGATCCTCTTGGGAGCCATTGTTTTGACTGAACTTTGCTTTCCGGATCATACTGGTAAATCCAGGTTTCATCCCCTGTTACAAGTCTATGCATAAAACAATCTTCATGAACTTCCATTCGATTCAAAAGATCAACAGAAAGACTAGCCCTTTGGTCAAACTGTTCTTGGCGCAACGCTTTAGGCACCCACCGAGCAGAAAGTTTGCTAAATTTTAAGGTATCCACCAAAATGGAATGAGCAGAACCACAAGAGATACCCACCTCATTGGCTATTATTTCACAGGAAATTCGACGATCTTTTTCGACTAGTGACCGAACAGCAGCAACAGTTTCTTCATTAATTGATGTTGATGGCCTTCCACTCCTTTGGTTATCATTAAGAACCTCTTGACCCGTTTTGAATCTTTTGATCCAGTCATAAACGACTGATTTCTTAGGTGCTTCATCTCCATAAACTTCACGTAAGGCATCAAGTATTTGTGGTGGTTTCCATTTAAGCTTTGTTAGGAATTTAATGTTAGCTCTCCACTCGAATTTTGAGATTTCCGTTGCCATGAAAAATAGGGTTCTTTTTAACTCCGTCTTAAAGCACTGTCACCAAGGTTGTGTAAGTCTTAGCATGGCCTAATATGTATGAAGGTCCAAATTCATGTCAAAACAAGAATTCATTAAATTCTGATTTGAAATGATTGAATTATTAAACTTTTCCGGAAACGTTTTGGATTCCCCTCGTATATATATATATATATATATATATATATATATATATATATATATATGTCAATCAGAGAAATTCCTTTCCTCGCCGTTCGCAGATATCTAGGAATCATCAGAAATCGAAAAACACACGTGGTTTTCAAGGAGAGAAAAACAAAAGGACGTTTGGTTTTTTTCCCAAAAAGGCTCGAGAAAAGTTAGCGTCTTACGAGCCTATATAAGCCAGAGTTCACTGAAACTCGCCCTCACTCTGCTTGTTACTCCTCTTCGTGAATCTCCCTTCTCACGTAGCGCCGTTTCGACCTCAGCCGGTCTCAGTCCTTCAAACAACACCTCAACCATACACCGAGCAGACTCAACGCTTGAGGCGACTCTACAATTTCATCCTGCAAGAAGCATCATCACTGCTGTAGGCGTTTCCGTTGGTCCCCTTTTCAACAAGTCTCTACCGACCCTCAACACTCATCCTCTCGCCAGTAAGACCAGTCCCCCTGTAGAAGCAACCCTTCGAAGCCCATGTCCGTAAACCTTGTAGTAGGCTACAAGAAACAAACCTCACTTTACTCTTCAATCATCCTTCACCACAATTCGATCGGCGCCCGTTCAAAAAGTATCTCAACAGGCCCGTAGTACATCCTCCTGCCAGTAGGCCTACAGTCTCCAAAGTCATCTACGGCGAAACGCAATTCGGTTAAACCTTCACGTAAGTTTCTTCAGTCTCCAGAGTTATCCAGCTTCGCGGTTAGCCTCTTGTCAGCCCTCACTCGGCCAACAGTGTTTTGTTACGTCGTGCTTCCAAAAGCTCTGCTTAATCGCGTAGACCCTAAAAAGTATCTTCAATACCGTCAAACTAACTCTCCCGTTAAGACCGCAGTAGGTCTACTCAAGTGTTGCACCAATAACGTAGTTTTTGTATCACTTTGTTATTGTGTTCATTCATAGAACTTACTTATTTCGTATCCGCTTGTTTAGATCCTCATTTATGCATTTCGTTTTCACTGACCTAATCCATTTACTGTACCATACCGTACTTTCATTATCTCGGTTAATATTGGCTTAATTACTTTTTGTGCGTAAACTGCTGCATATCTCATTAGCCTACCTAAATTAGTGTTTATCATCATTGTACTTACTTCACAATTAGACTATATAACCATTTCTTATTGCTAATACTTAGTCATCTTTAGCATAGTATAAATGCCGTTATATAATTGTTAATCACTGTAACAACCGTTATTGAACTGTTAATCACTGTGAACAAATAATTGATTTATTTTCTTAATTAAACACAAAACAAAGTAATTTCTCTCTCCTTATTAAATATTGTTTGCTTGGGGTGTAGGCCCAAGCTGCTGACCCAATTATTCATTTAAATTTTATTCAGTAATTATAGTAAACCTACTTTCTTAGCCACATCAAATCGGTATTCCGCTGGCTACTATATATATATAGAACGGCAGAGCTGTGCATGTATGTGTGGAATGGACTGTACACAGGATAGAAGAGACAGGGATAGGCAATGTGAAATTCCTCTATCTACTTATTTAATTTCTCTCTTAAGCTTTAGATTTTACTTGATTCTTAATTAAGAACAATGCATATATGATAAATCCAGTTAATAATACATAATTCATGAATAAGATTTAACGATCAGGGTATGTATTAGTTTTCAATTATTATTATTATCGACATAAATAAAAAAAAATACAAAGTCATTGTTATAGGTATGTTGCCATAAGTAAGTAATAGATTAATGCACACTAATCCTAGCTTTTTATTAGTAATCTGTTATTTATCGAGATTTCAGCGTGTTTTTAGGCGAAATTACATTCATAGTATTTTTTATATCGGTAATTAAAATCACTCCACACTTCAAATCGGTGAAAATGTGTGATTTTGAATTAAATACACGTTAGACTGATAAATAACAGTGTTCTATTTCTGTAATAGTATGAGCGGATTGCTTGAAGGGTTATAAAATATTTATTTGCCCAAATTTGTTATTGATTTTGATCTTATATTCGTAAATAACAATAAAATGCGTTATCTTGATTACAATAAAGTAAGCTGTAACAGGTTATATCAAATGGGTACTTAAATACTGCCACTTTGCAAGAGGGTTTCCATTCTATAAGCAAATATTGCATGGCTCAAGATCTGAAAACATACATTTCGGCAAAGAGTTGACGTTCTATATGAAAATCATAAAAAGTTTCGAGTGAAATCGAAGTGACTGAAAATATGTGTCCTGGACTTTTGCCCAGCATATATAAAATAGATATTATATACACACACACACACCATATATATATATATATATATATATATATATATAAATATATATATATATATATATATATATATATATATATATATATATATATATTATTCGTACACAAGAAATATTTTGGAATAGGTCATCTGGAGTAAGATATTCCTCAAAACCTATCCTGAAAAGCAATGATTAACAGTTAACATGTTAAACAAGTTTAAAAATATTCACAAAACCGGTAAGGGAGTGAAGAATTAACCAAACTTCTGCTGTAGAGTTTGCATGAAGAATGAAGTTTTCGGCCAGGTTTCTGGGTTTATATAACAATTCCTGACTCTATCAGCAGTGCACAATTAGCTTCCAGATTTCACCATAATTTCAGTTCGATGTATACAACTCCTTGCACTGTGTATTTTGACTAATGAATAGCACCAGATTTCATAGTTTCTTAATGAGAAAGACGATTGATTTTACATTTGTATCCAGGTATCTTTGTAGCGATGATATTTAGGGCTCTTCCCGAAATATACAGATAAGCATATCCAGCAACTTATATTCGTTGCGTTTTGAAACGTATTATAAAATTATGGAAATTTTGCAATCCTTTGGCCATTTGCATAATTACGGCAAGCTGTTGAAAATGTGGAATAGTAAACTATTGAAAAGAAATTATATTAATCAACGATGCTAATCTTCATTGCTTACAACTAATGTTTTTAATTTATAAAATGAATGTAAACAAACAGATCTAATTTAGATTCACTCAATAAAACAAAATTCCGTTTTTTGTATTGCAAATGTGTGTAGAAAATGGCTTTTGCGACACTTGGGGTAACGCCGCTAAATTGAATCTGATGGCTCTATAATCATTAACCAAATATCGTATCATGCATATTTTTACCACTTTAAAATAAACACATGTTTATAGAGATTATAGTCTTCATTTTGCAAACATGGGGGATGTTATATTTCGTGTTTAATGGTCTACACATTCTGCATTATAAACTGCTTTTGTTTTTAAATTCACCGCATAATTGTAATCGTGCTACAAGCGGCGAATTGAAAAGAATATTAATTTAACTATTCGTTAAAAAATAATAAATTAACTACAGTAGAAATAAATTACCGATTTTCTTTCTAAATTTGTGAGTAAAAATATTTATTTTAAAATATATTCTTCAATGTTACATGGAAAAGTGTTTTGAAATTAAATTTTTACATTTGATGCACTATAAAAGGCTGCGTGCTTACAGCTGCTATCTCTGAATATAAATACATAATAATAGCTAGTAGATAATTTATGTTCAGTAATTAATTATGGTAACAATAGTGATAATAACTATTTCTGGTACTTTCCTGTTGTTAGAAAATCTAGAAGAGGAAGAGCCATTGTTGTCCCAAAGCGATATGATGACTAAGCTGATTGATGCAGCATTGCTTGTATATATTAAGTTAAGGTGTATATATATCCATCTCATAATTGTAAGGTTAGTGAAAAATTCACTTAATTTACAGTGCCCGCGAAAAGTATCCGATCACCCTGGAAATTTGTATTTTTTACCTAAAAAACAATGTTTAAATGTATACTAACCTTATATTAGTATTTTGTCATCTGTCCTTTGGTTTGGATGACTTGTTCTAGACGTTTTGGCATGGATTTAATCAAGTTTTGACAAACTTCCACTGATATTTCCTTGCACCATACCTTTTTGATGGCTTCTTGTAATTTTTCGACTGAGCCAGTGTCGTGGCATTCAACCTTATTTTTATTATTAGCCACATATTTTCTATCGGATTGAGATCTGGACTATTACCAGGCCAATCCAAAATATCAAATTTATTGTCAGTAATCCATTTTGTCACTATTTTGGCCCTGTGACATGGTGCACCATCATGCATGTATGTTTTTGTCCTTTGGATTGCCATTGCCATTGGAAGTTTATCCTGTAGCATTGCTAAATACCGTGCACCATTCATAGTTGTGTTCTTCGGAAGAAAATATAGGTTTCCACGCCCATAGTAACCGAAACAACCCCAAACCATCACACTTGGAGGGTGTTTCATTGTCTTTAGGGTGTATTTAGGGTCCATCCTATTTGAGCCAATGGGCCGGCGAACCTTTTTTGGACAACTTCTGAATGTCAAAAATGTCGACTCATCACTAAATAAAACCTTCTTCCAGTCATCAACAGTCCAATGAATATATTTTTACAAAATGCGACACGTTTTTTACGCATTTTTTCATTAATGAACGGTTTCTTAGCAACATGGCGAGATGGTAATCCGAGTTCTTTTTGGAGCCGCTCCTGGATAGTTCGTTCAGAAACACCAGATAACAAATTATTCATATTAAATTTTATTTCTTTCGCAGTTATTGTTGGGTTTTTCAATACTAAACGTTTCATAAGTTTGTCTGTTCGTGAATTTGTTTTTCTCGGTCTGCCAGATCGTTTTTTAGGGACTGGCGTGGTTAGGCCGGCATTGTTCTTAGCCCGTGAAACCCATAAATTAACGGTACTTTGGGATATGTTTAATTCCTTAGCTATCTGTCTCTGTGATTTCCCACATGTATGCAAAGCAACAATAGCACCTCGACAATCACTTAAGTTGTTTTTTAGCACACATTATATATAAATTTTATTTACACCACTTTCTGTAAAAAATAACAAAATATCAATAAATTTACACAAACAGTGAAATCTGACAACTTTGAGACACAGCCACCCGCAACGAAGGCTACCAGAACACTAATTTGAGAATGCGTTGGATAGCTCTCATATCAGCGAGCAACCTCAAAGTTACCAGATGTCGCTAGAACAAATAGAAAGTGAATTATGTGTCTCTGAATATCAAGGGAAAATATTGTATTTTCTTGAGTGATCGGATACTTTTCGCGGGCACTGTAGATCTAGCATTTTTGGGCTCTTGTGGCTTCATTGTTTGGGCACTCTTGTGGTGGCATTTTTTTGGGGCGCTGCGCGTCCTGCCTACTCGTTTGTTGAATGCGGCACTTACAGGGGTAGTCTTATAGAGAGCTCTCTTGCAATTCAGTTTGGTTGTTTAGATACAAGATTGTTGCATCGTGCAATGGTACAGGTTGTGTGTTGTTGCAAGGTTTAGAAAGAACACCATAAATAGTGCCCCATTTGATTTTAATCTTAATTTTATGCAACTGAGGCCTAAGGTAAGCCCACATCGAGTCAGCAACCCTGAGGTAGGACCTAATAGGACCTCTAAGTCAGTAAGTTTTTAGTCTAGCTTAACTTGGGCTTTAGGTTAAACTGGCCCTTCAGAGCTTGGCCGTTCACGGCTCAGCTGGGATTCTGAACCCAATAAAATAAAAAAAATAACATGGTCCTTCGAAATCGGATTCTAGCCCAAGACTGAGTCAGTAATTATTTTCGGATCAAATGTAGAATTCGGACCCCAGCCTTCTTTAGTTAGCTTTATAAGGCTAACTATCGAAAATATCACGACCTAACCTAACCAATCGTTAGGTTAACTGTACGCCCTTGACGATTGGTTAGGTTAGGTCATGATATTTTCGTTAGTTAGCCTTATAAAGCTAACTAAAGAAGGCTGGGGTCCGAATTCTACATTTGATCCTTATTTTCCGACAAATTTCTGATTGTGCAAATTGTAGCCCAAGTTAGGCCTAGACGGGTTGAGCATAATTGAGTTAAGGTCCCAGGGTAAAAAGTTTGGTCGCCCAATTGCGAAAGAAACTTGGCCACTCGTCTGTCGTTGTTTTGGGCCTACATTTTTACCGGTTTTGTTAATTTGGGTTTATTATTGAGTTAAGGTCCCAGGGTAGAAAGTTTGGTCGCCCAATTGCGAAACTTGGCCACTAGTCTGTCGTTGTTTTGGGCCTATATTTTTACCGGTTTGGTTAATGTGTTTATTATTCGTAGGCGAAGGTTGCAGACTTCAGTGCGCCAGTTACTTGGGTAGAAAATTTGATATTCCATACTGGTGGTTGGTCAGTACCCCACCCAGAAATTCAGTTTATTTGAAAAAAGCAAAATTTGAGTTTGATCAATTTGGTTAAGTATTTTTGCCAATTCAGCTTATTTGGTATTGAGCCCAATTGTTGTTTGCATTGAAGATGAGTGCAGCTGAATTGAACAAGTTTAAAAAAAGGAGAAGCGCCTACAAAGGTCTAATTACAAAGGTCATTGCCACTATAGATTCTGCCATAGAGCAAGAGGATTTAAGCTTAGTGACTGCACAGCTTTCCATATTAGAAACTAAAAAGGTTGCTCTAAGCGAAGTAAATGTTAAAATTGAGGCTCTTATACAAGAGGATGAAATAGAAAATAACATAATTTACTTTGAAGAGATTATTGATGATATAATTAAAGTATGCCACAGAGCAAAAGAGTTTAGCAGCTCAGTACAGTTAGAGACCAGGTCTAATAATGAAACACAACCCTCAACAAATGGTGTTTGTGAAGTTAAGTTTAACAGATCTGCAGTTCAGATACCGAGGCTTGTACTCAAAACATTTTTTGGGAGTATTCAGGAATGGCAAGGATGGGCAGACAGTTTTCAATCAGTAGTTCATTCTAGTCAAGTATTAAGTGCGGTGGAGAAGTTTAATTATTTGCAGTCCCTCTTGGAAGGGGAGGCAGCAAAGACAATAGCAAGATTATCATTAACAGAGGCTAATTATAATGTGGCTTGGGATATATTAAAGAAACGGTTTGGTAAGCCAGAGATCTTAATTGAAAGCCACCGCCGCGAACTTTTAGCTATACCTCCTGTTAATAATCCCAATAGTGTCAAGGAGTTACGGCAGTTATATGATGAATTTGAAGTTAGAACTAGGTGCCTGGACAACTTGGGTGTAGGAATGGAAAGGTATGGTATAATGTTGGTCACTATACTCGAGTCTAAATTGCCTAGCTCAATTTTGCTTGAATTAAGTAGGGGACACCCTACAGAACATGTGTACATCCCCCTTCAGCAGATGTTAAGTCTTTTAAGCACAGAATCAGCAAAACGAGAGGGAATTGAGTTTGCACAGTGGGATGTTAAACAAGGGGACAAAGGCAGGCACAGCATCAAAGTTTCTACAAAATGGAATAGCCTAGGTACAGTGTCAGCTCTACATGCATCCTCTGAGAATAAATTAAAGGGAATCAAGGAATGCATATGTTGCGAAGGCAACCACAAGTCACATAAATGTGAGGTGGCTGAGCCTTTACCTGTTGAGGAGAGAAAAGACAGGGTAACTAAGTCCACAGCATGTTTTAAATGTTTTTTGAAAGGTCACAGAGCAAGGTTTTGTAAGTTTAAAATTTTGTGCAAAAAATGCCATGGCCGGCATCAGCCATTATTGTGTGAAAACACTCCTAGTAGGCATACCCCAGAAGTAGAGACATCAGTGGCACATGCCACTATGAAAGGGAGTAAAAGTAAAGGAGGATTATTGCAAACAGCTGCAGCATTATTAATTGGGGATGATGGAGAAGCTACTGTAAGACTGTTGTTTGATAGTGGTAGCGAGTGTAGCTTCATTAAGACCAGAATTTCCAGAAAATTGAAGTTTAAAGAACTTAAGAGGGAAAATTTAAGAATTTCTGGGTTTGGGGGTTCTGTTCAAAACCGAACCAAAGTTAAGAAGGTAGAAGTTCTAGTTAAGGGGTTGTTACCACAAGGTCCCACTATGAAGGTCCAAGCTGTAGAGATTGAGGAACTTTGCGCTCCAGTCACTACTTGTTTAGATATGGCATGTGTCCAAGAATTGCGAGTTAAAGGAATTAATTTGGGCAATAATAAGTTTGAAGGAACAGAAGATATTAGTCTTTTGATTGGAGCTGACTATTATTAGGACTTCATCACTGGTAATATTGTCCGCACATCTCGAGGTCCAGTAGCTATTGAAAGTAAGTTAGGCTGGATGCTACATGGTAGCTATTGCAATGGAATGGCGGTTAAAGCTCTTTTTGTTAAGATTGAGGAGAACAGCCATAGTTTGGAAAGGCATTTGAAAGCCTTTTGGGAACTTGAATCTATTGGCATAAAGGACAAACAGGAGAAGCAGGCGAGTCCAGTGAACAGTGATGTTTTAGAGCAATTTGAAAAAGGGATTGGGTTTAGAGATGGTTGCTATGAAGTTGGCCTCCCTTGGAAGGATTCTTGCAAACCCAGTTCAAACCTTCAGCTAGCTAATAGGAGGTTGGAGACTTCATTGTACAGATTAAGAAAAAATGAGTTGTTAATTGAATGCAATGAGGCCATCCTAAGCTATGTAAGGGAGGGCTATGCTGAAAGGGTGCAAGGTGAGCTGGTGAGCCAGGAGGCACATTATCTGCCACACCATGCAGTGGTACGGCGAGACAAAACTACCACCAAACTGAAGGTAGTTTTTGATGGCTCAGCCAAGGACAAAGGTGGTGTGTCCTTGAACGACTGTTTGGATGCTGGGCCAAATTTAAATGCAGATTTATTTTCCTTGTTACTGAGATTCAGGTTTGGTAGAGTAGCATTGACTGCAGATGTGAAGGAAGCCTTTTTGCGGATAAAGTTAAAACCAGAGGACAGAGATGCAGTAAGGTATCTGTGGGTGGATATGAAAGACTTGTTGGAAAATGAACCTAAGGTTCAAGCATATAGAATGAAGTCAGTGTTGTTTGGCCTCAGCTCTAGTCCATTTCTGTTGGCAGCTACGATGCAGTACCATTTTAAGAAATATTCTGAAGTCTATCTTAACACTATTGAACACACAAGGAAAATTTTTTATGTTGAAGATTTGCTGTGTTCCGTGGATAATACAGAAATGGCTAAACAGATATTCATGGAGGCTAGAGCTATAATGAGGGAGGCTGGCATGGAGCTTAGAAAATGGCAGACCAATCATTCTCAGTTACAACAGTTTATGAGTCAGTCCTGTGTAGTACCTGATGCAGCAGAAAGTATTGAGGATTCTGGTATTAAGGAGTTGTGGGCAATAGACACAAAGGTGCTAGGCATTGTTTAGCAGCAAGGAGAGGATTTGTTTACCTTCAATGGGAAATCTTTAGTAGAGCTGGCTGAGAATGAGACAAGGTGGAGAAAACGTACAGCTCTTAGATTGGCTTCAAAGGTCTTTGATCCTCTTGGATTCCTGGCTCCATTTGTGATAAAGTAAAAAATTTGGTTTCAGAGCCTCTGGGAAATTGGACTTGGTTGGGTTGGGACCAAGAGTTACCTGATCATATGGTGGTAAGGTGGAAATATTGGTTTAAGGAATTGGCACATCTTGGAGACATTGAAATCCCAAGATGGTACTTTGGAGAGTTGAACAATAGTCCAGACAATATGGAGCTGCACATCCTTTGTGATGCAAGTGAGGAAGCCTATGCAACTTGTGTTTATATAAGAGGAACATTCAAAGAGGAAGTAAGTTGCAGGTTGGTTGCTGCAAAGAGCAGAGTAGCACCTTTGAAAAGGCTTTCTATTCCAAGGTTGGAATTGATGGGTGCAGTTATTGCTAGTCGGCTTGCAGTTACAGTGCAAAAGTCTTTGGCCCTTAATGAAATTCCAAGCTATTATTGGACAGACTCCACTATAGTTTGGCACTGGTTAAAAAGCCAGGCAAGGAAATGGAAACCATTTGTTGCCAATAGGGTGGAGGAAATTCAAGCACACACAGATCCCAAGCAATGGAAGCATTGTCCAGGCAACCAAAACCCAGCTGATTTACCAACACGAGGAATTTCAGTGAAAGATCTTGCACAGTCAAGTTTGTGGTGGAATGGGCCAGAGTAGCTAAAACTTGGAAGTGAAAACTGGCCTTCTAATCAGCCTATTGTAGGAGAATGCCAGGCCGAAGAAGAATGGGTGACTGAGATGAAAATACACTGTGAACAGTTGTCAAGTTACAAAGCAGGACCGCATATTGAGGCTTGATAACATTAGCAGTCTGAAAAGGTTGTTAACAGTGACAGCATGGGTATATAGATTTACAAACAACATTGAGGGAGAAACAAGAAGGGAAGGAATTCTGAACAGTAAGGAGATTCAGCAAGCCCGGCAATACTGGGTGGTATATGTGTAGAAGGAGAAATTTGGTGAAGAGAGGGAATTGCTTACCAGCAGTCCATTGCAGGTTCTGCCAACACATTCTGCTCTCAAGGGTTTGGATGTGTTTTTGGATCAGGACTTATTGAGAGTAGGAGGCAGACGACAATTTTCTGGGCTTCCCGAGGAGAAAAGACATCCAATTTTGCTACCTTCTGGGGGGCACTTTGTGAAACTTTTGATCCTGTTACATGCTGGAGTTAGAGAAGTGATAATAGAGATCAGACAACAGTTTTGGATTCCCAAAATTAGACAAGTAGTAAAAAAGGTCTTGCATAAATGTGTGGTTTGCAAGCGTTGGAGGGCAAAGCCTTATTATGAAAATGTGGCTCCACTTCCAAGAGAACGGTGTGTCTATACTGCCCCATTTGATTAGTGGGAATAGACTTCGCAGGTCCAGTCTATGTGTATGAGCAAGGGGAGTCTAACAAAGGTTATATATGTCTTTTCACATGTGCTACCACCAGAGCAATCCATTTGGAGTTGGTAAGTAACTTAAGTAGTGATGTATTTCTTTTGTCCTTTAAAAGGTTTGTGAGCAGAAGGGGTTTCCCAAATAAAATCATATCGGATGATGCAAAAACCTTCAAAAAGGCTGCAAAGGAACCCCAAGAAGTTTGGTCCTTGCTAAAAGAGGAAGGATTCCAATCCTACTTTTCACACCAAGGGGTACAGTGGGAATTTATTGTTGAGAGAGCACCATGGTGGGGAGGATTTTGGGAAAGGCTAGTGCTCATTTGAGCAAAGAAGAATTCTGCACTGTTTTGTGTGAAGTAGAAGCAACGGTGAACAGTAGGCCTATCACTTTTGTTTATAACAGTATGCAGGATGCAGAGTCATAGACACCAAATCATTCTCTTTGTGGTAAACGATTAACATCAAGCCCCAGTTTGCCAGAAGACTCGCAGCCTATCTAGAGCACTCAAGGAGAGTTAACCAGAAGGTTCAAGTACCTTGAAGAGCTACAAGATCAGTTATGGAAGAGGTGGCAGAGGGAATACATGCCAGAACTCAATTATTACCCATCAGGCAATGTAAAGGGCTCCAATGCAAATTGTATCAAGGTGGGAGAAGTGGTAATGATTGGGGATGAAAGACCAAGGCAATGCTGGAAGCTTGGCATAATTGAAGAGTTGTTTGTTGGCAAAGATAATTTAGTTAGGTTTGCACTGGTAAAGACTTCAGGAGGAAAATTAAAGGGACCAATACAAAAACTCAATGCTTTAGAAATCAGCAAATACACGGATAGTCAAGATGAAACATTTGAGTTACAGCCTCATGGAGAAGGCTTGGCTAAATTTACAGAAGGTAATGACAACAATGCCTCTTCGGTGGGGAGTGTTAGAAAATCTAGAAAAGGAAGAGCCAGTGTTGTCCCAAGGCGATATGATGACTAAGCTGAGTGATGCAGCATTGCTTGTATATATTAAGTTAAGGTGTGTGTGTATATATATCCATCTCATAATTGTAAGGTTAGTGAAAAATTCACTTAATTTAGAGCTAGCATTTTTGGGCTCTTGTGGCTTCATTGTTTGGGCACTCTTGTGATGGCATTTTTTTGGGGCGCTGCGCGTCCTGCCTAGTCGTTTGTTGAATGCGGCACTTACAGGGTGTGGTCTTACAGAGACTTCTCTTGCAATTCAGATTGGTTGTTTAGATACAAGATTGTTGCATCGTGCAATGGTACAGGTTGTGTGTTGTTGCAAGGTTTAGAAAGAACACCATAAATAGTGCCCCTTTTGTTTTTTATCTTAATTTTATGCAACTGAGGCCTAAGGTTGGCCCACATCGAGTCAGCAACCCTGAGGTAGGACCTAATAGGACCTCCAAGTCGGTAAGTTTTTAGTCTAGCTTAACTTGGGCTGTAGGTTAAACTGGCCCTTCAGAGCTTGGCCGTTCACGGCTCAGTTTGGATTCTGAACCCAATAAAATTAAAAAAAAATAACACCTGTTATCCAGGACCCTAGACTTTTCGCCAGATTCGGACGCCACTTGCCATATTGCCAAATTTTATTGCCAATTTTTTAAAAATGTTAAGTAACTAACCTAACCTAACAACCCCTGGTTAGGTTAGATTAGGTTTGGTTAGTTAACATTTAAAAAAAATTTGGCAATGAAATTTGTCAATCTGGCAAGATGCGTACAAATCTGGCAAAAAGTATGTGGTCCGGGATAACAGGAAAGTACCCTATTTCTCGTTAAAGATAAAGCACTAGAGAAATTCCCGTATGTTTAAAATTATTTTTATTAATTCGTTTGGTAAATAATATCAAGGTACATTTTATATGCCAAGATTGCGGACCGAGTTGCCAGTTGTGTTTATCGCATTTAATGAGTAAATTAATGATTTTCTTTTTAAATTTCTAAGTAAAAATATTTATTTAAAAATATATTTTTCAAAGTTACATGAACATGAAAAAGTGTTTTGAAATTAAATTTTTACATTTGATGCAGTATAAAAGGTTTCGTGCTTACAGCTGCTATCTCTCAATATAAATACATAATAATAGCTAACAGATAATTTATGTTCAGTAATTAATTATGGTAACAATAGTAATAATAACTATTTCTCGTTACAGATAAAGCACTAGAGAACTCACATATGTTTAAAATTGATTTTTATTAATTAGTTTCGTAAATAATATTTGGTGCACTTTATCTGGCAAGATTGCGGACCGAGTTGCCAATTGTGTTTATCGTATTTAATGTGCGTAGATTAATTATACAATTACTTTGAATAATAATGAGTAAACTTATCAAATATATATATATATATATATATATATATATATATATATATATATATATAATAACGATAAGCTAATAATAATAATAATGTTTAAGCGGGTAATTGAAGGTAAATAATAGGTATGGTGGTTAAACGCTTATACCGGGTGTTCCACTTAAAACCGGCCCGCTGGAGTACTCCAGCGTACTCCAGCGGGCCGGTTTTAAGTGGAACACCCGATATATCAGTCTATCCGCATAATAGTGCAGAATAAATGAATTTTAATTAGGAAAGACAAAAGTTATCCCTATAATAAAAATAAAATGTAATTTATTTTAATTGTATTTAATATTTTTTATTTAATTTCATATAATACAAAATTAATTCAGAATTTGAATAGTAAATAGCCTGTTATTAGCCTTATTTTCGCTTTTCGTAAGTACTGTATTTAAGCTAGAAAAGAAGTGATATCCGTGTGGTTATATGGAAAAATGCTGAGTTAAAATAACCATCGGAATATAACAGCCTTTGGTGTATAGTGTGGTTTTAGGCATTTCGTGCGTAAGATAAAAAGTTTTTACCCCAAATTTTTCTCTCTGTTGCATGAGAAACGCCGCTGCCCCTGTAAATGTAAATTCCTTGAATGCAGCTAGAAGTGACGTGAATTAAGATAGAATTAACGGGCCGCGAAACCGGCCACGGCGGAAGGCGGCGTAAAAAGAGCCATGAAATTTTTTCCTACTCAAATCAACTTTAGATTAGCCTAACCTAACCCCGGCCTCAAGAATGTTTATTTGTTTGTTTGTTTGTTTTTATTTTTTTCCTTTTTTCCTTTTATACTTTTTTTTACCTAAAAATACCTCTATGAAAGACCATGAAACCACATAAAGAAAGATAGGGAACCAAATGTGGACCCCTCAAGGGAGTCAAGGAGGAAATTTTCAAATTGATCCATTCTGCTTTTTCCTTTTTTTTTGTTTTAAACCTACACATATCTCTCATGAAAGACCGTGACGTCTTCTAAAGGAAGGAGATGAACCTAAGTAGGAAATTCTCAAATTTATCCAATTTTCTCGGACCAAATTGCAACCAAATGTTGAATTTGTACATTGTGCAGCGCATAACCTGAACCTAGTGATAAAAGATGCTGTGGACAACATTTCTGAAGCCCGTAACATTTTTGCTCTCACTGAGCAGGTTTATGTTTTCTTCAGTCGATGGGACATTTTCACTTATATTTCAACTGATAAAGACCGAAAGCAGGGTCCAGTTACATTAAAACGGTTGTGCCCAAGACGATGGTCATCACGTCTGGATTCCTTATACGCTCTACGTCATAGATTTCTTGCTGTGATGAAAGCACTTTCTGTTATAATTCTGCGGAGTGTGAAAGGTGACAAGCGTCATGATGCTACTGCATTACGAAGCAAACTTGAAGTGTATGAAACAATTTTTTCCATTGTTTTTTTCACCAAAGTTTTGGGTCCAGTAAATGTAATTTCAAAAATGTTTCAGCCAGATACCATCGAACAAAGCAAATGTGCAGAGATTCTCATTGTCACTGAAATGACAAACTTGAGAGGCCAAGAAGTTATGCAGGAAGCTTCTCAGTTGGCATTGGAGTGGAATTAAAACCACACGATTCACAGAAAAATGAGTTCCAAGAGTTAAGAGGTATTTTAATGAACTAGCTGAAGATGAAAGATTATCTAACCCAGAAAGGAAGTTTCAAGTTCATGTATTTTATGGAGTGTTAGAGATTGTTATTACGCAAATGAAAATGCGGTTTGAAGGAATGAATTCGGTTGTGAAAACATTTCAACCTATTTTTCCAGCGTACCTCAGATCTGTGCCAGATGATGAACTTTTTCCTCTGTGAAAACACTTGCATCAAAGTACTGCAATGACATATCTGCAAACCTGCCACATCAACTCATTACGTTTCGTATATGCTTTAAGGAGCAATTAAAATCACTGTCGACTGTGCATGAATTAATTACGTGTATCATTATAGACTTTAACAGTGTGCACAGTAGTTTTTTTGGATATCATCACCGCGTGTACAATATTCCTTACTATTCCTATGACAGCTGCACAGTGCGAGCGTTAATTTTCGAAACTTAAGCTGATCTGCGATCACGAGTTTCTCAAGAACGACTTTCTGGCTTTGCCACATTGTCCATAGAAAACGAAAAAGCAAAACAGATAAACATTACGAATGCTACTGATTCATTTGCAAACAAAAAAGTTAGAAAAGTAGATTCTGGATGTTAATATTGTTAGTCAGAAGACGGAAATTTTTAATTTTGCTACTCAATTTGTATATCTACATGTACTTGTATATCTGTTTATATACCTACATTTTGTATAGGCCTTACGTACTTGTATACCTATTTGTTTCAATATAATGGTTGATAGTTCATTATATTATATTGAACTTTGTCTGTTTTTCCCCCTGTTAAAACTGACAATTTTAAGCCACTAATTCAGTGAACAACATTGAAAAATTTTCACCTCCACCAAGGACCCCAGTCATTTGTCGCACCCGGGCCTGTTGTTAGGTGCTTACGCCAGTGATACATTGTTACAATTTCTGACCATTTTTCTATTTTTCTAAGTGTACCGAGGCAGCTGCAATTACCCAGAAGAGTGCTGAATGGGTGGCTGCCTTCCTTTAAGAGCCATCTCTCGTCTTCGGTGTATGGACACACTGATCAGTGACCAGGTTGGAGGTTTATAAAAAAATTGTGAATTGTCTTCTCTCAAAGCTACAATTAGAACATCGTATTTCTTCGGCATACCATCTTCAAACAAATGATCAACGTGAGCGAGATATCAGGACATTAAAGAGTCCCATGTCAAAACTTGTGAATGAACATTGTGGGATGAACTAATTCCAGGTGTACTCTTTTCATACCACACATCAGTGCATTCCTCAACAAACTGCGCTCCATTTGAAATTATATATGGTCGCAAAGCAAAGCTACTCATTGACTTGACTGACGAAACTCTGTCAGTGTCAGCAATGAATCAGTTCAGTCAATACTCAGTCGGTGTGGTTCACCCAACTCTGCGAATGCATCTACAGAAACGAATGATCCCATAAGTACTGATCTTTAGACGACCATGAAAAACATTCGAAGTGACATTCTATCTACTGCCTCTAGCAATATCACCAAAGCACAGCTACGTCAAAAAAGAACGATAACAACCAACACAACAGTTATGAAAACATCCCCGTGGGAACAAAGGTCTATGTTAGAAACAGTCGCAGAATCCACCGCATGAGATCCAAACTTGAGCCACATTGGATAGAGTCTTATGAAGTTACTGATTCTCTTTGCAAGAGCCGTGTCAAGTTGCAAAATTGTGCAACGAAGAGGACAATGTAAAATGTATACCATGCTTCAAATCTGAAAGTGTACAAGGTTCATGAGGATAAACAGGATACTCCTCAGGATGCTGCTATTCAAAAGGATACTACCCAAGCTACAGGTATTAACCATGATACTTCATGCACTTACCACTTATCAGTTACCTCAATCAGTCAGTCAGTAACTACATGACATCTTGTGCTTGAATAAGTTTGGCGTATGGGCCACAGATGCTGAAATAATGGCCACCGCTTCCGTCATAGGCACTGACATCATTGTATACTCCAAGCATGGTGAAAGTATAAAGTGGCTTACTTATCCAGCGTCTTTCAACATAGAGCATACCCCCAGAAGCTGGTATTTACCTTGAGCATAAGTCAGGCCACTTCATTGTTGTAATATCTGTCCTGTAGGCAGACGTCACACTAAGAATTAGCGAATTAGCTAACAGCAGTGGAATAGTTTTTAACTTAGCCTTTACAAATGTGTGATCTCACTATGTGAAATAGATAAAATGTGATAGTTTTTGTGTTATTAGAATAGTAAGGTCAGTAGCAAGGAAACTCGAGAAAGTAGTTCATTATTTTATTTACATTGTAATACTTTATCATACATGTACGATACTAATACCTGTACTATGTCAATAAAATAATGTTTTCCGTTTTTGTTTACACTAATACCGGTAGTAAGTCAATAAAATAATGTTAATAAAGTAATTAAGTTTTTCTTCACATTTTGTGACTCTCTTTGTTAAAACTGTAAGGGGTGTATTCTGGCCTGGGGGAGTGTAGAACAGCCTAGGCCAGATTAACCATCGTGGTGGTATCTGGCCTAGGCCAGTTTATACCCGTGGTTTAAAATGGCCTAGGCCAGAATATAACCGGGTATAAACTGGCCGAGGTATAAACATCATAACTACCTGCTACATCGGTTGTGAATGTTTTTTATCCAGTTTATGTAAATTTTCATCAGTCGGAGCTGCTTTATTAAAACGCATTGAAAAGTCCTCTCTTATGTCATTGTAAGTTTTATCAGTACATTCTTTTTCATGAACTCACAGCAAGACGCTCCTCGATTGTAAAAGAACCTGTATCTGCTATGTTAAAGGCTTGATAGCCTACGTCATCATGAATTTTGTTTACATACCACATAGCCAAGGCTAGGCCGAAGGTGATCATCCTAGATATAGCTGCTTCTCTTTTTCAAATTTGTGTGAATTCCGTCGTAAATATTCTTTGGAACACATTCATTTATAATTCCTGTACATTTCTAATCGACCCGATCGCGACTACTGGCCATCCGTGTATACAATATTATATATATATAAATATATATATATATATATATATATATATATACACCCATTAAAGCTGAACGTTTCTTGAAGGGTTAAATCTAAATGCTTGTACTTGAAACGATATGTATTCGACCCATTCGGCGTTAGATGGCTCAGTGTATTTAGATGAATTTTTGGATCACCTGAACATCAGGGCCCCCAGCCTAACCAATCGTCAAGGGTGAGTAGTATGAGTAGTATGACCTCAAAATGGGAGAGTGCAAGAATGGTGTAATATCGATCAATGTTGAAAGAGGTAATGCAACAATGAACAATAACAGGGGTTATGCAACAAAGGGGGAGAGGGTATGCAACAAATCAATGCTGCAAAGGGGGGAAGGGTTATGCAAAAGTTAATGCTGCAAAGGGGGGAGGGGAAGGGAGCTTTGGGGGGAGAAAGAGGATGACCTCTCCCCAAAGGGGTAACCTTAAGGTAAGAGAGGGAGAGAAAGGAGAAGGAGGAAAGTCTTTGGGGGAGAGTTTGGGATGGCCTCACCCCCCAAAGGGAAATCTAACTGAAGCCTTAAAATAAGGAGAGGGGGGTGTTCGCCTGGCTCCAGTCAGACGCATAATGAGAGTTCATCCGACCGACCGCTGTCTTATAAGGTGTAAATCAGCCAGTTGGCTTAATCCGCCAGTCGGCTTAGAAGGCTTAATCTGGCTTAGAAAACGTAAATGGTTTGTTGAGGTGTACATTATTAGGGTTGAGTTGCCAGATTGCGCCATTTATGTAATTAATGCATATATTCTTGACAGTTGGTTTAGAAATTCATCAGTCGGTTTAGAAGGCGTAACCAGCCATTTGGTATACATATAATTAAATAATTTCGTTTATATATACAACCAAAAGAATTAAATAAAACACCATTACATCATTCTGTTTATTTAGACGAATTATTGGAATCAATTTCATGAAATATAGAGAAAATAAACATACAAACCCATACAAACGATGGAATATATATGATAAAAAAAAAAATAAATAAAAATAATAGCATAAGAAGTAAGAACGAGGAATATATATATATATAATCAAAACAATAAAAAAAAATAATATAATACAAAACGATGGAGTATAACCATCAATATAGCAGTACAGGAGAAATATATATTATATATAATTATATATATATATATATATATATATACACATATATATATACACACAATCATATTAAATAATTAAATATATTGAAAATAAAAGTACATCAAAATACATTCACTTTGTTCTCATGCGCTTAACTAGAACACTAAACTCGCACATAATCGAGTCAATAGTCACATCATTATTGCTTTCCAGAACAGAGTAAATACGATTTAACATTATATCACCACTCAAGTTATAGGGATACCTATACTCGATGTAAATGGCCTTCATATCATTCAATACTATTTTTGTGCCCACTTTACATTCGGTTGGCAAGTTATCTTTAAACATGGCCAGAATACATTCAAAAGCACGTACAAAGAGGTCATCGTTAGCCACAACATCATTATTAAATATAAGTTTATAAACACTCCTTTCCAATCGAGGGTTTATTCTTACCGACCCGAGCTTTTCAATCGTGAACTCTTCTTCACACTGCATTGCGGCAATTGAAATAATCTTCTAAGTCGTAACAACAGCTGCGCATTATATAAAGAAATAGTTCTTCAGGGTGAACGGTGTAGGTGAGCTCTCCCCTGTACCGCTCAAGTCCTTTGTACCAAAGTTCATGATATTTCAAAGAGTCTAAACCCTTTAAATAAGCATCCATCTCTGGACCATTCTCGCCTTGTTCAGTCCTACACTCGGTAAACCCGTCGAGCAGAGCGGTATATGCTTATTCAAGAACCGTATGAAAATAAAGCATAGCGTCTAATATAGGCTTCAGCTTTCGGAAACCGACGATTTCAAACATTCTGTCGAGGATGAATCGGTTTCGCGTAGGGACAAGAACGTTATTATCAGAAGCATTCTTCCACATCAATCGTATATCAATGCATGGCTGATCGTTATTTATACATAACGTATAAACAATGGCGTATGAGGGGTATCACTAATCTGCTCTCTTGTAACTACACCTGCAGGAATTTTATAGCAATCCTCACTCCACTTCTCAACTACCACGAAGATTCTATTCAGCTCCTCAACACTTAAATCAACAACATTCCGTTTAGTTCGTTTGTTTACAACTCGTTTCCAGTACATAGTTAATTTCACCGGTTTCACGCCTGAACACGCGCAATGACTTCGTCACGGACACATCTTACACGGCATTGAGAATGCTTCTCAAATGAAGTTCCATCGTATTCGAGGAGCGCACGTCCATTCAGTTCAAGCTCTGAGATGACTATGATCCACAGGCGAGCGGATCGGCTCGACAGGAGGAGTGAGTGACACCATAAGCTGATGAATCGTGTACGGCGTTGTTCCAACGTGAATACTTGTATCCCATTATACTGGGTAGGTGTTTTGAGAAATTTTCGGATATGTGAAGCAATACCGATTTTAATGTTTTATTATTCCCACTCCCCAGAATACGCACCAGACATTTTCGCTAAGGGTATTTTCACAAACTAAACAAATTTTATTCACACTCCGGCGAACTATCTGAGAGAAACATATGACCATATTTTTCCTTTTTGCTTAGCATGCGATACTCAACTCTAAATTCTGTTAAATACTCAAGCAGACCTTTATGCACAACCTCACTACAAACTTCGTCATGATATATATGAATGTAGTTGAAAAAATACTTAAGATTCTAGATGATAACAAGATTTACATTCTCAGTCGCAGGGTATGCGTTCTCGGTATGATGCAACATGACATAATATCGCTTGTCGTACCACTTATCAAGAAGACTCACTAACCATAACCGTTGCTTCTCTTCTGCACGTGTTGTTTCTTCCACTTTACGGTATATGTAAGCTTGTATAAAGTTTAGTCCCGCAACATAGTTCAATACATCAATTGTACCACGAAATCTGGCAATGCTCTCGCCAGAATAGCCGTAGAGTATTTGTATCTCTTGTTCCTTCGCACGATTCAATGTAGCCTTAAAAGTATTAAAGGAGGGTGGAATAGGGAGCCATTCAGTAACCTAATCTTCACACTTTGCCGAATACCACTTTATAAAAGTCTAACACGCAATATTAATGGTAGCCATTAATATTTTTCGTCTACGTGGGGAAATGCACGTCTGAGACCCAGGGCTTGCAGCGGTGAATTGAGCACGCAGAGAATAGATATGCCCAGTTAGTGGCAGGAGTCACGTGACCGATCATACAAGTGGGCGGAGCTTAGAACTTTCTCCTGTACACACGCTCGGCGGAGCTTAGAATTTCTCCTGTACACACACACACACACACACACACACACACACACACACACACACACAAAGGAGAAAGTGAAACGCTAATTGAAACACGATTTATTAATAAACGAATATTCAAGTGTATATATATATATATATACAAATACGTGCAATAAATAAACATATCCAGACAATAAACATATATAACAATCAAAGATTATGGTATCCAAAGGGTACGGTATCATAGGTACCAGGCACTTGGTAACGTTTCCTATAGGTGTTACGGCACACCTTCGTACCCCTAAGTTCCTTCACACACCCCAGCTTCTGCGCCGGAAAATTGTGGATACCTACAGTTAGTTGGAATGGCTGGTCGACCTCATCATCATCCAAGCACACTAGATCCTTCAACGATCAAAGTTAACGACACGTCGATTCGCCTGGTTCAGCGTGATGCCCTTAGCCTTCACGATATACTGTATTTCATATCCACCCCCACCCTCAACCTTACTCCCTAAGTTTTTGGTCCTGTTGAGACAAAAGAGTCGGCGTATGCAATGTCTCCATACTCATCCTTCATCTCATCAGTCAACTCTCCGAGGAATTCACAAATTGGAGGCATGTATTCACCCTCCCTCGCTGTGAATATCACACTATGTGTATCGGCGAACAAAACCCTCCGACCAAGTGAATACAATAGGCCCCAAAGTTTGATGCGTGCGGAGGCAGTTGTGAAGCTGGCTAAAGGTATGTTTGTAACTTGTAAGGTATCTGTGGCCAATTCTGTATTGTTGTACTTCATTATGTAAGTATTACCTATATTCACAATCTCCATGACCTCTTTATCGGGAGAGTTGGCATAATCCCAGACTTCACTATAAGTTTGTGCCAAATAAACGTTCCTTTTCCCAGTATTGTGTGCAAATTTTCCAAAAAGACTGTTTAGACACAACTTTGCAATAAAGTGCTTGAATGAGTTCCTTACAATTTGGGAACGGTCAAGCTGTATACCTTCACGGTCACGGTAACGTTGAATTTTAGCCGATTTTTCATTTTCAGTATCAACTCCTCGTGGATACTCCGATGCTTCTACCTTATCCTTCAAAAAAGCGTTTATATATGCCGTGAAAAGGTTGGGTAGCTTCTGAAACCTCCACACCTCATGTATCTTCAATATTCTGTAGCCATGGCGAACGGATAGGGCCAGCTTAGGGCTTGTATATACACCTCTGGTATTACGCTGGTTGGTTGTATGATTACAATCCCCATTTTTCTCCTTTTCGCACTTCAGGCACAGGGGAAACATGAGCTTGTGGTCTATAACGACGGGTAAGATCGGCATCCAAAACTCGCGTGGGTGGAACACATCTACGAAAGAAAGACCTTAATAGTACCCGTTCAAATTTGTTGAGAACACCTCGATGGTGGGCAGGTCAGGTCCCTCCAGTTTCTCAGGTGCACCCACGTGGTACGGATTGTTCTTCATCACGTAGGGATATAAAGAACAGAAGTCGTAGTAATGGAGTTTCACGCCCTCCGTAGGTGGAAAGTATAACTTGAAGGGATTTATACGCCCCCGAACAAGCTATCACCGCATTTGAGAGGATCCAGCACCATTGAACGTTTGATCGTGTTTATTTCTTCACGGTACTGTCCATCTGTTTCCATCCGTGCATCATACTCATGCTCCCACAAGACTTTGTGAGTGAACTGGGAGCCTATAAGTTGATCGCGGGTGAGGGTCCACGCATGACTGTCGGCAGGAGCTCTACCGTAGATATCTCCTACGATTCCACACTCAGGACGGGGGCATCCGTGCCACCAGCAACCGTTAAAGGAGTACACACACTTCTCACCAGTGGCACGGTTTTCGCTTTGACCACCAACCCAAAAAACACGACCATTAACCTTAATGGGTATTTCCCTCATGTTGTGGGCATGCTTGATGTATACACCTGTCTGCTGCTGTATGTGTAAGAGCCAGTAAATAGCCTGTACCCATAACTGCGGGGATTGTTTCTGGGAATGATGGCTAAGGTGTCTTTAAGCATGAAGTTATTCTTGAACACCGAAAAACATGTACATCTATGTACATCCTTCTAAAGGCCTGGAAACATACTCTAAGCACGCGCACATCATTCACGCAATAACGTTCACATTCATCAGCTATATTATAAGGATTAGCTTCATTAAAACTGTTGTAGTATCGGTAAAAATCATCACGTTCATCTGTACTCATGTATTCGTAGTTAAAGTAATGCTTGGGTGGAGGTAGTCCTACGTAATTTAGTTTCGCTAGTGAGGAATGTGTAAGGGAAATATCCTTTGAAACTTCAGCGGCTACGCCCATCACCTTGGGTAGCTTTGCTAATTTACAAGGTGTGAATAATAAAGACACTTAAACTGTACATTACCTCTTATTTGCATCTGTATAAGTTTGTTTCCTCTTTTCAGGGGATCACCTGTAAATATCTCAGATGACTTGTGCTCAAGCAGCTCCTTATAAAGGAACTGTGTGTCAAATTTTGCCCCGTTATGTGCAAGAATATACACAGTTGTTTTTTTTAATTTATCTGCTAACTAGACAATATAGGACACAAAGAGTTTCACAGGGCTATCGTGGGCAATCGTTTTAAAAACGTATGTCCGTTTACGACATTTGTGACACCCATCACACTCGATCTCCATACACTCATCACAGATAGGCTTACAAGTACATGTGGAATAACCTCTTTGGTTTCAGCGTTCGTGTATGTTTCTATAACGTAGTACACAGTTATACAAGGGCTATTTTTACGCTTAGCGTCTTTCATATAACATAACATACATGCTTTACTCCAACCGCCTTATATTCCTCATGGCATGTAGAATAGTGAATTTCATCACATTTATGCGTGAATTTTCCCAAATTATCCATCATGTGAAACATACCACATTCATAGAATCTCATTTTCCTGCCCCTGCCAATTGAGTTATGTAGCTCAAAACAGTTATTATTGAAAAATGTGCGTCTACACACATCACAATCCCTCTTCTCCGCTTCAACTACACGACTTTCACATCTGGAGCTTTTACACTGTTCACATACTATGTGGCAATCTTTACAATGTTTCACTATATCATCCGCAAATTCGATACACCCCTTACACAAATCATGATGTCGTCCATATTTTCGACTTTTATCATAACTCGCGTAAAGGTCCCTTTTATTATGGATGGGGAGATACGATGTCCCTGACAACCCTAAAATAAGTAGGGGTCTTGTACGATCTCTCACACAGCTTTTAAAAACATACACAGTCCAACGACGATCATCCATTACAAATACACGAACATTCATTTCCTGCTCTACCCTTCTCAGCTCTTCAGAACCCATATTACAGTTAAACTCAAGTTTACAGTCTACAGCTAGTTTACGGGCACACTCCACCACCGTAGGCAACCAAATTTTTGGGGGTCCATGTTTTTATTACAGTAAACATACGAGCTAAGACTACTGCTATTAAACCGCAACCACGATCGGCTTTTATATACCGCCTGTAAATAGCCTGAGAATTGAAGTTAAGAGTATAAGGTGTGGCACTATGTCCCGCAACGCGGAATACACGGTCAATATTTACCGTGAAGTTGTCCATATTGAAGGCTATACTACTTTGAGAAGCCTGCATTATACGGCCTAATATATGCTCTATATCTACAGCTGCCAAGCGTCTGAATGGTATTACTACCCAAAACTCATCTACATCCCCGTCATCTGACCCGAACCCGAAGGACAGCCTCGTCCTGACTTCACGTTCTTCGCGGTTCTGAAAGGCAAACTCAACAATTCGTTCAACTATGCGCCGTAGTCCGTGTTCAACACCATTGCTATACATGGATCTAGGATCAACCCTGACTATATACCGATTTCTAGTCAAGGCTGGGGTGGGGGTAGCGGTTCGCGCAAACTCGAATGTTATACCATCCTCTATAGAACGAGAAGCTGCTGCAGCTGGGGAGGATGTACCCGAAATTGAACAGGAATAAAGAGGTATATTTTTATTTAAGGAAGATACTATTGTGGGGGTTGTGTCGTAAGACGTAGAGGGTTGGAGCTCCATCACTGGTGGTCTAACAACCTATGCAATCCTGGTACGCTTTATACTCGACGTGGAGGTCTGTTCGTCATGCCTCCGCTTTGAATTGTCGCGTGCTACAGTTATCGCTGGTGTGGACTCGGCAGTGGGGTTGGAGTCTATGATCACAACTACACTCTCTTCGGGGTCATCTATAATATCGATGATGGGGTGCTGTACCTCATCGTCATTCACGGTTCTGTGGGAGAAGAGAAAACCAAGACTTTAGAATGTAAGGATCATCACTTAAATATTTATTATATTTTGTAAATGACCCACTTAGAAGTGTAACGTGTTAGAAATGGAATCTGTAGAAAAATTCAGATTCTCGAGCCCATCCACATGTATTATATCTGGCCCTACAGGATGTGGTGAAACTGTGTTTATGCTTAAAATCATTAAAGAAAAGAGAGATGTTCTCAAAATTTGTACATAAAATAATATGGTGATATTCGACGTATCATTCAGTGTTCAACGAGTACCAAGATGATATTTTGTTCCACGAAGGTGTATCTGACGTTAATTCGTTAAAGGGAAATGAACATACAGTCATTGTAATTGACGATCTCATGTTGGAGGTGGATAAAACGTTTGCCGAGACATTTATAGTATTCTCCCACCATCTTAACATAAGCGTGTTCTTCACCAATCAGAATCTATTTTTTAAAAATAGATATATGCGCGATGTGTCATTAAATACACAGTATCTCGTCTTATTCGCGCAACGTAGAAATATATCACAAATTGGGGTATTAGCCAATCAAATGTTCCCGAATCAGTGTAAGGAGTTTTTGGAAGTTTTAAAGAAGCTACAAGCCAGCGTTACGGATATTTGCTTTGCGATCTTCATCCGCGAAACACGTTTAGGGTGCTTCTGAGAACGAATATGTTTCCAAACGAGCCCGAAACGTGTATATTTCAGAATGACAAAAAGGCTAAAGAAATACCGTGAATTAATAAAAATCTATCATCAGCTACCCCGTGCAATGCAATGGATGTTTGCTAAAAATATCGACTGGGACTTTTTAAAATGCATCTCTGAAATCTGTCTTAAAGTTATAAATTGCAATGTATCAATGAAACCCCCTCAGAATGCTCGCCTACGCCGTTACAAGAACATAATACGTGCACTCGCTTTTAAAATTTAAACTGTGGGGAAGAAAAAACGAATTATTGTACAAAGAGGAGGGTCATTCCTCTCCATCTTCGTTTCAGTTTTGGGTCCTTTACTAACTAGATTAATATAATGAAGAAAGTGGTAGTGATTCCACACGAGGTGTATGCTTCACTGCAAAGTTCAAAGACAGACACGGTTCTAGAACCCCGTAAAAGCAGGCTTAAAAGAATGGAATGCGAATTGTTAGCCCTATTAAACAGTGAAAAAACACCTGATGAGAAAAGTATCTTATACCAAGAAGCTCTGCAGAAATTTCTTCAGGAGTACGAAAATTATAAGAATCCGACAGAGATCCCCATAGTTATTAGGCACAGCACGGACAACGATGGGCATGGTGACATAGGGCCTGTGTCCGACGATAGAGCTGACCAACCAAAGATTAACGGGTCGTCCTCAAAACATATGGAGCATGTATTAAAAAGCACCCTCTCACATACATTGATGAAGAAAGATTTAAGTTTTTATAATCTATTGAAAGAGGATCTGAATATACAATAGACCGATACAGGTGAGATCATTGTGGAAGGAGCAAAGGTACAGGGATGGAATATCATAGACATCATCCATGATCTGCTGAGAAAGTAGGATAGGCCCTCACCATATGACAGGCCCCATTATGTGAATGTCGCAGCTAATCTAATAACCAATATCTCAATATATATAAGAATAATTGAGGAAAAAACTTCCCATTCGGTAATGGGACCTCAACAGTGAAGCTGCACTTTCGACGCACTGAGTTATAATGGACAGAGAACCTTTCACAGTCTATCGAAGTGTGAGATACCAGCGTGGCAGTGGCCTTGGATCCATTTATTAAACCATACTACAGCTGTCCATTTGCTGAAGAGGGGTGCCACATTAGGGCATATCATACTCTGGGTTCAGGGTTGAAATTTTGGAAAAACAAAGTGGCTACTATGTATTCCTATGTAAAAATTAATTCTAAGATGGGTTTATTGTTTGCAACTTTTCCGAAAAATCTCATTTTCATGGTCAAAATCGCGATTTTCTTATTTGAAGGCTGCCTAACGCAGCCTCAGGGCACCCAAACCAAAGCGCGCAGTTGTTCTGCATATGATTTAGTCTAAAAGCTGCTTTTCTGACCTCATCCTTGCTTTCTTGCGTGTTTCAACACCTCTGGGTGCTGAAAAAATGTTTAAATTTCACGTAAAACTTAAGAATTTTAAGTTTTTCTTCAAAGAATAGGAGCGGCTCACCAGCTCTACTCTGATCGAGTAGCGGGAGACTTGCCACCTCCACGTGTAGGTTTACACGCCTGTTCTTCCTGGATTCCTGAAAAGCGTGGCCTCATAAGATCTTATATTATGATCTTATGAGGACTTTCAGCTCTTATGAGCATTAACGATGGCTTCAGCCTCTTCATCAGCCACTCGAACCTGAAAAGCTCTTAAGTATGTCCTGCTTCGATCTGAACACTGGGAGCATTTCTCGATGGTCTATCCTGGCTCTCACCCACCCATCTCTCCTCTCGTGACCGTACACAGCTTGGGAATCAGTTGAGACTTCCTGTACAGCTCTCTCGCAGGACTGAGTATGAACAGAGAAAGCGTCCACTTTGAGTGGAGTTTTCCTGAGATCTTCGAGCTCAGTCAAGGTCATCTTGCAGGTGAAAATAGGCTCGTAAATATTCTCTGATTCCCAGTTGATGAGATCCTCAGGTGAAGTGGCTTGCAGATTGACTTTGGGATTTGTATGGGGCCTCACTGTCGTATCACCAAAGTTCCTTCTCTGATCTTCTCTATCTGGCTCACAGCAAAAGCTCTCTGATGCTCATCCTCACTGCACAGGGATGAAGCCAGGATGTTTTCAGGATGTGCGTGGTAAGCTCCTCTTATCACTGCAGCAGAGGTGATATTCCTGACCTTGGTAGTCTGGTTCCTCAGCAGCCTCAGGCTTGAAAAAACGTGTGCAGGACCAAATCTGAGGTGGTGCTTCACTTTGATGTCGTAGTACATTTTAAAGTAGAAGTTAAGGCAGAAGTTCACGAGGACCTCGAGCCTCCTCAACACCTCCCCGTTCAGTCCGTGCTCCCGTATCCACAACAGCAAGATGGCCTGTGCAGTAGTGAGCCACCTGGATTGGTTCAGAGGTCCGCACTTGAGACCAGCCAACTGTGGACTGAGACTTCCAGACTTGATGGCTTTGATCAGAAGATAGCAGTTGTGCTGGTCTGTGGAGAGAGATTTGACTATCTCTACTGGTAGCTCTATGATATCTTCAGTTCCTTCCACTGGTTTGAAGTTGAAGTTGACCTCAAGTTCATTCACTTTCTCAAGAAGTTTTCCAATAGTCCGACTGAAGCCTGACCGGGGAGTTACAGGGCCGTCCAGCTTGATGATTAAGTGCCTCAGGGGGAGCTCGTTCACATGGAGCTGACAGATCATCCAGTGGCACTTGCGACCCAACATCTTCTCCAATAGGGCTATGGCGCCTCCAGACCACCCCGTGTTGGTGTTGGTAGAGTCTCCTCCAATCATTACAAGGCCCTCGTCAGCTTCCTGATGCAGAAGCCACTCATGCATGCCCTGAGCGATCTTATGAGCAGGCTTTTCTCCTTCCTCAGGTTCCTCGGGAGTGAAATGGAAGAGGTACTCTTCTTGAGGCTCCCACGTGATAGTGTAATGCTCCTCGATCACTTTGCCAGGATGAAATCTCCCTGTCACTTCGTCATATTCAACACCTTTGTGTTCCTATTCTGCTTGCCATCAAAGAATATCCCAGAGAACTTCTCCTCTGACCTCTGTGTGAGAGCTTCAACTGATGAGGCCATTACTTCCTCCTTGGCCATCTATTGAAAGAATGTTGAACTTCGCCTTCTGCGTCCAAATGGTTACAAAGATTCAAATGGAGTAGATTTTTTTACTTATGTATGTATGTATTAAACCTGTGTAAGAGTTAAGCAAAGTTAATGTGTCTAAATGGCAACAAATTACGACAAAGGGTTAAAAATATGAGGTTGTGTTCAATTGAATATTCGGTATTTCAACATACAACAGAAAACCGCAATTTTGAACATGATAACGCGATTTTTGGGAAAAGTTGCAGAAAGGAAACCCCTCTCAGAATTAAATGTTACATAAAAATACATATTAGTCAGAGTGAAATTCGGGCTCGGAAAAGTATGATATGCCCTAGTGCCACATACCTCAGGAGGAAAGCGCTACAATCAAGTCTTAACACGGCAGAAGATAAGCACATCGGACAAAAAATTAGTCACCCCTAATAGCACCGATAGTAGGAAGTTCAAGGTCACAGAGAGGGCGCTGATGTAGCATTTATAAGTGACAAGTAGCGGTGACGTAGCACACAGGATCAGATCTGTTTCGTGAGGTGGTGAAGAACAAAGTGTGTGTTGGATATAGTCTGCAAAATGGGTCGTGAGGCAGACGTTACTCAGTGGCAAAAATGAGCCATCGTGTTTGGCAGAGCCCACGGACACAAAATGTCTGAAGTAGCCCAATTTGTTGGTGTGTCAACGCGTACTGTCCAGCGAGTTTACAAAGAGTGGTGTAGTTCGCAATCAACTGACAATCGACGGCGTAACTGTGGCCGGAAAACAATTCTCGACAATAGGGGCCGCCGCCATGTTTCTCGTCTAGTAACTGCAAATCGTTTTCAAACCAGAGAACAATTGCTCCAAGAAACCAATGAGGTTCTCCAGCGACCAATTTCCGAACGGACATTGCGACGAGAACTGCATGCGATGGACATCTGGAGCAGGGTACCACGGAAGAGGCCGCTGTTAACAGCAAGTCACAAATTGGCACGTTATAAATGGGCTCAGAGGCACAAAAACTGGACTGGGGCAGATTGGAAACGTGTAATTTGGTCCGATGACTCCCGTTTTTGTTTGTTCTCCAATGATGGGAGGCGACGAGTACATCGCAGGTCCAATGAAGCCTTTAATCCTGAATGCGTCGAAGGTGTTGTTCAGGCTGGAAACAGAAAGTGAAGCGCAGGAATAGACACCCACGGACTCTGGCGGAACTTCGGGACCGGCTGATGAACGAGTGGCAGGAAATCGATGTTCAGTACATGCACAACCTCGTAGAGTCTCTGCCTCTCCGGATTCGTGCGGTTATCAAGGCCAGAGGCGCCGTCACACGTTATTAGGTACATTCTGAGAGGGGTGACTAATTTTTTGTCCGGTGTGCTTATATTGGCTGGGGTTAAACCTAAAGAAGCTCTAAAAAAACACTTAAAGCGTACACGGGACGAAATCGTCAAAGATGCCAAGAGAAAAATGCGTGGTGGTGGGAAGATGAAGAGGGCTGTCTGGAAGAAGGGGTTACCACCACGTGGCATTAAACGTAAAATGACATCGAAGTGTTCTAAGCGAGTGAAACCTATCGTTAACCATTTTTTTGACTGATATAAGCTAAGGACATTGATCTCATGAATTATAGTTTGTTTACTACTTGTCGAGAGAGGAGGCACTATTTCTAACTCGTCATGGCACGCTTCATCCATCCCTGTAGTTCACAATGTTGTAAATCGGAGCTGTCCCCCTTTGACATGCCTCCAACTCAAGTTTCTATTGAACACAGCGACTTTATTACAATTAACCCTTTAGACACAATTAGTTCCCCGAGTGCCCCTATAGAATTCGCAATACCCTGCTCAAGCCCTTACTTTTTTGATCCAAGCTGCATGCACATGTAGGCTAAACTATGTATAGCCCATTCTGATGGAACGGACTGCGATGACAAATATGCTGTATACCCTGAAACAAACTTTCTGCACTCCTTATTCAACCAGTGTGACGTATATTTAAATCAGGTCAACATATCGGCAGGAACGGGATACTACTGCCTACGATCCTATCTGAAAAATGTGCTGAACTTTTCCAAAGCAGCGAAGGATACCTTTTTAAGTGCTGAGGGCTATTATCAAGCTAAAGACGAAAGTAGTATAAAGGACAAATTTAAAAAATTCTAAAAAGATATATGAGTGTTTTGGACGCCTGCATACAGACTTCACATTCCAGGAGAAGTTGCTTGTGAATGGGGTGGATATGAAAATAAAGCGCACCCGCACAAATCCTGAGATCTGTTTAAATCTGGGAACTGATCAATAAGAGGGAGAAAAACCCCTTGTGATTCACATTATGGAGACATACCTCCGCGTACTGCGAGTGAAAATGAGTTCACCAAAACAAATAGAAATTGAGAAAAATTTACTACACGCCACAATATAATACCCAATTAACAGAGCCCAGATCAAACTATACAGGGTGCCAGCAGGGTTGGCCTCGAAACAGATAGAAAACATCGCCCTGGGAAATCTACTTAAAAGGATATTAATTGGAATGCAGGACCATGCTTCGGTGAATGGAGAATATAAAAAGAGTGCCTTTAAATTCGAGAATTTCGGCCTTAAAATTATAATTCTATACGTCAATGGCGTTCCGGTGGGCGGGGCTATGGATGTGGATTATTCATCAGACGCTATGTTCCTGCTTTGCGCGAGAGCATATAGTAATCTGGCCCATATTGCAGGTGCTTGTGATGAGCTCGGGTTTGGGATAACGCAGAAAGAATTCATTGATCAATTTAACCTTTATCTTTTTGACATCACACCTGACTTATCTGCTAGTGTAAATACACACTTAAGTCCACAACAGAGTGGAAACATCTCAGTCAGACTGGAATTCGCCAAGCCGATACACGCGCCTATTAGTGTACTAGTATACCTCGAGTCACAAGCCCTAATAGAAGTTGACAGATTTAGGAGCGTTGTCACTGACTTTTAAAATGGATGCGAATACACTTCAGAGTAATGAATAGTGAACGAATCACACGTTCCAAATTTATCGGTGTGTTTGCAAAGAATGAACCATTGAAATTGCCAACTACGAGAGATTGCGGTAGTCTTATTGTGAACACAGATTTTATTGGTAGTGAAGGGATTCATTGGTTTGCTCAATGCTCTTTCTCCTAATGACAGGCACACTAAATAAATAACCAGTTCGCGAATAATTGGCTACAAAAAATAAAATTACAGGCACATAATTACTTACATTTCTACGGCAGTCCCTTGCGTCGGATCGTAAGGAGCGTCATTGCAAATATCTTCAACGGTTTGCGTTGGAAATAATGCGTCCCTGTCGGCTGCGTTAAAAAGATTAATTGTAGATACCGCTGCAGTGTCTCCAACTTGATATAAATCCGGTAAACTGTAACGTTCTTCATTCATGACGGAGGAAATGTTTATTCACTGGTGAAAATAACTACTGTGACACCCAGCTGAAAATATTTCCTTTTATATGCATGATCCCCATGCACCACCCCCAAAAGACTAATAGGCGATTCGTAAGTTTGATGATTGGTTGTCACTGTAACTGGTCGGGGCTATGTTAAATTTTGTGTACCAATCGTAACACCGATATAACGGACCCACGCTTTGGACGTCCTGAATGGTCGACTAATGGTGTATTTATCTTCTCTTCGTAGATTTAATGCTCACATCTCAAGGTGTATGAGCTCACTTGCACGATCTGTCACGACAATATTTTGCATTAATATTTGCGCCCCTACTATTCTCAGTTTTTGAAACCCACCCCTTCATGCAATATCCCTCACCTCTTTGCAACATTGATCAACATTTGCCACTTGCAATCTCTACCACGACAATATTTTGCATTATTATTTGCAGTCATACTATTCGATCCTCAATTTTTCCCATTTTGGATAGGGGGATGAACAATTTTAGCGGCGGCAAGTCTTTACAGGAATATCTTCATCAAAGCCCCTCAGCTCAGTACCACAGGAAACAGAATTAGCTCCGCTACTCTTTATAATCCTGTCACAGATCATAACCAGAGACAGCACAGTAACATCCGATGACACAAAGATCATTATAAAATAAGAAATCTAGAAGATTTCTACAAGCAGAATGTTTTTGTAGAGATACAAGAGGATTTAGTAATTTTTGTATAAAATAAAGTATAATAAAAAGATTAGTTTCAGAGTTCATCCGGTCTCGAGACTCGGTGACGGCCGCCGGCGCGCGGTAAACGACCATCTTTCCACACAGTTGGTTGGTAGATAAATGGGTACCCTGGGTGCCCAAGTGGTTAAGATGCCTTGTTGCTGATGTTTCGGATTCTTTTCACGTTAAACTGAAGGTCTAAGGCGGGTGACAAGTTTGATCTTAGAATGAACAATTCGGGGGAGTAAGGTTATAATAAAGTAAGTAGAACTTTTGTAATGCATGAAGGATGGGACAGGGGTAATAATGTAGTAAGTTTTAGGAGAAGTCGCTTGGTTTTTATATGAAGTTTAACACTGAGCAATTTCAACTGTTACGTTACGGAAAAAGGTAGGAACTAAAATCCATGGAGGGCAAAAGAAGATCAGACGCCTGGTACATACAAGCCCCGATGAGTCGGGTGAAATGGATAGTAAAAGGAGCCAACTCACTACTTCATCAGGTCAACTCGAGAGGATGCGCGATAAGCTTGATCTTCGTGAAATGAGGAATCATCGTACGGAACATTTGAAAGGTTGAAAGGTATATGTATGTATGTATATATATATATATACTGTATATATATATATATATATATATATATATATATATGCTAGGAAGATTGGTCAAGGCAGAACGCCCTCAAAAGTGGCCACACTCATAAAAAAAAGAATCCGAAATTAAGGTACAGAAAAAAATGTTTTTTTCTTTAAAAAATTTTTTGCAAATGCCTATATAATAATAAAACTTTTATTATTATGGAAAGTACACGCAAACAAAAATAAAATATAAAAATAAATTTAATGGAACTGAGATCACAAACAAAATTTGGAGTCAGCCGAGGCAAAAACCAGTTTTTAGACGAGATGTAGGTCAGGTGAACCTTTGCGGTTAACCTTTTTGCCCGACACTTCAACTGTGTTTCGTGTGTTATACCGCTGTTCTGCCTTGGAAAAAAAAAAGGTTGTTTTCAAAGAAAGGATCGCGGACAAGTTTAGAGATTTAAAATGTTGTATGAATTAAATTTTTTAGTTTTTAAATAATTATTCAATATGTTTGTAAGATTTTTCTTTTAATTGTGCAAGTTCATTACATCATGAATAAGTGTGTATTGTTATTTGGTGTACATTTTTCTTTAATTGTTAATTAAATATACTAGCTTCATGGTACGAAATAATTTTAATTGAAAATAAATGTTAAAGGAATCCTCTTTGATTTCGCGGATTTTGTTTATAAAAAATATAGAAGATAATGTACAAAGGATTGTCAAAAGTAAATAGATACTTTCGGTTTGGCTTTGGAGTAATTTTTTTGATTATATATATATAATATATATATATATATATATATATATATATATATATATATATACAGGGTGGGCCGAAAGTCTGGATCCATAGGAAAATATTTATTTTAATACATAAATTACAACAAATGGTAAATACTTAAAATGAATATCAACTTTAACTCGTAAATGCGTATCCGTGATACTGCACAGTGGTTCCTACTCCAGTATAAATACTCAAATACATTTTTATTTCAGCCCAGAAATGGCTTCGAATCTAACAACAGAAGACCGGGTAGAACTTGTGCTCATGTACGCAAGACAGGGCGCTACACACAGAGAAGTTGCTACCGAATTCAATAGAAATCATCCTGATAAGCATCCAGTAACACATGCGACTGTTGGCAAGTTGTTTAAACGTTTCAAAGAAACAGGAAGTGTACAAGATCGACGGCGTTCTGGTCGTCCAAAAACTGCAACTGATGAAAATACCTCTGCAATGGTATGTGAAACTTTAACGAATAGTCCAGTAAAGTCAACAAGAAGATTATCAAATGAAACACGCATCTCGAGAACGTCAATTCGAAGAATTATTAAAAATCATAAATTCCATCCCTAAGTGTCTCGATGTCAGAGGCCGCCAATTTGAGCATTTGTTATAATTTGTTGTTTATACTGGAGTACGAACCACTGTACAGTATCACGGATACGCATTTACGAGTTAAAGTTGGTATTCATTTTAAGTATTTACCATTTGTTGTAATTTATGTATTAAAATAAATATTTTCCTATGGATCCAGACTTTCGGCCCACCCTGTATATATATATATTCCTCGTTCGTATTTATTATATTATTATTAATTTTTTGATCATATATATTCCATCGTTTGTATAGAATGAACTATTGTATATTTATTTTCTATATATTTCTTGAAATTGATTCCAATAATTCGCCTAAATAAACAGAATGATGTAGTGGTGTTTTATTTAATTCGGTTTAATTGTATTTCTTTTATTGTTAATATTGGGATTCGTTTAAATAATTAGTTCTCTTGCTAAACAAATTTAAGGAGAAAGTCACTCTTGCCTTTAATAAATAAGTGCCAACTCATCTAAATAAATTAAAATAAATGGTGGTATCTGCCAACTCACAACCCTGTATATAACAACTGCTGGGCTCCTGGACGCTCATTATGCGTCGGACTCCGGTGGAATAAAGAACTCTCTCTCTCATCTCTCCTACTTAGGTTAAGGCTTAGGTTAGGTTTCCCTTTGGGGGGTGAGGACATCCTACCTTCTCCCCCAAATACTCTCCTCCTCCTTTCTCTCCCTCTCTTAGGTTAAGGTTAGCCCTTTGGGAGGAGGTCATCCTCCCTTCTCCCGCCAAAGTTCCCTCCCCCCTTTGCAGCATTAACTTGTTGCATAACCTTTCCACACTTTGCAGCATTGATTTGTTGCATAACCCCTCCCATTCATTGCATAACCCCCTTCCCCCTTTATTGCATACCCCCTCCCCTTCGTTGCATAACCCCCTCCCATTTTGCGGTCATACTAGTAGGGCGTACAGTTGACCTAACGAATGGTTAGGTTAGGTCGTGATATTTTCGTTAATTGTCCTTATAAGTTAACTAAAAAAGGCTGGGGGCCCTGATATTCAGGTGATCCGAATTTTTTAACATCTTTAATTTCTGCAAGTTCTGTGATATAATTCAAAATTTTCCGTTACTTATAGCCTATAGTTATATACAATCGTATTTTCTAAATGAAATAGCCATGGTTTTCGCTTGAATATCTCTTGCTAAATGAAAGTATCCTGAGGTTTCAGTTTAATATGTACTGTAGTAATCTAAGTTCGCAAATATAATTTTGTAATATATCTCTTAATTAATAATTAATAATAACGGATCACCTGAAGATCAGGGCCCCAGCCTTCTTTAGTTAGCCTTATAAAGCTAACTAACGAAAATATCATGACCTAACCTAACCAATCGTTAGGTCAACTGTACGCCATTGACGATTAGTTAGGTTAGGTCGTGATAGTTTCGTTAGTTAGCCTTATAAAGCTAACTAAAGAAGGCTGGGGGCCCTGATCTTCAGATGATCCATAATAAGTAGCAAGAGGGCCTCAGTAATTTGGGGCCTATGACTCCCCAATTACTGGGAGTCAATTATTCGGTCGATAAAACTATAGAAAAGAAAGCAGCCATGAAAATCTTAAGCTTCACAAATCTTGATGCAATGGGTTCGGATGTGAAGCTTAAGTTTTTCATTGCTACGTTCTTTTCTATAGTTTTATTGACCGAATAACTGAACACTCAGTAATTGGGGGGGGGATCAATTATCATTGTATCAAGCAATGAAAATCTTAACGCACGCTAGAGGAAACAGTTGAAATAAAGCAAAACTCATTTATTTCTACAGTACATTCAGAATCACTCAATAGTAAATACAGGGTGTCTGAAGACGCACAGACAGTACTATCTTTTTATAGTATAGATAATAATGTATCTATACTTGTCTGTTTTCATTCTCACATTATAACTACTGAAGCTACTGAAGACATTTAATCAGATCATCAATAATGCAAACAGATACATACCCAAGGGCAACATTAGGAAATACAACCCAAATTACACTAGAGAAATAGTCCACCTCATAAGGCAACGTAACAAACTCAAACAAAACACACAAACACCACACACAGAAGCCATAAAAGAGCAGATACAACAGCTCAACACAAAAATAAACAACAAAATCAAAGAAAAACAAACAGAAACATTTAGGGAATTCATAACACTAAACCACTCCACAGATACATCCAGGCTATACAAGACTATAAACAGCATTACCCACTCTAACAGCGGCATTCACACCTCACACGCGGCTATCTGTCGCAGCCAAAATAATATCCCAACATACACACAACAAGCTAGATAAGTCACTTAAACAGAGACAACAACCAGAAACACGCCGACAGACAAACAGCCAGACACAAGAAAACCTACAGACTCGACACGACCATTACACCCTTCAATACAGACCAGACCACCAAGATCATCAAAAACATTAAGAATTCGAAGGATACTGGACCAGACAACATATCTAACATACACCTTAAACACTTGGGCCCTCAAGGAATAATAGCTCTCACAAATATCAGCACATATTCATACAAACTGTATTATTCCTGACATATGGAAACAAGGTAAAATTATTACACTACTCAAACCGAACAAAAATCCAACAGAACCAGCTTCCTATAGACCCATTACTTTACTATGCACACCTTCCAAAGTAACAGAAAGACTAATCTTACAAATCACCAACCCACACATATCACTATCGCCTACTCAACATGGATTCAGACCTCACC
The DNA here is from genome assembly GCA_023014485.1 of Bathynomus jamesi. Classification (NCBI taxonomy): domain Eukaryota; kingdom Metazoa; phylum Arthropoda; class Malacostraca; order Isopoda; family Cirolanidae; genus Bathynomus; species Bathynomus jamesi. The sequence goes on along the minus strand of JAJOZX010003200.1, from coordinate 310,718 downwards.
ACTCAACCACGACATTACTCACTAACCTCACGCAGCACATGGATGGCATCAACTTCAGACGACCAGCTCAACGTACACTATTAGCAACAATAGACATTAGTAAAGCATTTGATGCTATCCCACGCTTTCCTCTCTTAAACAAAATACTCAACACAAACATGCACAATAACACCAAAAGGTGGCTGAGCAACGATCTTTTAGGAAGATACTCACATGTCACATTTAATGGCAAGTCGTCCAAAAACAAGCTTTTTCCGAACGGGGTCCCTCAAGGCGCTGTTCTCTCACCAACACTGTTCAACTTATACATGCATGACATTCCAACACCCATAGATAACAAGCTTACTTTATCATTATATGCAGATGACATCACTCTAACATCCACCCACAACAACATCGACACCGCTACAAATAACCTACAAACATACATAAACAGTATACAAGACTGGCTCACACACAATAGACTCAAAGTAGCGTCCACAAAATTAACCATCACCTTGCTCACAAGCAACACAAAAGAACACCAGATAACTCCACAGCTTACACTAAACAACACCAACATTCCACACACTCACAGGATCAAAATACTTGGGGTCACATACAACGCATCATTATCTTTTGCAAACCACATTCAAGACATTAAAAACAAATGTACGTCAAGAATTAACACGCTTAGGGTACTAACAGGCACAAACTTTGGACACCAGCAGGAAACAACATCACTCATATACAAACAATATATTCGCTCAGTTATGGACTAAGCTAGCCCATGCTGGGCACCCATTATCTCAAACACACACATAAACACCTTATAGACAATACAAAACAACGCACTTCGTATAATTACAGGATGCACTCAAACAACACCAATAGAACACCTGCACACAGAAACAAAAATACTGAAAGTTAGGGAACATTTAGACATGAAGAGAACACAATTCATGGCAGCAGCGACAACTAGCCCACAACACCCTTGCCACTACATGTACAATCATGCACCAACATCTCGCACCATTAAGGTAACACCAGAGAGCCATTATAACCAAATACTCGATTCCATATCATGCCCCACAGACATCACACAGTACAGAAAACACACACACATACACGTAAGCCACAAAGCACTGACACGACTCGGTCCGAATGCGGTCCTGGGCGCGAAGCCGCCACCCATTAACAGGTCAGAGACCAGCCTGAGCAGATCAGCTCGAGTTAACTTAGCACGATTCCAATGTGGACATCACCCCAACTTACAGACATATAAAACAGACTAGACAACTCCACAGACGACACCTGCCACCTGTGCCAGGGCACACCACAAACAATTGAACACATTATGACAGATTGTACCGCTCTAGCACAACATAGAACACAACACAACATCACTAGTGCGCTGAACCTCTAGTCCACTCCGGAGAGGGCGATCGGTTACCTGCGTGCCGCCAGCTTGCTCGATCATGGTGGGCTGATCGGCTAACCAACAACAACACCCCTGACTTATATTGTTTCTTGTGACAAATTAATTTGATAATGGGCTTAAGATTGAGTAAGTTTTAATTCCAAAGTTAATATAATAATATGGCCAAATTTCATCTAGTATGAAGGTGATTGCAGAACATTACTGTTCTAATTTTTTTATTTTTTTAATGTATCAATTACTTATACCCGATTTACTGCCCATGTGACAGTCTGTAACTTAAATGAATGAATGATTTTCAGTTCATATAATTTGAAATAAAAGAAAAATATTAATTATTTTTGTATAAACTTTAAAAGTTTATTGCGTTTTGAACATAATTTTCACAGTTAAGAAACACTAAAAAGGCAATAACGTTTTCTCTTTTACCTTTCGAAGCTCTTAAATCATGAATGAACAAACAGAAGTCGTAAAGCGATAAAAAACTTTAAAAAAAAACCTGAAGAAGGGAAAATAAGCGAAAAAAAATGAAGCCCAAAAAGTTCTAATAAAATATTTTGTCCTGCTTCACAAATTTCAGATAATGTCACCACCCAGAAATTTATTACCAGCAAACGTAACTTAAGAAATAGGCTATAGTTATATTTTAAATTTAGAACCAAAATAAATAAGTTCTTTTGAAAATAAGTTATATAGGTGAATGCTCAATTTTAATACTAAAGGTAAACTGTGCCATAAATTTAAAGGGTCATAAATAGTTTAAAAATACATTTTTTCTCTTAGTTTTAAATATAGTTCTTTGCTTAAAATTTTTAGAATAACGCAATAAATCTATACTAGTAATTCATAAGTTTTCCATGTAGCTTTAGAGATAAGAATTTTTTTATACAAGTTCCAACTAAAAACAATAGATAAAAGGAAAAGAGAGAGTATGTAATGTTGATTCTCAAAAAAAAAAATGATTAACATGATAATTTCATACCATTGCAGTCTCAGGTAGGTAGGTAAGTAGGTAGGTAGGTAGGTAGGTAGGTATTCTTTCGTCCAAGTGAAGACAATGAGTGAGTGGACATCCTGTATTAATGGATATATGAAGTATGATATATAAAAAAGTGTTTCTTATGCGTAAAACTACTACAGCCTAAAATAAAATTATCTAGGTGATACCTGTGACCAAAAAGCTGCGAGGGGATCTCAAGATGCAGCACTTCATTTATCTTTAAGGCTTCGTGAAACTCATGAAGAAACCATAAGAAAAGAGAATAATGAAAAACACCAGGCGATAGAGAGGCTAGAATAGCTGTGAAAATGGAAAACACCGATGAAGAGAGAGCTGAGAGGAGAAAAAGATAAAAATTGTCATTTAGTGATCAACCCATCCCACGCAAGTGTTGGGCATAACAGCTAGTGTGTATATACACACACACACACACACACACACACGAGTATATATTTTTTATTAAAAAAGGAGGGGCCAAGGGCGAACGCCCGCCAGAGCGCCTCTCCCCTCCCCTCCCCATAGAAGAAGAAGATTGCCAAAATCAAAGTTCGGGGTTTTCGAGATCCTTCGACACTCTGCGTTTAAAAGAATGGAGGTCAAGGACAGGGGGAAAGATGAACTGAGGAAGATTGTTCCAGAGTTGACCGGTTGAGTAGATGAAAGATTGAAAATACCGATTAGCTCTTCCGTTACACAGTTGGACAGAAAAGGAATGAGAAAGTGTAGAAAGTCAAGGACTGCGTGCTCTCCTTGAAGGAGGAGGCATGCAGTTAGAGTTCAGAAGAGCAGTGTCCATTATAATAGTGATAGTAAAAAGAGATTGAAGCAACATTGCGGCGAAGAGAGAGAGATTGAAGACAGTCAGTAAGAGGCGGGGAATTGATGAAACGTAAAGCCTTTGAGTCCACTCGGTCAAGTACGGCTGTGTGGGCTGAGCCATCCCATACATGAAAAGCACACTCCATACAGGGGCGGACAAGACCCCTGTACAGAGACGACAACTGAGTGGGGGTGAAGAAACTGCGGAGGCGATACAGCACACCTAACCTCTTAGAAGCTGTTTTGGAAAGAAAATATACGAGGGGCAGTCAGAAAATAAGTTTACACGGCGAAAATTTCATAACTAAAGGACCTTCATTGATTATGTTTGTATCAGGTGAATTCGCTAATCATTGTTGGCAACACTACACGTCGATTCGGCTGCCATCTACCGTATATTGGTTATACTGTATGAGTCAGATGAACATAGCGGCTCGACTGGAACAGTGCCCTGTCATTTCTGCAACGATATTCTGAGTCTGTCAGTGGTCAAGAATTTCTCGAGCGCATTGTCACAGGAGACGAGACATACTGTAGTTTCATCACCGTACTCCGGAAACAAAACGTGCCATCATGAAATGGAAACACTGGGTCCCCGCGATCAAAGAAGTTCAAGATTGTGAGGTCCGCTGGCAAAGTGATGGTTACTGTGTTTTGGGACTACAAGGCGATTTGCTCGCACGCTTCATGCAAAACGGCACAACAATCAATGTAGCTGCATATTGTTCAACACTGGAACGTTTACGAGCGGCCATTAAACGTAAACGTCCTGGACTGCTCCGTAGGGCAGGACAGTCTTCCAGTAGAGCCGCCATCTTCAACTGACTCATATAACCAACGTACGGTAGATGGCAGCCGAATCGACGTGCAGTGTTGCCAACAGTGATTAAAAAATTCACCTGATACAAACTTAATCAATATAGGTCCTTTAGTTACGAAATTATACGCCGTGTAAACTTATTTTCTGGCCGCCCCTCGTATCTTTCCTGGAAAGATCATGAGGAAAGGAACCGCTAAGAATGTTAAGAGCAGAGGAAGGATTGAGTTGTGTATTATTAAAGGTAAGGGGATCGTCATGTGGAAGATTGTGACGAGTAGACAGATGGAGGAACTGAGTTTTTGAGGCATTGAAAGCCACAAGGTTTTCTCTGCCCAAGTCAGATATAGCAGAAATATCAGAGGTCAGGTGCTTCATAGCCATCCCACGCAAATCCTGGAGTGAGTATTGAGAGGGACGCTTTGGGAAGCGGCTGGAGAAATAAAGACTGGAATTATCACCTTAGGAGTGAATAGGACAAGAAGTGAATTAAAAGATCATCAATAAATAAAAGGAAAAGATTGGTTGACAGAACAGAACCCTGATGAACACCACTGTTGGTAGCTTTAGGAGAAGAACAGTAGCCATCTGCACCCGTAGCTATAGATCGTCCAGAAAGGAAATTTGAGATGAAGGCACAGATAGAAGGATAGAAACCGAAGGAGGGTAGTTTAGAGATTAAAGATTTGTGACAGATTCTATGAACAGCTTTCGATATGTCTAACGCAATAGCAAAAGTTTCACCGAAATTCCGAAAGGAGGATGACTAAGAGTCACAGAGATACGCAAGAAGATCACCAGTAGAGCGTCCTTTGCGGAACCCATACTGACAATCTGAAAGAAGATTGTGAGAAGAGAGGTGTTTAAGAATCTTCCTATTGAGGATAGATTAAAAAAGTTTAGAAAGGCAAGAAATCAAAGCAATTGGACGATAGTTGGAGGGTTATGAACGGTCACACCTCTTTGGGACAGGTTGAATGAAAGCGAACATCCAGCAGGAAGGAGAAGTACCACATGAGAGATAAAGACGGAAGAACAACAGGAGGAACACTCTCAGGACCGTACACCTTTCTAGGGCTGAGCCCAGATAGGGCAGAAAGAACTTCTTTGGAAGAGATTCTAATTTCAGACATAATAAAGTCAGAGGGAAGAGGAGATGGAGGAACAACACCGGAATCGTTCATGGTTGAGCTTGAAGCAAAAGTTTGAGCGAAGAGTTCAACTTTGTCAGAAGAGACGGCAACTGAGCCGCCGGAATGAAAAAGAGGGGGGTGAAAAAAGAAGTAAAGATGTTGAAGAAGTTCTTAGGTAGATGCTAGAAAGAGCGAGAAGGATTAGAAATGGCTAACTTACTATGTTTACCCTTTAATTTCTGTGTTTAGTTTGTATGCATCCTTCTCATGCTTGATAAACCAAAAAAAAGGGTTAGCCACGTTTCTACGGTAGGAAACTGGTTTGGAGGTGGTCGGGCAACTCAAGCATCCTTCTCATGTTGACCAATTTCTGAGCTATTTTAAACTCAAAACATCCCAGCATTAAATTCATTAAAGAAATAGAGCAGAATTCTCACTTAGGATTCTTGGACGCCAATATTCACGGAACCAACAATAATTTTACAACTTTCCTGTTCCATAAGAAAACTTTCACTGGTCTCGGTACACATTTTTTAAGTGAGGTTACCTTTGGATTTAGTTAAACCCATAAAAACGTTTATTGACAGTGCTTTCAAGGCTTTCTCTAATTACACTGGGTAACAAAATTTGAAATTTTTTATGTTTATTGTGATTTTCCTGTCGTTTCTTAATGATTTCGGGGCGCTGATTCCAAAAATGATATTGGTTTTGCTCTATCATCAACCGTTTCAAAAATATAGGTTATCACACTTTTCATATGGCAAAGTATATAAAGAAGGCTAACATAAATATTTTCTGAAAATAAAAACACGGAAATTAATGTTCATTGAGCCAAAATTGTTTGACAAACCAAATGGTGCAAAGGATATAATATATATCATGAGGAGAACCGATAAGAGAATAACAAGCCTCGTTATGCAGTGTGCGTTCCTTAAAAATGCACTGAAGAACGCGACTTCCGCGTATGAACAATTGAACATTCTTATCCTTTCTGATCAGCGACCATACGTAGTCTCCCATCATGGAAGCATCCCAATGGCCCTGGTACCTTTTCTCCATCGTTAGAACATCTGATGGAATCTTTCGCCATGTTCTTCACTCACATTGCCCAGGTTATCACGAAAAAAGTCTAGATGTGAATGCAGATAGTGTAATTTTAAAGACATACGGCACCCCATTTTGCCATAGCACTTAATCAAGTTTGACACCAACTCCTCATAGTTTGGTGCTTTATGGTTGCCTAAAAACCCACGAACCACATCACGGAAAGCATACCAAGCCTCTTTTTCGATCGGAGTCATCTTGGATTCAAGGTTCTTTGAATTCAACAGCGCCTTGACTTGTGGTCCTACAAAGATGCCATCCTTGACTTTGGCCTCAGAGAGTTTAGGGAACATGACCCCGAATCTGTTGGAAAACTTCCCCTCCAAAATCTGACGCAGTTACAAACTGCTTAATTAGACCCAACTTAATATGGAGAGGTGGTAGCAGAACTATGTCAGGCTTCACAAGAGGTTCCCTGAGTACATTGTACTTTCCTGGTTGCAGTCCTTCACGTGGAGGCCACTGAACTGTTTTATAGTGCTCAGTTGAAGCCCTGCTGTCCCACAGGCAAAGAAAACATGAATATTTAGTAAACCCTCCATGTAAACCTAACAGGAAACCAATCATTTTGAAATCACCACACACGTCCCAGTTATATTGTTCATACCTGATTTGAGTGAGCAGTTGTTTGACATTTTCATAGTCCTCTTTCATTTGAACAGAATGTGCAACTGGTATAGATGGATATTTGTTCCCATTGTGGAGTAGAACAGCTTTTAAACTCAGAGTTGAACTGTCAATAAACAGGCGCCACTCTGAGGGTATATGTGTTAACCCAATAGCTGTGAATAGACCATTAACCTCGCTGCAATAACAGAGAGAGCCATTGACATCGTAAATTTAGAACCTTGCAAACTCTTCATGCCGCTTTCGGTATACAGTACTCTTGCAGTCTTCTCCAAGCAAATTCCACTCTTTGAGTCTGGAGGTCAGAAGCTCAGACCATGATTTCGTCAAACCCAAATCTCTAATTAAGTCGTCCAATTCCCTCTGATTTGGAAAGTGAGGGTTTGTACTGAAAGTTACTGTATATTCTTCATCATGACTGCTCTCACCAGCCGACATTTCAGATGAGCTAGCTGCATCCTCATTTTCAACCGACAAAGCAAAGAAACAAAATATAGGCATAGCTATATATGTAGAAGAGCATCAGCACTAAGAAAAATCGACACATAATGACCCACAGTCTGTAAATACAGAAGGTAAAGTAATGGATAGACCTGTTCTGGTGGACGTGGTATTGGAAGACCTACGCCATGTGGTACAGGAGCTATGGACGACGCTATGCTTGGATACTGAAGAGTCTGCCTTCCTTTAACTTTCCTGTACTTAGAAACATCTACCATGCAGTAGTAGCAATCGTCATGGTGGCTCTTTGGTTCTGTCCATATTCTGGGTACCGCAAAGGGCATTGCCTTGCGTACTCCCCGCAGCCACCCTTCAAGTGTGGAGCGACAACTTCCACAGATCACATGGGGTGCCCAGGGCTTATCTTGGTCACCCATCGGCATACCAAAACAGAGCCGATACGCGATCCAGAACTTGGTGCCTTTCACAATCTTGTGCGATACTTGCTTGGGGCCTATGTAATACCCGGCGAGTGTTTACAAGCTCTAGTTGCCATTCTCTTTACCAAAGTGGACTACATTAATCATAACCTGCAGATATAGAGAGAAGAGGTATTAAATCTGCAACAGATTCCAGATTCCAGAAAAAAGGTGTATTCACAACACTGAAATAATGTTCGCAATAAAAAAGGATCGATAACACTCAAATCGTCAGCACAGAGAAGCACAGAAACACAGTACCTCAGTGCTGGTAACCATCAGACAAACAACCTGCTTTCTTTGTGTGCTCACACTTACTGACTTCTCAGACTCTGCGCTCTTCTTTATATAGCACAGTGGAAGTTTCGGGCAATTTCTAGAGCAAGAAACTGTCAACGAACATCCGGATTGTTCTCAACAATTCATGATTATTCTGATATTGCTGTGCCCATAATAACATTATACTGGTAAAACATGAAAAATGGATTATTTCTGAAACCATTGATGATACAGACAAACCAAGGCCAGATTTGGACTCAGCGCCCACAAATGCATATAACAACATAACAAATTCTATATAATGAGAATCAGTGTTACACAGTGTTATTTTTCTTTTCTTTCCGAGATGAATTTTTTAATCGATTAATTTAATTATATTCGAAATTATTTGATTTGTCATTTTAAACCCCCACCTCCTCGTCCCAACTGGTAAAGAAGACTAAAGATATATACCAATGCCCTTTTATGGCCACATCAGCTTAAGGATAGGAAAGGATCTAAAGTGCTTACTTTCCCAGCTCTACCCACAGACTGACTTTAAATTTATATTTACCAAAATGTTTGGTATTAGCTCCTCTTTTTAAGCTTAAAGAAAGGTTGCCCAATGCTTTTGTCTCTAATTTATTTTATACTTTTAATGGTGGCTGTAACGCCACATATGTTGGCAGCTCCGTGCGCCAGCTTAAGGCACGGGTCGATGAGCATCGTGACATTAGTAGCCGTACTAAATCCTCAATCCGTGAACATTGCGTTGTAAAAGCATTGAACATCTATTCAATAACAATTAACAATTTCTCAGATTTTAACCACAAGCTTGGGTGGTTCGAGGTTGACGGATTTTTTCACTCTCGGGTAGCTGGTACTGTGGAGGGAATCGCAGTAGTTTCTCTTATACTTTACTCCTATTTCTTCTTGTAGTGGATCGGAGGGTTCTGTGAAAACTTAGTAAATTATCTGACGGTTCCCCGATTCTTCTTGTAGCGTATCGGGAAATTACTTATTCTATTTTAAAACTAAGTTCTCTGGAGAAAGCAGCGCTCAAAGGAGAAGACAAAGAGATCCTTTGACTGAATTTTACTGCTTCTGAAATAATACAAGTAATGCTTCAGCCTCTAGGTCAGATCAGAATAATCAGAATGATAATTTGAAAAATTACAAGAGTTTATATACTAATAATTTGGTGACATAATAATTATTTAATGTTGACCTGTTTTGTTTTTTATTCTCAATGGGCTGAATTTTTTTTGCAAAATATTTGAATATAAAGGTAAATTTTGACTATAAAAGCATACTGGCAGATAAGCAAGATATTTGAAGATGAAGTCATATTTTTCTTTTAAACAGCATATTGACAGATCTGGTTATGATTTGCCGAGTTAACTTAAAATGGAAATTGAAATACGTATTTTATTATGGATTAAAATTAAACATGCATATGGGCCAAAATTAAATGCTTAAAATTTAAAATTAAGTGTTTTTGGTGTAGCGAGAGGAGAAGGGGAGGACGAGAGGGGTGGATAGCGAGATGGAGAGGGAGAGGGGGAGGAAGAGACGGGTGGATAGCGAGAGGGAGAAGGAGAGGGAGAAGAGCAGAGGGAGGGAGTGAGGATGGGGGACTGCGTTGCTTCCACATTTCGGAGAAAGTGGAGCGGAACTATTGCAGGGGACTGCACATACATCTTTTTTTAATTAAAAAACTTTATTAAAAAAAGGATACAAGCGACAGAGTTTTAAATTTTTTTTATATTTGTTATGGCATTAATATATTCACGATACTCTCATCTTAATATGCTCTTACATGCATGGAGGCGTTTTAGCTAAAATTAAGGCATTTAGCTTATTTATTACATAAAAATAGTGAAAGTGGCAAGTAACAGTAATAGAGACCACAAAAAATAATAATAGCAATAATAATAATAATAAATACAACATAAAGTTCACAAAATGTTACAAAAATGTTTGCAAAATTTTAATTTAAATAATTTATTGTATATTTAGTACAAAAGAAATAATGCGTGTTAAAAAATATGAAAAGGAATAGATTACGAAATTAAAGGAGCTTAATGAAATTAGCATATTTTAAATAGTTGATCGCAAAATTGATTACTATGGTAAAAATGGCAGTAGTGAACTTATATATAAGTAAGACCTAATAAAGTGCTTTTTTATTGATTTACGAAATACATTTAGTGATGAACCCTGCGTGATATGCATGGGAATTGCATTCTATACATCTGCTCCTTTGAAAGAGAGTGCATTTCCTGCAGTATCTATTTTATAGTTACATTTGTGTATAAAATCTCTGGGCAGTCTGGTGTTATAACGGTGGTGTATTTGATGGGGGAAGGGGGTGATTGTTCTTTGAATGGGTGATGTATGTCGATTTTTATTGATAACTTTGAGCATATTGACAGCAACATTCAATTTGCACAAGTTATTTAGTTTTAAAATATTTTGCTCTTTAAACATTGACGAAGTGTGACTTTGTTGTCATTATTCGAGAGAGTTCGCAGACATTTTTTATGAATTTTTAGGAAACAGCCAAAATTTTTTTATATATTTCTTTGAGCCGCCTCTTGCTGTAATGTAATATAATAAATGTGGATGGATGAAGGAATAATACAGGGTAAGAAGTTTGTTTTGAGAAGTCTCTTTTAGTATAAATAAAATTAAGAGAAATCTTGATATTTTGGGTTTGATATGTTGAACATGACTTTTGAAATTTAGTTTTCATCTAAATTAATATCAAGTACTTTAACCTCATTCACCCTTGCAAGAGTACCATCCCCAATCTTTACTTTTTATATTCCTGAAGTTCCTGCTGGTTTCATACAATATTTTAACAAGCTTTTGGACAATTATACACACACACACACACACACACACACACACATATATATATATAATATATATATATATGTATATATATATTTATAAAGCATGTGGTGAGAGAGGGCGTACTACTCTATAACTAAAGCATTTTATTACGGAGCTAATTTTTCTTTATAGTCTCTTTGTAATCCTTTCTCAAATAAACAGAAGAGCGAATTGTTATAAGCTGAAAGAAGAACCAAAACATGGTCAATATCTCGCCGAGATCTCATTTTAGGTGTTATATTGAGCTAATAAAGTTCCCCCAAGTATTCTCAAATGAAAGGTCAGATCTACAATTTCCCAGCAAGCTGTTCAATTACTTTTCTTAAGATTTTCTTTTTTTTTCTGGTTTGTCAGTTACGTCGTTTTGGACTTGATATTTTTTTCTCTACTGATCTTCACGTTATAATTAGTTTCATTTAACTTTCTAGATAAACGCTACCACAGTAGAACTGTAGTTAATTTTTATACTCACGTTTTTATAACGGTACATTATTTTGTATTAATATTTGTAATGTGTAAATGCAGATACAATATACTTCTGGAAATACCTAATTACTATATATATATACAGGGTGATCCAACAGTCCCTATCTATTTTGCTGAAATAATATTATTTTCGGATAAAAATGTAGTAACATAACAAAATTTAACAAAAAACTGTTTATGTTGATTTCGCAATGTTTCTGTGATTATTTAGGTATGAGGATTTTAATTTTGGCATTCATTTTTCTCTACTGTCACTAGATTTTTGTAGAAATACACATTTTGAATTTTCATGATTTTTGCATATATTAGATATACTGAAGGTTTTGTCAACTTTCTTTTTGTTATTGTACGTATATTTCAATGTTTTAATACTAATTTTTAACTCTTATTGAATTTTTCAGATTCTCATGGCTAGCAGTAGGGCTTCTAAGCTTTGTCCAGACTCATTTTGGTATGTTTGCAGTATTACATTGCCCCAAACCAGGTCAAGCAAAAGATTGTTGTTGGCATTAAGTTTTACTTAGCATATGAAACTTATTTTGGAATGCTTATGTGTGACCAAGACAAATCATGGGCACCTCACTTCTGCTGTAGTAGCTGCCGATCAACATTGGAAGGATGGTTACGTGGTAGTCACAAGTCTATGCCATTTGCAATTCCTCGAGTTTGGAAAGATCCCACTACTACCATGATGACTGCTATTTTTGCATGATTAACTTTGCAAAGTATAAGAAAACTAAAATTCAAAGAAATATAATATACACAAGCATACCACCTTCCATTACCCCAGTTCCACACAGTGAAGAATTACTAATTCCCAATCCACCTTCCTCAGAAGTAATTCAGAAGTGGAATCATCTAGTGAGCAGGATGACGAGTTTCATTTCAAAGGAGCATCATCAAATAAGTCTCTACACGTCCCAAATCAACAACAATTAGACCCTAGGTTTTAATAAATCCAATGCAGAGCTGTTAACATCACGGCCCCAAGAATGGAATTTATTAGATATACTAGCTGCAAGGCTTCAAAATACAGGAAAAGACATCTGCCTTTTGCATCTTTCTACGCAGTTCATGAGTCTGTGTTATTGTTCTAATGTGACCGGTCTTTTTGAGGAAATGGGTGTAGAACTAAATCCAACAGAGTGGCGACTGTTCGTAGACACTTCAACAGGAAGTTTGAAGGCTTTTTTTCTAAGTAGTATAGTGGCAAAATGCCAGAGTGTAAAGCATTTGCATAATATTGCAAGGCACCCACCACCCCCTTGGCGCCAACCCGCACCCCTCTTTGTTGCAACCTAACCTAAGGAAGAGGGGAGACCTCTTTGGGGAGAAAGTGGGGTGGCCTCACCCCCCAAAGGGGCATACCTTACCTAAGAGAGAGAGAGACAGGAGGAGGGGACCCAGAGGAAGGGTCTTCGCTTGGCGAGAGCCAAGCGCATATGAGATCTTCAGCCACCCCGGCGCTCTCTTATAGGGCCTCTAATCAGCCAGTTGGCTTAGAAGAATGAGTTGCCAGTTTGCGCCATGTATTTAATTATTCCATATATTAATCAGCCAGTTGCCTTAGAAAACTGAGTTGCCAGATAGTAATATTTATTTAGTTAATCCTTATATTCTTCCGTAATCTGGCTTAGAAACTTGAGTTGCCATATTGCGTTATTTATTAAATTACACCATATATTCATCCATCAGTTGTCTTAGAAGATCGATTTAACAAATAGCATTTAATTAATTCTTCTGAAATCCGCTTCAGAAACCAAACAAATGATATAATTGTGTACAAACAAAAAGGAATAAATAAAACACCAATACATCATTCTGTTTATTTACATGAATTAATGGAAATACAATGGGGCATATATATATGATCAAATAATAACATAATAAATGGAAAATATATAATCATACAAAACGGGGCATTATCAAAATAGTACAGGAAAAAAGTTATATTAAATATACTGAAAATATACGATACGTATAATCATATTAGTACAGGAAATATATATATATATATATATATGTGTGTGTGTGTGTGTACACATAATTTAAATATATTTTCTTTATGTTCTACGGTGCAAAACGCTAAAATCGCATTTGAAAATATACAAAACATAGTACAGTAGACGCCGTTTATAGTGTCCCACTCGGTGCCAAGCCAAAAGGACACTATATCCGTTGAGACGCTATATCCACAGTTTGGTCTCTCGAGGGTTGCAAGGTTAAAAATAGTGAATATATACTGTATATCAATATATTTACAAGATAAACACCTTTATTATGCAATTTCTCATTAAAATTGTTCTTACAATTCAACTGAAACATCAAAACTATGTTAATTTTACATTAAAAAAAAAACTTTCTCTCCATGGCCATCTAGTAAGCCTGTAAACAGCAGGGCATCACAAATAGAAGTGTAAACTAGAGCTGCCAAGTAGACTATACTAGCTGAAAGGAGACACTATAAGCGTAATCAGAGACACTCTATCCATAGCAATTACCATGTAAAAGTAACTGTTTCCTAGTTTTGAGATATTATAAGCGGCGAGACAAAATATCCGGGGACACTAAATCCGGCGTCTACTGTATTTTCAATATATTAGTACAGGAAATATATATATATATATATATATATATATATATATATATATATATATATATACACAATTTTTTCTTTATGTTCTACGATGCCAAACGCTAAACTCACATGTAATAGAGCCATGTACACATGTGCGTTGTACGCGAAATAGGACTCCAGCAGGGGGGCGGGCCTTTCCACGGTTGCAGGGTACCCTAATAATAAACGTAGGTCTAAGGCAGACGTAAAACAACTCGTAGGAAAAAATAAAAAATAAATGAACAATTCGTAGAGAAAAATTTCAATTCAAAAAAGAAAGAAAAAATAAACCCCTAATGACTCCCCGTAGGTCTAAGGTGGATAAAACAATTCGTGCGAAATAAAAAAATAAATGAACAATTCGTATGGAAAATAAATCCCTACCGTAGGTCTAAGGCGAGGGTAAAACAACTCGTACGAAATAAATGAACAATTCGTACGGAAAATAAATCCATACCGTAGGCCTAAGACGGGGTGTAAAACAGCTCGTACGGAAAAAAATAAATGAACAATTCATACAGGGAAAAAAAGAAAAATAAATACATGAACAAATCGTGTAGGGAAAAAATAAAAAATAAATGAACAATTCGTACGGTGAAAAATTTCAATTCAAAAAAGAAAAAAATAAACCCCTAATGACCCCTTAGGTCTAAGGCGGGGATAAAACAATTCGTACGAAATAAACGAAAAATTCGTACGGAAAAAAGTTCATCTAAAATCGTGTAAACACTTACCCGTTTTTAAGTAGGACTAAGGCGTGTCTAACACACACAACAACTCGAAAAGTTCTTGTCAGAGAACAATTCGTACAGAACACACATATATATATATAAGTAATTGTAATTGTAACTGTAATTGTAAAGATAACAACATCAGAAAAATATTAAATGATAAATTGCAAAGTATCGATTTCGTCATACAGGAACTAATCGAGAAGCATACAGAAAAAGAAGAAGACGACGCTATAGAAACGATAAAGGTTAACTCAAAGTACTTCTATAATTTAGCAAAAAGAAAGTCGAAAAACCATGCGACTATCGGACCTTTAAAAAATGAGAACATTGCTTTATCTGATGATCTAACAGAAGTATCTGAAATATTAAGAGCTCAGTGCGAATCATCTTTCAGTATCCCAAAACTGACAAATTGATATGCGATAGAAGCGTGTTCTTTGAAGAAGAACAATTCATACAGGATTTCGACTTTACGACGGATGATATTACACAAGCCATAGGAAAACTAAAAGCACATTCAGGGGCAGGATCGGATAAATGGAATGCAAGGAATCTTTATGAAATTCGAACATTTTTTACAGGATATATATATATATATATATATATATATATATATATATATATATATATATATATGCAACTTAAATGAGGATAAAACATCTCGTACGAAATAAACAAACAACTCGTAACAATTATCAGTAAAACTGGCGTGTTGAAATCTTTGCATTTCGTTCAATATTCATATATATAACCAGCTTTGCTTTAAAACATACTGCCTATTCTTTGCGCATTTTATTGAGTAATATATATTCAGTTTTTCATTAATTAGATTTTTAGGTATAATAATATACTGTCTAATTTGTGAACAATTATTAAGCTTATTAGTGTTAGTTTGCATTAATGTTACTGCCAAAATAATTCAAGTTAACTCCAGTTTACTCATATATGCTGATGATGCAATTTCATTTGCACATGATAATTTGTCTTCCCTTCAAAGTTTCATTAAGCTAGGTTTAACTGCAATGAAGAAAGGGAGCAATTGAAATAAATTAGTAATTAAATATAACAAAAGTAAGTGGATACGCGTTCTCTTAAACAATCGACGGTTAGCATCCCCCCGAATTGTTCATTCTGACGAAGGTCAAGCTTTTCACTCCAGCTTAGGCCTATAGTATAACGTGGAAACCGACCCATGCCCCATCAATACCCCAACGTTTTAACCACTAGGCCACCTAGGGTACCCAGTTATCTACCAACCAATTGTGTGGAAGGAAGAATAGCTTTGTTTTGCTGCGCTCCGGGGAAGATAACCGCCCAGCTCTAGGAAGCACTGGGCTCGGTCAGGGAGAGATTTCGTCATATCCTGAGAGAGAGAGAGAGAGAGAGAGAGAGAGAAATAACGGGGTTTACATTGATATAAAATAAATTAAAGAATAATTATGAGAAATGTGTATATAAATATGTGTGGCTATATTCCTTCGATGTAAAAACAAGCCCATTCAAAATTTACGCGATACCTCTCATCGGAAGCACGAAATATAGTATTTTCCAACCTTTTATATGGGTGCAACGTTTACATTATCTCGTCATTATGTCTGAAGCAACTACAATCGCCACATTGTGCTTTACAGGTAGGAATGGCAAAGGGTGAATGTCCTCAGAAAAGCTCCCCCATTGAGGAAGAAGTTGATACCCAAAATCAAAGTCTAGGGTTTTCGAGATGTCTATATACTCGGCGTTTGAAAGATTGGAGGTCATAGACAGGCGGAAGGAAGGAATGAGGAAGAATGTTCCAGAGTTGATCGGCTGATTAGATGAAAGATTCAAAATATCAATATTCCGTAAGTTAGAGAGTTGGACAGAAAAAGAATGAGAATGTGCAGAAAGATTGGTACTGCATGTGTTTCATATAGGAGACATGCAGTTGGAGTGTTCAGAAGAGAAATGTCTGATATAATAGCGATAGTAAGCTTTTGAAACGCAATCGTATACTCCTAAAATTGGAGAGTAATGAAACACTTGTATATATATATATATATTTATATATATATATATATATATATATATATATGTGAGATTGGATAGAATGAGTTTGAAACAGTATTTCACTACAAATTTTAAAAAGCACGACGGCCCCCATTATGCGAATGTCTTGTCTATTAGCAGTATTTATACTCTTACATGGACAAGAAATACCTCATAAGCGTTGCTCGCGGAGGAAAAATTCTACACGATCAAATAATATGCAAGATTTACTCTATCATTTACTTGAACTGATCTACAGAGTAACTGTTCACATCTTCTGAAGGCTGTGTGTTCCGTTTGCTACAGATCTTGTAGTTAATGTAGGTCCTGAATATGAGGTTGAATAGTCGCAATGAAATTACGATTCAAAAGAGTGAGCACTCGTTCCCTGACGAAATGTTTTTCTGAACACACAAAAAGCCTTGGAATAACTTTTCTTTTTTCCTCACGGTTTGTATCATATATACAGTACATATCTATATAGTTTGATGTATTTTTGGAACAGGGCTTCAGCAATTTCCAGTATGCTCGAGAATGAGATATTACACGCTGGATATTGTAGAATTTGCGCATGCGCAATTGTCTACTTTGAAGATTCTGAATTTTAGCTTTTGGCTCTTCAGACTGTAAATATTCGTAAAGGGACTCTATGAAACGATGTCTCGTTGCGAGATATTCAATAAATACGATCTAAACATACGAGGGAAATCACTATAAAATTAAGAGTGTGTACGTATGTAATGTAAATAAACTTCATATTTCACGAGTGGCATGAAATGTAAAACAATAAATAAATAAATATTTTTAATCTACTTTAGTCCTTCATTGTATGATACATATATACAGGGTGTCCGAGAATTATCTGTACAATTTTTGGCTGTTATTAAAAGTCAACCATGAAGTGTAGAAATTCCAGTATTGTCCCATTTTACAGAGAATCTCATTAAGTTTTTTCTGATACCAAGTTTTGACAAGTTTTTTAGAAATTCCAGTGTGTCCGAACATTATCTCTACAATTTCATCTTTTAATAAAATTCTTGATAACACGTAAAATTCTTAAACAAGATTATTTAGAATCTGTATTTTCAAAAGTTTCTTTTATTAAAGTAACGTTGTTACAAACATTCGATATGTGCGCCATTAGTGATTCGCAAAACATCCAATCGATACTCCAAATGTTGCCATGTACGCTGCAGCATATCCACATCAATTCGCTCAATAGCAGCTGTGATTCTTGCTTTTAAACCATCAATGTCTGTCACCCGCGTACATTTCTAAAATACTTGGCAAAACGTGGTATCAGAAAAAACTTAATGAGATTCTCTGTAAAATGGGACAACACTGGAATTTCTTCACTTCATGGTTGACTTTTAATAACAGCTAAAAATTGTACAGATAATTCTCGGACACCCTATATATATTATATATATATATATATATATATATATATATATATATAGATTAGGGTGGATCGATTTTACATTTTTTTCGATTTCCATATTCTAATAGAGACAAAAACTTGCGCATGCATGAGAAAATAGCCTCTACAAAATCTTAGCTTAATAGGTAATCATCTTCTGCCCCCGGCAGAGCGATGAAAATCATATTTTAGTAGTCAAAAACGTATTTTTCTTATAATTTTTAAAATATTTCAATATGCCTCAAAATTATTCCTAATAACTATAAAGTCGATGAAAAAGACCTCATATGATCGTTTTTCCAAGCGCGTTGTCCTACGTTAATATCTTTTGCCCCCGGCAAAAACGTCAAATGTTGAAAAAATAGGTAATTTATATACATATTTTCAGATCGGCTCTTTGTCTTAAATAATTAATACATTTATATATTTCCCATAGCATTTATATCGTTGCTTAGGCATCATCAACTTTCTAGAGACTAACAATATTAGCACGGACGACATCGTGGCTATCGGCTGTGATGGTACCGCAGTGAACACGGGTCGAAAGGGTGGAGCAATTCGTATGATTGAAATGAAACTACAAAGGCCAGTTCAGTGGATCATATGCCTATTACACGGTAATGAATTATCACTGCGACACCTCATTCAAGACTTGGACGGCAAAACAACTGGGCCAATGAGCTTTACTGGACCAGTTGGAAAACAACTGAACGACTGCGAAAAACTTCCAATTACAGAATTCGATGCCATTCCATCTCCCGACATGACATAGATGATGCCGAGTTGAGCACTGACCAAAAATATTTGTTAGGCATCCACAGAGCAGTGTCGAGCGGTAGCTGCTCTTCAGCTCTCGCGGCTCGAAATCCAGGTAAGATGGCGCATTCCAGGTGGCTGACAACAGCAAATAGATTTCTGCGCCTCTATGTTTCAACCAGTGAACCCTCCAGCACCTTCAACGAAATTGTGCGATTCATTATGACAGTTTACGCACCAATTTGGTTTAAGATAAAGAAAAACTCCAGTTTCACTGAGGGCGCAAAACATTTTTTCGAAATGATGCGTCTCTCTCAGACCATGCCTCAAAGATCTAAGACAATCGCCAACAAAGTCCTCCGTAGAAATTCTTTCTTTGCTCACCCAGAAAATATTTTGATCTCCATGCTACATGCCGATGAGCAACACATAAGAGAATTGGGATGGAGAAGAATATTAAAAGCACGATCAAAACAATCACCAGCGGGGAAATTCGAGCCTTCGCCATGCCTGAGCTGCTCTACGATAGTCAAAAATATTACGAAATGATCAACTGGCAAACGGCTGAGGTGACCGAACCCCCGTTACAAAAACAATACCTGATACCCGAATAAAAGAGTTTGTTGAGACGGGAGACCAGCCTGATGGACTGATCCCACTATTCCCTTGTCATACTCAAGCGGTCGAGAGACTCATCAAATTAGTAACCGAAGCCTCTGCCAGTGTAAGTGGAATAGAAGAGAGGGACGGATTCATCCGCTCCCGTCTTCACTCCCGAACAAAAATTCCACGATTTGATTCTAAGAAAGATTACCGTATGTAAATCGACATGCAGCCAAAGGAAGGGTGGTTGGGGCTGGATAGGGTGGAACTCGACGTACAGCCACCTCCTCGTGGTGAGTTCTGGGTTGCTAATTTTATAAAATTAGCAAGCGAGGAGCTGTACTTAGTACTTATCGTACTTATAACATCGCATTAACATAATTATAATCCACATTTAGACTTTTCTCGGGGACAGAAGATATTACTCTAGAGTCATAAAATTTTGCGTGTGTTATTTCATGCCTAAGCAACGATATAAATGCTATGGGAAATATATAAATGCATTATTTAAGACAAAGAGCCGATCTGAAAATATGTATATAAATTACCTATTTTTTCAACATTTGACGTTGTTGCCGGGGGCAAAAGATATTAACGTAGGACAATGCGCTTGGAAAAACGATCATATGAGGTCTTTTTCATCGACTTTATAGTTATTAGGAATAATTTTGATGCATATTGAAATATTTTAAAAATTATAAGAAAAATACGTTTTTGACTACTAAAATATGATTTTTATCGCTCTGGCCGGGGGCAGAAGATGATTACCTATTAAGCTAAGATTTTGCAGAGGCTATTTTCTCATGCATGCGCAAGTGTTTGTCTCTATTAGAATATGGAAATCGAAAAAAATGTAAAATCGATCCACCCTAATATAGATATATATAGTACCATTCGAAAAAGAATTTGTTTCACTATCCGGGTTAGAACTGAAACAGGAAAAAAATGAAATACTTTCTGTAGGTGTGTCCAGGTAGAAAGAAATTAGTTTCCAAAGGTTATCCTGAAATTCCCTGGAGGGCGAGGAAGGAGTTGAACGCTTTGAAATGAGAAATTTTTAAAAAATTTCAAAGTTTTAATAATTTTCTTTGACTCTAATCACGTATTTAATTAAACTAACATCCCCTTATCTACCTCCAGATTTCAACAAAATGAACCCTAATTAAACCCAACAAACAAAACGTCTGACTCATGTATTACCTCATATTACTTCACGAAGACAACTGAAAGCGAGTTCAGACTCAAATTGCATGTTTTATCACGCGATCAAGTATTTAACAATGGTACGAGAAAGGAGTTTATTACGAAAGCTATTTCATTAATACATATAATATTACGAGAAAGGAGTTGCAATGTATTACGAAAGATATTGAGTTAATCCACTTCTATTACGAGAAAGGCGTTTATTAAGATGAATGAACAATATTAAGAGAAACGAAACAATTGAATATTTTCATTTAACAATAGTCGCATTGTGAACCTTAGAACTGAGAAGGTGGATTATGTGTGTGTGTGTGTGTGTGTGTGATATAAAAGATGAAATGAATTTTTTGTTTAAACGTGGTTAACCCATGACAGGTTTCAGATTTGCTTACAACTTTTAGAGATATGTACCAGAGGGAGATAGATAGATGTACACTTGTACAGTCATATAGACATATGTATCGTTGACACTCGGAACTGAAAAAATACAGGTGCATGATTCTAAGAAACAGAACCGAAATGATGAGGTTTGTACGAGCTTATCAGTCTTTAGAGACGTGTATTGTTTGTGAAACAAAAAGGAGGTTTCAGCTTTGCCTACAGCTTTTAGCTTGATTGGCTTATCGTAAATCAACAGAAGTGTCAGAAATATAATAGTGTATCAAGATTTGAAAAATACCTGTTCTAAATTTGCCTTCCTCCCAGAAATTCTTATCATGACGTGGACCCTTGGTGGCAATCACAAAGACAATAGCGCCTGGACATTTGGAAAACATTGTTCCCTTTTATAATACAGTTAACAAAAATATAAAAATAAGTTACAGATATAAAACTTTACTTTAAAAATAAAATAAACTATATGAAGATATACATTTTCAAGATTTTCAAAATTGAAATATATATATATATATTATATATATATATATATATATATATAGTGTGTGTGTGTGTGTGTGTGTGTGTGTGTGTGGGTCCCGCGGATTTTTCTTTCCGTACAAGTTGTTCGTTTATTTTTTATTCTTTCTTTTATCCTTACACGATTTGATCATTTATTTTATTTTTTCTTTCTTTTTCCCCGTAGGGAGTGTTTACACGAATTTTAGATGAACTTTGTTCCGTAAGAATTGTTCGTTTATTTCGTGCGAGTTGTTTTATCCTCACCTTAGACCAATGGTAGGAATTTATTTTCGGTGCGAATTGATCATTTATTTTTTATTCTTTCTTTTTTCCTTACACGATTTGATATTTATTTTCTTTTTTTCTTTTTTCCCCGAAGATGAACTTTTTCTGTACGAATTGTTCATTTATTTTTTATTTCATGCGAGTTGTTTTATCCTCCCCTTAGACCTATGGTAGGGATTTATTTTCCGTGCGAATTGATAATTTATTTTTTATTTCGCAGAATTGTTTTATCGTCACCTTAGACCTGCGGTTATTATTAAGGATTTATTATCCGTACGAGTTGTTCGTTTATTTCGTACGAGATGTTTTATCCTCATTTAAGTTATATATATATATATATATATGTAATATAAAAAAAATCGAAAATGTGTTGTTTGTTTACCTTCTCTGACAACAGTTTATAATAAAGAATAAAAAAGTCCGTTGTCAGGAGGGACGGATCCTTATTACAAATTGTTTACTTTCGAAGGTCACTGTAAATGCTCGATGAGTAAATTGAAGTTATAATAGATCTTTCTTTAAGTTAGTGACCCTCTGCGTGAATTCTTTATCTTCCGCTTACTTCTGTACCCCCGATTTTAGTGTGTATTTGATAATGAAATAGTTGGTTTGAATAACTTTTAATCAATAAATTTAAGTCACATTTGGCTACAAGTTCAGTTTCAAATTCGAAATGTATTACGGTCAAGTTCAGGTTTTTCTTAAACTAGTCTTAACATTAATTAATTAATTTAAGATTTGTCGTTGCCCGTCCACTACATCCCTCGCAGTAGTTTAGGTTAACGGCTCTCACTATTCCCTCATAAACTCAAAATTCTCTCGTATTCTCTCAAACTCCATATCTCGAACTCAATTCTCGATTCTCACTCAACATCTCTCAAATTTAGTTTTTAACGAGCAAACCCCCTCAAGGCCTACTCGGAGAAATTTCCAGGGCGCCACCCGGCCTTTTCACTCATTCCCGACGAAGCGCCAGACCTATTCTGCCCGGTCCGCATCTGTTTTCGTACTCTCCCTCCTACGAGTCCAAAACGCGCCGAGGCAAGCATTTAAGAACAAAGAAAAAAGGCGGGGGGTAGCGTCGCACGAGTCGATGAGGACACTCGAGGTTTATCTCAAGGGCTGTTTTAAATATTGAAGATAAAACCTGAGGTATTATGGGGAATCAAGTGGCTCGTGTATAACAAATTCGTTCCTTCCAAAAAACAAAAATTACAACAAAAAAAAGTATTGAGTCCTTGAGGAAACTTGAGGCCGAACGAAGGACTTTAATTGTCCGTGAATACGGAAAGATAAATGCTCCGTGAACGGAAATGATTCGTAGTGGAGAGGCAATTCTCAAAACACGAATTTAAGTTACTTAGGTCTATCCAGATACGTTAGAACTCGTAGTTACTACGAAAATATGAGAAATTCAATCGAACATTAACCTAGTTAAACTTGCTTACTATTTATAAATAAATTTAAAGTTGTCAAATCAAGAAGCTAAAAATTAAATTTACATAATAAATACTGAGTCAAACAACATATGCGGATTTATTCTGAAAATCACATTTGCAGAATAAATACTTTTAACTCTTTTTGAGAGTCTACGGGCACTCTTTTCAAAAGTTGCCCTATAGTCCTATAGTCGTAGAATATCTATCGCAGGCACTAAAATGTTTGCCTCGTAACTTATTCCAGGAAAAAATGAAATGTGTATTGACTCACAGTATAATTAATATATAAGTAGAGGAAAGGGTAGGTTTTAGAAAAGAAATACACAGCAAGAAGATCACATTATACGGGGAAATTTTAATTTCTGAATGCCTTATAAGGGCAACGCCTTTCCCTAAATTAAATAATCCGATGTGGAAACGGATCAGCTTTCAATATAGTGTCATTTTCCTTTATGTTAACATCATGAAAACTGCGTCTACTGGTTTAGGACGATTAATTCTTGTAACTTGGGGTGGAAAGTGCTTTCTTTAGGAGGAATAATTCGTACGACGAGTCGCCTAACGACTCTTATAGTTTTCCAAAGGGATGACTAAATTAATTTTCATAAATCTCATAAAGTTCATAAATTTTATAAGTAAAAATGGAAAAACTCTTTTTTTCTTTTTTCTATACTAAAATTTAAATACTCAACCGAAAGACGAAAGCCTACTTTACGAGGGCCTGCATTATTAGTTAACTGAATGAAATTATATGAATTTATATTTTGCAGTATAATTTAGTTATGAGGTGCGGTCAGCAATTAATTCGACTGCAAGCCTTACCCGCATCGTCAGCATCTGATCTCTATTTACAGAAAGTTGCTTTCGAGGGACTTTCGCAATCTCGCTTTATGACACAAAATTATATCATAATGGCTTTATAAATTAATATGCTTTTAAAATAAACAAAGGAAAGCGATATAGCAAGGAGAAAATTTGAAATACACAGACGGAGAAACTAAATAGTTACATAAAGAGAGGTCATTTCAGTAAGGTTCGTAAATTGAACACTTATCGCTAATTACCAATTCGTTAAGCACTAATCACTGAAGGAAAATATTACTTATTTAATTTAAATTAAACACATCACTAATTATCAGTTAGTTACGCACTAACTACCGAATGAAGTTATTACTTTAGCAATTCAATTCTACCATGTAAATTTAATTCAATAAATTAAACTACCTTCATTCGGTCGTTTTTTCGTAAGTATTAAAAATGGAGAAAAACACGAAGGGGCCAGATGGGAGAAATGGTTTAAGTCTTAATTACAAGAATGCCCATTTCCTCTTAGCTAACGTTAGGTACTGATTCTGGCGTACGATATGACTGAATTGCTGGGGACAAT
Organism: Bathynomus jamesi; assembly: GCA_023014485.1. Lineage (NCBI taxonomy): Eukaryota > Metazoa > Arthropoda > Malacostraca > Isopoda > Cirolanidae > Bathynomus > Bathynomus jamesi. The sequence continues at coordinate 285,873 of JAJOZX010003200.1, read as the reverse complement.
CTTCTGACGAAACTTGGGCTCGTCGGTGAAAAGCGAAATTCATGAGGGGGGCTTCTTGGGGGCGTTGGCGATCGGGTCACCTGAGCTTCAGGGGGGCCCGATGCAGGGATTTTAAACCAGGCAGTTGGTACCGGTGGAGGATCTCGGAGACAGCATCTCTTTCAGGTCGCAATTCCGATGACGGCGATTCCCAATACGAAACCAAGGGTGAGGGTGGAGTAGGAGACGAAGGAGGTCGTTCCTTCGTCTGACTTCTTGAGGGTGACTCGTCGGAGGTATCGAGTCACATCCCGGAGGTCCATTCCTCGTGACAAGGAAGCGTTGAAGTGGTGTAAGGCTTCTTTCGTAAACGAGGAGTTTACTATGTAAGTGATCTCGAAATCGGGCTTCAGACTGAGACGTGCGCTGAAAGTGTACGTGGGGCCTTGCAGAATTAGGGAGCCCATTGGTTAGAAAAGGATTCCGTGATTTGAGAAGGTTTGCGCCCCAACGTGTATGGCGCATAAGGTTTAGAGGATGGGGATCATAATTAATTCAGGAGCAATTTTCGTTAAGACAAAACAAAAATATTTTGTATGAGCAATGATAAACAAGAAAATTTCTTCTCTCGAAATCTTAATGAATTCTTTTTTATAAATTTTCCACTCGATTCCCTTAAACTCAAGGAATTTAAAGAGAGTTGATTCGGATGCGTGAAACATGCTATCTATGCATTCACGCTAACCTCTTACTCATCAAACTCTGAGTCAGACGCCACGATATTAGAAGGTGAAATATTTTATAAACGATATGCAGTGAAAAATGTATGCTACATGAAAAAAAAATAATAATAAATACGTATAGTTATATGAACATTTTTAACAACATGAATCATGCCTTTCAGTCAGCTTTCGGAGGGGGGGAAAGATTAATTTAATTTTATATTAAGTGGTAAAAGATTCGTTAAAAGGAAAGAACATTTTTCTTTATTGCCCGGGGGAAGAGTTTAACCCATTTGTTCCCTTTGGTTAATTCGTGTGCGTGTCTTGTTTACTCGTTCGATCGTCTTCTAAACGTTAGCCGATAAGTTCATCTTCTAGACCAGCAATCAGGACTTTTAAATGAGTTCTGGTGGTCGACCTGCGTGTGACCGCAAACTATCCGTTTCTTCGTACCGAAAGCGGAAACGGTGCGGTTCATTGGTTATCTCTTTTTTTCTTTTCGTTTCGTCACTATAATTGCGTTTATTCTTCGGGCGTACGTGATTCATCTCGTTTGTTTAATCTCTCAGGCAATTCTTTAACGAGCAACTCAGTAAGATCATATTTCTCGCGCTCAATGCCTATTTTTGTTTCTATTTGTCCCATGGTGGTTAGGACTTCGTCATTTACCGCCTTACGGCTATGACTCGTAATTTCGACTTGGGGTCGAAATTCAACAGTGTCAATTGACCCTTTCCTTGTTAGACAAACATCGGTCCCTTCGTTCAAAAGTTCAAGGGACATCATGGGATCGTTTTCATTCATTATTTGTTGCTCTGCATTCTCCCTCACGCAACTTTCGTTTATTTTTACCCTGGTCGATTCCCAGGGGCAATCATTCGAGGGAGCTACTTCATTTATGTTTCTTTCGCTGAATTCTTTCATTTCCTGTATAGCCAATTCATCCGCGTCCATTATCACGATATTTTCCTCGCTCGTTTTTAATTCATTTTCGCAATTTACATTTTTGTTCGTCGGATTCAAACTACTTCCGTTCCCACAATACAAACACGAGTCATTCTTCGTCACGTTATGTCTCATATTCACGTCACATGAACAAATAATATATATATTCCATTTACCCATTGTGCTTCCGTTGGGGGATCAATTTCCCTTCGGTTTTTCGCGTTCTCATCTATCACACTATCATCCATCTCGCTCTCAGGTTTTAATTCTCACATTCCTTCCATTTCTTTCTCGCTTAATTCGAACATTTCATACATTCTTCTCGTACACACCGCTATCGTTTTCACATCGTCTGTGTCCTCTGACTGAGACTCTACCTCAAAGTCAAGGTCGCTTTCCCTTTCCTCGCACTCGTTTTGAGGTCTGCCTAATGCAGACTCCGTTCTGAAGGTAAAATCACTCTGCAGACTCGCTTCATCCTCTTGCACCGTATATACACTTTCAATATTGCTCGTTTCATAAACATTTAGACACTCCTTTTTAGTATCATTATTGAAGCTGCGTCTTTCATTTCTTTCATACATTTCATTCATCTCTTTCGCTTCCTTATTTGTGAGATTTTTTCTGTCTCTTTCATCCCATTCGTTCACTTTTACTTTCTCACCTTTATCTCTTTTGTCCCAGTCCCTGCCTTTGTCTTCTTTTCTCCTTACCAATATCGACTTCAATTTAAGTTCTTTTGTCTTGTGTGTTGGCTCTTCCTCCTCCTTAAATGACTCTCGACGGGAAAAAGGTCCCTTTCGGTTGAGGGGTCATTTCTTCGGGGCCACGGAGAATCATCTCGCCCTTTTTCCCATTTTTTTTCTGGGCGTCTTCTGCGGTTAGGTTCTCTTTCCTTATCGTATCTCAGATAGGGTGACGGACTTCGGTCCGTTCTTCTGTCGGGATACCTGCCTCCATTCCTGTCGGGGGAGGGGTAACCTCCGTTTCTTCTGTCGTAAGGGGAGTAGTCTCTGTCGTAAGGGGAATAGTCCCTTCTTCTTCGTTGTTCATAGGGCGACGGAGAGCGGTACCGATTCTCGTACCGATTCTCATATCTGTAGTCATATCTGTAGTTACCCTCATACCTGTTGTTGTATCTGGGGTTACACTCATACCTGTTGTCGTATCTTGGGTTACCCTCATGCCTGTTCTCATATCTGGGGTTACTATAGTTATCTCTATTTCTCTCATACGGCGAGAAGTTCCGTCTTCTCGAATATTCGGAAGGGGAAGAGTACCTACTTCCTCTTCTTTCGTAATCTTCATACCGTCGGTCTCCTCTTGGGGTCCATTCCCTCCGATGATCTCTTTCATTCTCTCGCCTTTAGCTCTCATCCCTTTCACGCGCCCTTTCACTCTCCTTCAATATCTTCACTTTTTCAATCAGGGGCACTGAGGAGCTAGGTGTTCCCTGTCCCCACATAGAAGACATCGAGCGTGCTTATACCAGGCATTTTTGTATGGAATTTGGGTGCATTACTAGTGTTATACGGGACAATATTAACGTGTGGATTGGGGAAGTCTACATTGGGGGAATACAAGTGAAGATACCCTGGACAGAAAGGGGGAACATAGGGATGAGGGAAGTGTGTAGGGAGTGGTTGCTGATACATGGTTGGGACTGATTTCTTCTTGGCCAAGAGGCATGTTCTCGAATGACATCGGCCAAAACTCGACCGAATTTGAATCGCTAAATTGTGCTAAACATAGGTTCGGAACCGGATCAGTCTCAAACTCGAATCTAGGGGAACCGATTGGAAGGAAAGGTATTCTATTTATACCAAAATTTTGGTGGAAAAGAAATGAAGGTTTGATGGGGTTAATTTAGGGGGACTGCCCGCTGTAGGGAGGCTCTCAACTCGTCTTCTAAAACCTCTCGCAACAAAAGATTGGTCGCTTACCTCACTTTCCGAGTTGGTGGGAAAGTTTACTCCTCCTGCGGCTTGGTGTCCAGTAGCAAGTTTGATGTCGACTCGGCCTGAGCAGCAGCAGTCTACGCAATGGTTCTCGATCGTGTGACCCTCACGTTGTCTTCCGTCGCCGTCTGTTGCGAGCTGGTAGTCCTCATATACACACTTGGAGAGCACTTTTTGTCACTTTTCACTTAGGTTTTTAGTGGGGGGTATCAAAAAAGGAAGATCCCACTTCTGACACCAATTGTAATATAAAAAAAAAATCGAAAATGTGTTGTTTGTTCCCCTTCTCTGACACCAGTTTATAATAAAGAATAAAAAAAGTCCTTTGTCAGGGGGGACGGATCCTTATTACAAATTGTTTATTTTCGAAGGTCACTGTAAATGCTCGATGAGTAAATTGAAGTTATAATAGATCTTTCTTTAAGTTAGTGACGCTCTGCGTGAATTCTTTATCTTCCGCTTACTTCTGTACCCCCGATTTTAGTGTGTATTTGATAATGAAATAGTTGGTTTGAATAACTTTTAATCAATAAATTTAAGTCACATTTGGCTACACGTTCAGTCTCAAATTCGAAATGTATTACGGTCAAGTTCAGGTTTTTCTTAAACTAGTCTTAACATTAATTAATTAATTTAAGATTTGTCGTTGCCCGTCCACTACATCCCTCGCAGTAGTTTAGGTTAACGGCTCTCACTATTTCCTCATAAACTCAAAATTCTCTCGTATTCTCTCAAACTCCATATCTCGAACTCAAATCTCGAATCTCACTCAACAACTCTCAAATTTAGTTTTTAACGAGCAAACCCCCTCAAGGCCTACTCGGAGAAATTTCCAGGGCGCCACCCGGCCTTTTCACTCATTCCCGACGAAGCGCCAGATCTATTCTGCCCAGTCCGCATCTGCTTTCGTAGTCTCCCTCCTACGAGTCCAAAACGCGCCGAGTCAAGCATTTAAGAACAAAGAAAAAAGGCGGGGGGGGGGGGAGCGTCGCACGAGTCGATAAGTACACTCGAGGTTTATCTCAAGGGCTGTTTTAAATTTTGAAGATAAAACCTGGGGTATTATGGGGAATCAAGTGGCTTGTGTATAACATATATATATATATTCCCTCTAAAAAAATGTTCGAATTTCATAAAGATTCCTTGCATTCCATTTATCCGGGCCTGCCGCTGAATGTGCTTTTAGTTTTCCTATGGCTTGTGTAATATCATCCGTCGTAAAGCCGAGATCCGTTATACTGTCCCCTTGTGGTTCTTCTTCAAAGAACACGCTTCTATCGCATATCAATTTGTCAGTTTTTGGGATACTGAAAGATGATTCGTACTGAGCTCTTAGTATTTCAGATACTTCTGTTAGATCATCTGATAAAGCACTGTTCTCATTTTTTAAGGGTCCGATAGTCGCATGATTTTTCGACTTTCTTTTTCCTAAATTATAGAAGTACTTTGAGTTAGCCTTTATCGCTTCTATCGCGTCGTCTTCTTCTTTTTCTGTATGCTTCTCGATTAGTTCCTGTATGACGAAATCGATACTTTGCAATTTATCATTTAATATTTTCTTATGTTGTTATCTTTACAATTACAGTTACAATTACAATTACTTATATATACTGTATATATATGTGTGTCCTGTACGAATTGTTCTCTGGCAAGAACTTTTCGAGTTGTTGTATGTTAGACACGCCTTAGTCCTACTTAAAAACGGGTAAGTGTTTACATGATTTTTAGATTAACTTTTTCAGTACGAATTGTTCGTTTATGTCGTACGAATTGTTTTATCCCCGCCTTAAACCTACGGGGAGTCATTACGGTTTTTTTTCTTTTTTGAATTTAAATTTTTCCCCGTACGAATTGTTCATTTATTTTTTATTTTTTCCTTACACGATTTGTTCATTTATTTTTCTTTTTGCTTTTCCCTGTACGAATTGTTCATTTATTTTTCGTACGAGCTGTTTTACACCCCGTCTTGTCTTAGGCCTACGGTATGGATTTATTTTCCGTACGAATTGTTCATTTATTTCGTACGAGTTGTTTTACCCTCGCCTTAGACCTACGGTAGGGATTTTTTTCCTTACGAATTGTTCATTTATTTTTTATTTCCCACGAATTGTTTTATCCACCTTAGACGTACGGGGATTCATTAGGTTTTTTTTAATTGAAATTTTTCTCTGTACGAATTGTTCCTTTATTTTTATTTTTTCCTACGAGTTGTTTTACGTCCGCCTTAGACCTACGGTTATTATTAGAGATTTATTTTCCGTACAAATTGTTCACTTATTTATTTTTATTTTTCCGTAGGAAGTGTTTACCCCCACCTTAGGCCTACGGTATCGCGAAAGGTCGGTTCGGGGTTCGAACCCGCCGTCGATTAACGCTGTCGCGCGACGCACGTGTACATGGCTCTATTACGTGTGAGTTTAGCGTTTTGCCTCGTACTTAATATAACTGTGTATATTTCTCCTCTACTAATATTTTGATAATGCACCGTTTTGTATATTTTCAATATATTTAATATAACTATTTATATTTTTCCTGTACTAATATTTTGATAATGCCCCGTTTTGTATGATTATATATTTTCCATTCATGATGCTATTATTTAATCATATATATGCCCCAATGTATATCCATTAACAGCTAAATAAACAGAATGATGTATTGGCGTTTTATTTATTCCTTTTTGTTTTTACACAATTATATAATTTGTTTGGTTTCTAAAGCGGATTTCAGAATAATTAATTAATTGGTATTTGTCAAATCGGTCTTCTAAGCCAACTGACGGAGGAATATATGCTTTAAATAAATAAGTAATGAAGCTGACAACTCAACTTTCTAAGCCAGATGATGGAAGAATATAAAGATTAATTAACTAAATAACGAATCTGGCAACTCAGCCTTCTAAGCCAACTGATGGATGAATATATGGTTTAAATAAATAAATAACGAATGTGGCAACTCAGCCTCCTAAGCCAACTGGTTGATTAAGCTGAAGGACTCATATGCGCTTGGCTCTGGCCAAGCGAAGACCCTTCCTCTGGGTCCTCTCCTCCTCTCTCTCTCTCTCTTAGGTTAGGTATGCCCCTCTGTGGGGTGAGGCCGTCCCACCTTCTCCCGCAAAGAAGTTCCTCCCCTTTCAACAAAGGGGGTGAGGTGCCTTGCACCAAAGGGGGGTGGGGTGTCTTGCACCAAAGGGGATGGGGGGTGCCTTGTACCATTATGCAACACTATGCAATTGCTTTGCACTCTGGCATTTTGCCACTATACTACTTTGCTACACAATGGCAATAAATATCCATCAATTTCTGTAGCTCATTCAATTCATCTAATAGAAGACTATGAAAATGTAAAGCATTTGCGAAGTAAATCAATTATGAACGATACAAATGGGATGTCTGTGGAGACTTTAAAATACTGGATTTCCTACTTGGATTGCAAAATGGATATACAAAGTTTTCATGCTCCCTTTGTTTATGGGACAGCTGAGCAACAGGCCAGCACTATGTGAGAAGAGAAAGGACTGCCAGAGAGCACTAAATTCTGGTACTCACAATGTCATAAACAATGCTCTTGTTCAAACAGACAAGGTCTTCGTGCCACCTTTACATATTAAACTAGGGCTTGTGAAAAAATTTGTGAAAGCCTTAGATACTCATAGTGATGCCTTTCAACATATACGATCAATGTACCGAAAACTGTCTGAAGCCAAAGTCAAAGGAGGGATATTTGATTGGACCACAAGTAAGGCAGTTAGAAGACAAAATGACCGCTGTTGGAAAGAATGCATGGCAAGTATTTCGGCTTGTAGTACATGGGTTTCTGGGAAATACCAAAAGTGAAAACTACAAGGGCTTGTTGAAAATATGATTGAAAATTTTTAAAGAGTGGGCTGTAGAATGCCAGTAAAGCTTCACTATTTACATTCTCACTTGGACTTCTTCAGAACAAATTTAGGTAACGTGAGTGAAGAACATGGTGAACGGTTCCATCAGGATATTCAAGCTATGAAGAGGTATCAGGGAAGGTGGGCTGCAGCCATGATGGGTGACTACATCGGGTGTTTGCTTCGAAGTAAAGATGGAGAACACAAAAGAAAAAGCCGATCAAAAATTCATTTCTAAATGACCCAATTAATACAATTAATATTTCCTAATACACGAGACATGCTGTTTTAATTAAATAATTGCTGTTCTAAGGTGATCTATTGACTTAATTTGATAAAGGGATATTTTTTCTTTCTGTTTATCATGCTAAAATTTTCATCATAAATAAAATGTAGCATAAGTAGTATATTTACATGCAAAATCTTATTTTAGTTTCGTGAAAAATCAAGGGCTGCAACAAAGAAACCAATATCATTTTCGTAATCAGCATAACCAAATTTATAAACACTAAAAATAAAAAAAATAGATAAAGAGAAAATGTCCAAATTTTTGTTACACAATGATAATTAGATATATATTTATTTATCAAGTTTAGGTCTAAGGTTCAACGTGAGCACCAACAATGTCTTTACAAATCTCAAATCTGTCTACTGCATTGCAGAACACATTCTCAAGCATCTCTGCGGTTATTTTAGCGACTGCCGCGACGATGCGGGTTCGCAGATACTGCAAGTCTGTAACTCTTGTTTGGTGAACCTCAGACTTTATAAAGCCCCACGCAAAGAAGTCTAATGGTGTTAAATCCGGAGATCGTGCTGCCCATGGCCTGTTTCCCGCACGTCCAACCCAGCTCATCATTTTACGCCCGAACGATGTTTGCATAGGGACATGGACCTCCATCTTGTTGAAAGAGAGCATTGTTGAGAATGCCATCTGAACGAAGCTGGGGTTCAAGAAACTGCTGAGGCATGGCAAGATAAATTGACCCTGTTACCGTAGCTTCCGCAAAGAAAAAAGGTCCGTAAAGCTTCGATCTTGTCATTCCCAACCAGACATTAACTTAAGAGAATCTCTCTCCCATTCGTAGAACTCGGTTGCTTTTTCACTAGCCCAGATACGGCAATTATGTCGATTAACCTTTCTGCATGTGTGGAATGTCACCTCATTGTTGAAGAGAATGTGGTTTAATAAGTTTTCGGTATGAATTTTTTCAATCAATTCTACGCACATGGCGGATCGTCTTGGATAATCCTCTTCGTGTAACTCATGTAGCACTTGAATATGGTAAGTTTTATTTTTTAATGTTGATTTTAAAATCCTCAGCACGGTTGAGTTTTGTATGCTCAGTCTACGTGATATTGTGCATCTCTTACCAATTTGGCATTTTTGGAGATGTACCTGGACATCCAGATCTTGCCTCATCATGAACAGATCATGTTCTTTTAAATTTATTGACCAGCTTGCGAATTGCTTTGTCTGTAGGTCCTGGTTTGTGAAATCTTCTTTCGAATTTTTCTCAAATTTCTTTGCACTTCTTCCCTTGGAAACGTAGTGTTACTACCATCACACATTCTTGTACATCCACCATCATCTATGGCCTGTAGAAAATAAAATAGAAATATAATTATTTCAGCAAAATAGATACGGACTTTTTGACCACCCTCTATATATATTATGTGTAATCATAGTTGCTATAAAAAATGGCATTAGAGTTACCAAGTTGTTTTGTGTATTTGGGAATACATTTTTATCAAGATGATGCACTAAGAAATAAATTTAAACGTTGTTAGTCACTATATATATATATATATATATATATATATATATATATATATATATTTTTTTTTTATTTATTTATTTTTTTTTTGTGCAGTTTTAAACGTAAAACTCCAGGATTACCACATCTGATCGACTTGACATTCTCTGGATATTGTGGGTTAGATTAAGTTAGGTTAGATTAGCATAGGGTGGCATAGGTTAGGCTACGCTAGGTTAGGTTAGTTTTTATTGTCGACGTTGTAGTTTTGTCGATCCGATGACCATAAGTCCTAAAATTCCATACCATGAGGTTTTTCTGATGAAAATAGTATTAAAATGAGATCTAACCATGGATAATCCATCTGAATCACCAGAGGCACTTCAATTAATTCCCTTTGTCTTGTAGGCACATTTGAATAAGCCACTACGTGTTATCAAAGGTGTGCCGCAATATATCCACATGTAGGATTCATCTGAATATTGTTTATGTTGTGCTGAATTCTTTTTTTTTGTGATGTAAGGATTGTTGCAGCAAACATTTTCCTTCTAATGTTCACAAAGAAAGAAATCTGGTCGGGTAGTGATAGATCAGTGGTCTTGAATGGTGACCATAGATTCGGTCACCGAAGGACTGCATACGAGTCAAATTTTTCAGTTTTCAATGATTGGTGAAGTCTTACCCCGTCTTGTTGGAAGTAGCTCTGTGCGAGTTCAGTGGCGTCCCGCTGATTCACGAATTAATTCTGCTCGTGATTCCTCGGAAGAAAATTGGTCTCATAATCTTTGTTGCACTTCTCACCACACGCATGGAAATATATGCACATTATTGCACGGGTTAATTTTTGTCCACATTCCTGTTTGGAATGTGACGTATTCATTCGTATTTTATCTCTGAACCATGTATGATCCAAGCCATATTGATTTTCAAGAACACGCATACAGAGAAAAATCATTTATTCAAAGCAACATATCACATTTAATTAACTAACTTTTGTTTGAATAAAAAAATCAATTGTTAAAATATAATTATTTTATTCAGAGTTATTTAATATATGCATTTTGTTAGCTTCAATTTATTATTGTTAAATTTTGTTGTGAATGCTAAACGCTGAGAAATTAAATTTTTCGAATAACAACCTAATATCCAAATAAGAATGCATGTACCCATCAACACATGAATAATAGGAGTTGTTTTAGTTTCAAAGTTCATATTTTATTTCTTCTGAATATGAAGTTTTAAATGTAAATATAAATTTCTCACAGAAAAAATACTTAATAAAATTGTAATGAAGAGTAAATGTACAAATGTCTAATTTGTTAAACGCATCCGTAGCTCCGAATGACAAAATGAGAAGACTCTGTACGTTGCGTGAAGAATCTCATTTCTGTGTGTATGATGTGCATAACTGAATATATTGCAGTTAAGTTAATATTATATTTATTATTGAATTATATTTATTTTGAAAGTGTCATATGTGTAACCGAATTTATTTTTTTTTGCGTATTAAGTTAATATACAAGTTAATACGCAAAAAAAAGAAATTCGGTTACACATATGGCACTTTCAAAATAAATATAATTTATATTTTATTAACAAAAATGTTAAATTAAAAAAATATTTTGCCAAGTTTTCAAAATTTTTTTTTTCGACATGAGAAAAATTAATGACAAGTTTTTGTTAATCTAAAAATATATTTGTAAATTATTTAAACATGAGATTTTATTTAAACCAAAACCAAAAAGAAAATACTCCTAATGAAGTTTGCTTTGTGTGTAGTAATAATAACCAGGAGGGCCAGAAACTGGCACAACGCTCAGGCTAGCTAATGAGATCCATTGCTTTAACTCTTGCATTATCATTATTATTATTACCGGAATTATCGGGGTTCGAACCCCCAACCTCGGTGTTTTTACTTCACTTATAGTGAAACGGTGTCACCCGCTGAGCTACGGAAGCTGGCCTGTGTGTATAGTAAGTAACAAATTGTTTAAAACAGATAGGCAGATTTTGCTCGATCAACTAAATAATTGTTTATTGAAGGAAATTATTAATAATAAAATTAGTTTTGTAACACCGAACACATTTGGTGCTTAAAGATGGAAAAAAATTTGTTGCAACTCCTTTATTTTTATTTGAGTCAACAAAACATTTCTGTGTGTACTTAAAACCGTTCACTGTACCGCACACGTTTCTGTGAATGTGGAAGTTTCAGTTGCTGGATAACAGTCACACAATAAACCTAACTTTCTTGTTTTTTTTGTAATATGCAAAACAATCGCATCAGTTTCCGCCCAGTCGCCGAAGTCTCTGTAAAGAAATGTCGGAGTGTTTGCAGACGTTTGCAGACGTTTGCAGAAATTTCCTTTAAGACATTTAGCTCATAGGCGGCATTAGCTGTTTTCTCAGATTCTTTTATCAGATGTCAAATTGGGCTCTCACTGGTATGGCATATTCCTCGTTCCAGATTCCCTTCGGAATATCGTCGGCACTCCTTGTACAACTCACGCGTTTGTAGCACTTCAGAAAGGAAATTCATTCCTACATAGAGAACAACATTTCAACGATGGCCAATGACAGGATGATCTCCTGTGTTTTAATCCTGTTATTGTATAATCTGAAAATAATATTGCACAGTGCTCTGAATTTTATAATTGGGTTATGTATGTCCGCTGCTCATTTCAAGAAAATTTTCACTATATTTTAAGTTCATTGTATAGAATGTTACTACCATGTTTAATCGGCTGTACTAAAACATTCTCTCTCTCTCCATCATCCCCACCATATATATATATATATATATATATATATATATATACAGGGTCTGTCAAAAAAACTAAGCCAATTTGAAATCTCTATAAAATGCACAATTTGATAGAGATTTCAAATACGTTTTTACACTAAATAAATAAAAGGCTCATAAATAATCTGTGATAATTTTATAACTTTATTTTAAATATTTTAGGAGTTATGCGGTTATTTCGAGAGAGTGCATAGGAACAGAATAAGGGATGTCAATCATTTGCGTGAGTTGATTATCGCAAAATGGGCAGAGCTCCCCCAAGCGCAAATAAATCGAGCAATAGACGAATTCAGACCAAGATTAAAAAAGTGATAGCAATGCAAGGGAATCATATTGAACAGTTCTTTTAATTTTATTAAACTAAAAATTATCTACAGTATATCGTAAAAAAAAGTAGGAGAATCTCACTTTTTAGTTAATTATTAATAAAATTAACAATTCTGAAGATATCGTCAAAAGAATTTAAAGGGTAATAGGTGATTACCTATTCTTTATTGTTTAAAAAATTCAACTTAATTAGATAAATGGTTTTGTTTTAATAAAGGTTTGAATTTGGCTTAGTTTTTTTTTGACAGACCCTCTATATATATATATATATATATATATATCTGCGCCTCGTTGGTGTAGTGGGTAGTGTCGCTGACTACGAATCCATCGGAACCGGAATCGAGACCCGGTGACAGCAGCCGGCGCGCAGCAAAACCCAGCTGTTCATCATTCCACACAATAAAGAAAGTGGTTAGTAGATAAATGGGTACCCTGGGTGGCCTAATGTTTAAGACGCTGGGCTGATGGTGGGGCGTAGTTCAGATTCCACGTTAAACTGTAGGTCAAAGGTGTAGTGACAAGCTTGACCTTTGTCAGAATGAACAATTCGGGCGGAAGCTAACCAAGGGTTACCAAAGGTTATATATATACTAGAATGCCCGCTGCGCCTTGCGCAGCAAAATCCACCCAAAACATAACTACGGGGGACTGGAAGAGTAGGGTTGTTACTAAAACCCTCCCTGGTTCTCACTTAATATGTACTGTATACTAAATTTGGTACAGATTACCCTAACCGTTAAGCGTGTATAAACGAACATAAGGGGACCCTACCAGTCTCCCCCTCAGGATAGGTACTGGGAGGGACGGGTGTATTACTAAAATGTTCCCATGTTCTCACTTCATGTGTATACTAAATTTAGTGCCGATTACCCTAGCTCTTTTAGGGTGTATAAATGAACAGGCATGATAATCATCCCATATACAGTAGGGTGGCCCACTTTTCAATTTTTTTTGAAAAGTATAGGTGATCGTGGTTTTTCCCATTATTTGGCACTATACTAGCACATTGGTACCATTTTTACAAAAATTGATCAATATTTAGGGGTCTCGCACCGACCTTGAAATTACTAGTTTTTTTTTTTTAAATGGTACTTTTTAACTTTTTACTGAATCAAGATAAATCATTAAGTAGGGATGTTTTCTGAATCCTCTTAATGAGAGAAGTCGTTTAGTGTGCCCTCCAATGTCATACGACTAACGATTTAAAGGTTGTGCCTGTATACAGGTAATACCAATGTGCTAGTATAGTGCCAAATAATGGGAAAAACCACGATCACCTATACTTTTCAAAAAAATGAGTCACCATCCCCGGGCGGAATGTATAATGTATATAGGTAATTAGAAAATGCACTATGCCTGTGCCAGGTACTTAACCTATTTCTTTTTTTGCAGATCATAACATTTTGAAATTCTGTCTGAGTTCCTCATCCTTTGTCATGGACAAATCGATGGCAACCATAACTGGAAGAACTCTTGAAGCTACAAATAGAGAGTCATCAAAAGGAAAGGCGAAAATAACATCGCTACCTTCTCTAAGATCGACCTCGGAAATTTTTTTAGTTGGACAACCGTCGTCCTCCATCAGTGGTAGCAAATTGCCAACAACACGGAAGGTTTTGCAACACTTCTTCAGTGTTATCCAGTACACTGCTAACAGGAAAGACGCATTCAAAGAAACCGTAAACAACGTCTTAAAGTTTTGGAACGTGGCCCGCATTAAAACAATCACAAAGCTCAACTGCGAACGGAAGCTAGAGGCATTGTGAAAAAAGTGGCACTTACTCCAAAAGAGCAGAAAACGAGAAACTGACGCCGGAGGAAAACGGCAGAAGTTTTCGGACAGTGTGGACAAGCTGTGGGATATCGGAGCATCTGACGCTGTCGAAGATATAAAGAAGAATCGACTGCTGTCCGACAAGGACAAGAAAGAAGACATTGACTTCTACCTCGATCAACGTGGTCCTCGGGTGGCAACGATGAGCGGGAACGATAAAGTTTTCGCTGTAAAAAGAAAGCTACAGGAAGGAAGAAAACGTCCTCGCCAGGAGCAGCAAACCTCAAAGTGTGCATACGAAACCGAAGATAAGGCCATGGAGAATGATGATACTGGCATGTCAGGAGAGTCGGAGACAGAACTAGCGTTCCCCCTGCCGAAAGAGCCAAGTGTGTCTGTCAATCTTCCTCGCCGCATCCTTAATGCACCTGCTGTCATGGAAGTGGCTGATCGTTTCCGCATGTCCAATAATCAGGTGCGTATTGTGTATAGTATTCATCGATAGCGTCAGTTTTAAAGTGTCCCGTAACCCACATGTATTCTTGACAGTTTCCTTTCCACTTTCCATTCTCTACATAGGTAGTAAGCATTGTGGCTGCTATCACACGTTCGGCGGATCCACCAGCACACCTCAATCAGTTCAGCATCTCGAAAGAAACGGCTCGCCGGGGAAGAGTGTCACATCGCCGTGAAGTGGCGACGGCTGTGAAGGACTCCTACACGCCACCGAGGCACACTGTTGTCCACTGTGATGGCAAAATGGTCAAGGTCAGTTGATTAAGTTTTCATAGCTATCAATTTAGTAATGAGATTCATGAAGCATAATGTCAATTAAAAAGAGAACTGAATGTGAACAAAAATAGGTTACTTTACAACCATGAAATTGAAATATATGGCATATGTTTTAGAACTTCCTTGGAACGGCGGAGCACCGCCAAGCAATTCTCATCTCCGTGGCTCCTCATTGCACAGAAGGAAAGTTGCTGTCAGTCCCAGCTGTTGCTGACGGCACCGGACTGTCGCAGGCGCGGGCAACCATACATGCTCTCGAAGATTGGGGATGTGAGGAGAGCGTCATCGGACTCTGCTTCGACACCACTTCCACCAACACGGGGAGGGTGCAGGGTGCAGTTGTCCGGCTGGAAAACATGCTCGGGCGACCGCTACTCCAGCTGGGATGCCGTCATCACGTCCTAGAGCTTATCGAGGGGGCAGTAGCCGTCACCCTGCTCGGAAGGACTACGGCACCAACTGATCCTTTGCTTCAGCAGTTGAAGAGAAGGTTAGTTCATTTTTTGTGCAAGGTAAAGTTAGGACACACATGATATTCCACTAGTTTATAAAACAGCAAGCCAAACCGGAACTTCAGAGTTTTCTAACACAATTTTCTTGTTTATTATTTTTGAAGATGGGACGAGCTCGATCTCTCGACCTACTGCAAGCTGCAGGTCGAGAATCTGGCGGAGAGTACGTGGCTAATAGAACTCCGGGACGCGACGGTCAGCTTCCTGAGCACAGCTTCTGGTTTCGTCAGAGACGATTACCGGGAAGTGGCAGAGATCACGCTCCTGGTACTCGGGACACAACCACGCCGTGGCATTCACCTCATGCGCCCAGGAGCCTACCACCACGCAAGATGGATGGTTAAAGTTAGTATTTTCAAACAAAAATAATCTAGAGATAAGTTTAAATGTTATTCAAAGATAAACATTTCTTTATAACGCAAACAAAGTAATTGGTAACAATAAACCTGTCTTACTTACAATGGTGCCTATTCTGTTTGAGGTCATCTACTACACAAAACTGCTGATGTTCAGTAGGCAGCTGGAGCTCGACGCCGTGCTGGTCGACAAACTGCAAAGGATCGTGGTGTTCATCGCTCTTTTGTACGTACCAGCTTGGTTGGCGGCCCCTGTAGCAGCTGATGCGCCGTTGAATGACCTGGTACTATACCAGCGTTTTCTGAAGTATAAGGCAGTGGACCGCGAGGTGGCAGAAGAGTCACTGGCAGTGATGAGGCGGCACTTCTGGTATCTGAGGCCTCAGCCCGTCATCTTCGCTCTATGCAGCAACAAGGTGGATGGCACTGTGAAGCAACAGATGGCAGAGAAGCTGTCCCACCTCCCTGTACCCAAAGACTTCACATACGAGAACGTCTCAGTCGACGTGATGACGCTACTCCCCGACCTGATCGACGAGTCCTCCTGGTTCTTATTTGCAGGTCTGAAGATGTATGGGTCTTCGTGGTTCACCCTGCCAACTGATAAGTGGGACGAGAACGAGGACTTTTGTCGTCTGAAGGATGTGATCTCTAATCTCTAGGTCACCAATGACGTCGCTGAAAGAGGAGTCCAACTGATATAAGACTATGCGAACACGGTCACAAAGGACGAGGCACGGCTGCAGGATCTTCTGCAAGTGGTGGAAAAGAACCGGAAAGAGCTCGGCGACTTCAAGAAGTCATCACTCGCCACGATGACATAGCACAGAGGGCCAACGTTGCAGCCAGTGACGTGTGATAGTGGTCAATACAATGCAAAAGTGATTGTTTAAGTTACTGTTTCTTTCTTCCTCATTTGTCTGCTATTTGCTGATTTTTTGAAAAGTATAGGTGATCGTGTTTTTTCCCATTATTTGGCACTATACTAGCTTATTGGTATTACCTTTATACAGGCACAACTTTTAAACCGTTAGTCGTATGACATTGGAAGGCACACCAAATGACTTCTCTCATCAAGAGGATTCAGAAAACATCCCTACTTAATGATTTATCTTGATTAAGTAAAAAGTTAAAAAGTACGCATTTAAAAAAAAAAACTCGTAATTTCAAGGTCGATGCGAGACCCCTAAATATTGATCAATTTTTGTAAAAAATGGTACCAATGTGCTAGTATAGTGCCAAATAATGGGAAAAACTACGATAACCTATACTTTTAAAAAAAAATTGAAAAGTGGGCCACCCTAATATACAGTATAATATACTCATTTAGTAAGAACAAATGAATTAGTGAAGGTACTAAAAAGATACTTGAACTTTTCTGAAATAAATTTACTGGAAACAAAAGTATAAGGCAATAAAACTACTCAATTTAATATTTTGAGTGTTCTATATTTTCCTCTCTCTCTCTCTCTCTCTCTCTCTCTCTCCGGATATATATAATACCAATGTTAAGCGTACGTGTAATCTTACGCTTGCTCTATTTTGCTTCTTTTCCTAAGTCTATTCTCCAAAGGGTAAATACACTGTATATTAAATTGTGTATCCTCTTATTATTGTCACTCGAAAAAACGTTAAAAAGGAGGAAAAAACTATAGATGGCAGCCGTATAATAAGTGGCGGAAAGCATGAGAAATATCTTCATGATATACGCACGCTATAAGCTATAAACATAATAATCCCCAATTTCACTTCGTTAAAGATGTCCCGCTCCATGAAGCCCTGTGAAGCAAATGATTGGAAAATTAATAGTTGGTATTATGTGACAAAAATTCAATTTCCTCTGACTGAAATTGTTGATTTATGCACACATTGTTGTGCCCCTTTCAAGATAAAGAGAAGGGGAGAGCGGAGTAAATATAATGTAATATTCCTTTGCGTGGGCCTATTTTCCTTTATAGGTGATATTAGAATAAAATAAGGTCACTTTTAAACAGGGTTAACGCGCTGTTTTACAACACCATTCTTTATATTAATTGCTTTCGTGACATTCCTTTTTAAACCAGGCAGATCCTTTTCCCCACTCCCCCTCTCTTTTTTGGTGAGTAAAAGACTAAATTTAGTTAGAAAGTTTTTAATCGTTACAAAGTAGCTTAAAAAATTTTATTTATAAGAAAAACATGAAAGGGAAACATTTAACTTAGTTTAAAGGAATCTTTATACGTCTTGGCATATGATTCCATTCACAGTAAACAATGTCTTCCAACAACAGAGAGAGAGAGAGAGAGAGAGAGAGAGAGCAAAAGGAAAAAGAATTATACATCTACATTCTGTTTATCTTTTAAAAGATAATATCAGTAATGTACGTTGTTGCATATACATAGCTATATATACACTGTATACACTATACACACACACTCTATTCATATCTTAAATACTGTTATTTATTAGTTTATTTGGCTCACTATGTTAAAACAAATCGCACTTTCCAAAGTACAGTAGATGCTTATGTTACGAACTTTAACTAAAGAGGAAGGTAGGATTATAAATTATTATGTATACTGAAGTTCAGAATTAAGATTTTTGCATAGAAGGTGCAAGTAAAAAGGCAAAAGGAAGCTTGTTCCGCAAACAATAAACGACAGATACTATATTTATCTTTCGTTACTTTTTCCATCATATGGTTAAAGATTTGATTTCCCAAAAGGATTCTTCATCATCGCATGATAGAAAAGATGAAGACCAAATTAATAAAGTATTGATTTAATTATCATATATCTTGATTTACACTTTTTTCCGAGGCTTTAAAGGGGACAGGATTCTTGCTGCACTGAAATATTTCAGAAAATAGACTTGGTATATTTTTCTTTTATTCGTGGTGTCACATTTCACGCCCAAATCTTATTTTTCATGCCCAAATCGATAGTGGATAAAGTCAGAACGAACATAATAGCTTCAGAGACGTACTGTAGGCTCGAATTCAACCAGGTAAGACAGAATTCCATATTATGGTTAGTGTTAAGTCGTAATTATTCACTAATAGGTTGTTATAGAGAGCGTAAAAACCTATAAATAAAGGTTTACTTAGTGGGAATTTAATTGGCATTTCGTCCATAATGGAGTTTTCATGTTCAAATATTTTGGTTTGACGTCAACTGACTTGTATTTAAAATTGAAAACTTATAAAACTTCAATAAGCATTCCCCCGTGGAAAACCTAGAAGCACAGTAATCGCCCAGATTCCAAGTGCGGATTAAGGAAGCCTCGATTGCAGATTAATAGGCATTAATAAATAACACTGGTCAACTTGTATTTTTCATCAGATATAATTATGTGGGCTAGACAACTGTTGGGACGCTGATTCCAAATCTGTTTTCGGTTTTCCTCTAGCACGTCTAGTTTGCCGAGATGAGACGAATCATAATATATATAATAAATATAATATATATATATATATATATATATATATATATATAGGGTGAACCAATGTAGGTGGACAGTAAATGATAACGTTTATTTTGAGAATACATATTTAATTTTTTTGTATACTATAATACAAAATAAAATTTAAATAAATTTAGTTATAATATTTAATATAATAAAACACAAACACCATATTATAATGAACACCATAGTTATAATATAATATTACACAAACCGTATTCAACCTACTGTCCACCTACTTTTGGTTCAACCGTGTATATATATATATAATATATATATATATATATAATATATATATAATATGCATATAACTACAATATATAAAATATAATATACAATACTATATATACAATATATAATAATGAAGGGGTGCATGGAGGGTATGGACTGGGAGACAAAAATCCAGAAAGAGAGCGAGTGATAGACTTTGCGGTTGCTTACGATTTGGTATTGGTAAACACACTGTTTGAGAAGAAGCGGAAACATCTAGTAACGTACAACAGTGGAGGTAGAAGTTCACAGATAGATTATTTGCTATACAAAAGTACACACCGTAGTGAGATTGTAAATTGTAAAGTAATAGTAGGAGAGAGTGTGGCGCCACAGCATAGACAGCTAGTGATGGATATGGAAATGAGAGGTGCTGTAAATTCGAACCGGAGAAAAGTGGCTAAAATCAGGTGGTGGCGGCTTAAATACCAAACAATTAGAGAAGACTTTAAGTGAGCAGTACTGGAAGATGGAAATGAGATGGGGTATTTCGACGAGAGGACTAGACTGGGGTGGAGCCAGGTAGCGAATAAGATCCGAGAGACTGGACGGACAGCGCTGGGGATATCGAGATGAGGAAGAGGAGATGACAAGAAGGCTTGGTGGTGGAGCCAAGAAGTGCAAACAGAGATACAAGATAAGAACACGGCAAAGAAGAGATGGGATGAATCAAGAGAAGACGATCGAGTGAGATATGAAGAAACAAATAAAAGGGCTAAGAAAGCAATGGCTCAGGCAAAGGCAGCAGGCTGGCAGAACATTTATGATGAGTTGGAGACACACGAAGGCCAGAAGAGGATCTATAGCATAGCGAAGGCAAGAAATAAAGCTACAAAGGATGTAACGCATATAAAGCAAGTCAGGAATGAAGAAGGTGAGGTACTGGTGAAGGAAGAGGAAATAAAGAAGAGATGGGAGTGTTATTTCCAAAACATCTTAAATGTAGAAAATGAAAGCAGGATTTTTGAGGATGGCGTGGAAAATCTAGGTATGGTAAGAAATGTAGACAGAGAAGAAGTAAGGATGGCTTTACCAAAAATGAAGAATGGAAAAGCGGGAGGACCAGATGAGATACTATCAGAAGTATGGAAGTCGTTGGGGGAAGAAGGACTGGATATATTGTGGAGGATAATGACTACAGTTTTTGAGACTGAGAGGATACCAGAGGAATGGATGGAAAGTACATTGGTACCAATTTACAAGCAGAAAGGAGACATCCAAGAGTGTAAAAATTACAGAGGAATAAAGCTTACATCTCATACCATGAAGATCTGGGAAAGAATTGTGGAAGCGAGACTGAGAGAGGAAGTAGCGATCTCTGATGAGCAGTTTGGTTTTATGCCAGGAAAAGGAACAACGGATGCAATATTTGCACTTCGACAATTACTAGAAAGGTACGGAGAAGGAAGAAAGGAGTTATAGCTAGTGTTTGTAGACTTAGAAAAAGCGTACCTGAGAAGTATGTCAGGCTGATCCAAGATATGTATCAGGGAGCTATTACGAAAGTGCGAAGTAGTATGGAGAGACCGAGAAATTTGAGGTACGAGTTGGTCTACCAGGATCAGCGCTGAGTCCGCTGATTTTTTATATTGAGATGGATGTGATCAGCAAAGACTTGATAGAGGAGGCTCCATGGACCATGATGTTTGCTGATGACATCGTGTTGTGCTCAGAAACAAGAGAGGGAGTGCAAGAGAAATTAGAAAGGTGGAGAGTAGCTCTGGAAACTAGAGGACTAAAAATAAGCAGAGAATAGACCGAGTATATGAAATGTGCACCTGGAGACGAACAAATAGGAAGTGTCATGGTCCAGGAATTTATTGTAAAGAAAGTTAAAAGTTTCAAGTATCTGGGATCAATCATAGAGGAGAAGGGAGACTTGGAAGGATTCAAGCTGGCTGGAAAAATTGAGAGAGGTATCGGGAGTATTGTGTCATAAGAAGGTGAATGTGAGGATGAACGGAAAACTGTTTAAGACAGTAGTAAGACCAGCACTACTATATGGGGCAGAAACATGGCCGATGAAAAGAAGCCTGGAAAATATAATGGAAGTGCCAGAAATGAAGATGCTCCAATGGATGTGTGGAGTGACTAGGAGGGATAGAGTGAGGAACAACAAGAGGAACAATACGAGGAACAACAAAAGTAACGGAAATCTCCAAGAAGGCATAGGAAAGGAGATTGAGATAGTATGGACATGTCCAGAAGAGGGAGGAGACGTATGTGGGACGACTGATGCTGAGGATGGAAATTCCAGGCACGAGGAGAAGAGGAAGACCTAAGATGAGGTGGCGGGATAGACTGAAGAAAGATATGAATGAAAAGGGACTGGAGGAAGAGGTGGCTCAAGACAGAAGTGAATGGAGAAGAAGGATCTGCAACAGCGACCCCACATAGAAGTGGGCTAATAAGACTGCGGAAGAAGAAGAAGATACAATAAATAAAATGCGTCCTTTATATAATAAAATAATATATATAATATGCATATAACTACATATAATATATAATACTATATATACACAATATATAATATGCTTCTTTATATATGTAGCGGAGTATTTGGTCGTTGCAACTTAGGTTTAGGTTTTTGCTTTACCGTTTCTGTACCCTCATGTATGGCATTTTGTCATTTCAACTTAGGCTTTCCGCAGGTTGTCTTGTAGTATTTTAGGTGAGAGCAGTTGTTGGCTACAAATTTGCAAACGTTACGCATGTACACCCTTTTATTCTTTGGCGTCACAGTCATATGTCTAGTTGTGTGTTGTGTTTTGTTTTGTGTCGTCCAGTAGCATAGTGGCAAAATGTATGAGTGCAATGCAATTGCAAATGTTGCATAGTGTTGCAAGAGTGCCACCCCCTTTTTGCAAACCCCCACCCTCTTTGTTGCAAGGCACCCCCCCCTTTGTTACAAGGGGGGAGACCTCTTTGGGAGAGAAGGTGGGACGGCCTCAGCCCAAAGGGGCATACCTAACCTAAGGAAGAGTGGGGGACCTCTTTGGGGGAGAAGTGGGACGGCCTCACCCCCCAAAGGGGCATACCTAACCTAAGAGAGAGAGGAGGAGGGGACCCAGAGGAAGGGTCTTCGCTCGGCGAGAGCCATGCGCATAGGAGTCCTTCAGCCAAGCCGCCGCTCTCTTATAGGAACCCTAATCAGCCAGTTGGCTTAATTAGCCGGTTGGCCGAGTTGCCAGATTGCGCTATGTATTTATTTAAACCATATATTAATCAACCAGTTGGCTTAGAATGCTGAAATGCCAGATTGCGTTTGTATTTAATTAAAGCATATATTAATCAGCCAGTTGGCTTAGAAGACTGAGTTGCCAGATTGCCTTATTAATTTATGTAAACCATATATCAATCAGCCAGTTGGCTTAGAAGGCTGAGTTGTCAGATAGCAATAATTATTTATTTAAAGCATATATTAATCAGCCAGAGCCAGCGGGCGCCACAGTAAGTTGGCTTAGAAGACTGAGTTGCCAGTTTGCGCTATTTATTTAATTAATCCTTATATTCTTCGGTCAGTTAAAAAGAAAAACTAATTAGGGTGTAAAACAAATCATACGGAAAAAAGTTAATCTAAAATTCGTGTAATAACTTCCCCGTTTTAAAGTAGATCTAAGGCGGGGCTAACACAACAATTCGAAAAGTTCTTGCCAGAGAACTCGCACGAAAAAAGAAAAATAAATAAATGAACAATTCGTAAGGAAAAATAAAAAATAAATAATTAAATTAAAACACAATTCGTACGATTGTTCTTTATTATCAAAAATTAGTTAATTGGAAAACATGGGTAATAAAGTTATTTTTAGCCACCCTACCCACTAAAGATAGGATTTACAACTTAAGAACGAGTAAGAGGATGAGAAAAGGTAATATAGATATGGAAAAAAGAAATTGATAATGTAACTGAATGAAAGAAACATCATAAGGAAGAAACCGATTAAGATAGAAAGAGACGACATAAAAACATGTCTTTTTCTAAATAAATAAATAATATTAATAATATTAATAATAAAGCTTAAAAAAATACAAGTAAATGAATAATTAAAACTTTGAACAAAACGGATGGAAAAACAAATTAAAGCAGATCAATATCCACGTTATGGCCGCAAAAAGACTGAACAATGCGGTCGGAAAAAATTGCCATGACCTTTATAGTAACACACGGTTGTCTCTCCGTCCCTCCAAACCTCTCAACCCCCATCTAAGCTTGTATATAATATATATATATTTGCTCATTTATCATCAATTCGTACAAGATTTGTCGATAAATAAGTCCTTTATACACTACAGAAAGTGTTTTCAGGTATCTCTGTTGTCATATATATAGTATATATAGCTTTTCTAATCTGTACGTGACCACATAAATAAATAAACCATTCCGCACAAGGTTTTTTTGAATAAAACACCAAACATATCACTCACATTATCTGAGCAAATGCTTATATTATGCTACGTTTGGAAATTGGATTGTGTATCCATCAATAAAGAATTGGAAATTGTTTCGATATATATATATATATATATATATATATATATATATCAGTCGAACTTTATTTTGACTCTCTCCTGGGTTCGTTTCCCAGGCGGTTCGCCTCATTTTTCATTATTTCGTTATCTCTCCTCCTCGTGTGCAGAAACGTTCCTTAATACTTATGTCGTTTCTATCATATATATATATATATATATATATATATATATATATATAAGACCTACTAAGTTATATTTTGGGTAAATACAAAAATTAACTCGTTGAAGTGAATGGACATTTTCCGAAACGTCAGAATAAGTTTTGATATTTTCCAGGGAGATAACATATCTTCTTATAAATTAACACAGCCAAAATCACGTATTTGTGGAAAAATCACTATAATTAAAAAAAATAGAATAAACTGCACTCTTTCTTGAGAATTATTTTCAGTGCCGGATCGTGATTTGTCAGTGCCCAGGCAAATTGAATTTCAAAGCCTTAAGACATTTTTAACATTTTATTGATTTTTCTTAATGATAAAAAAACCACAAATATAAGAATATATGCCTCTCGCCACAATAATAAGAAATAAAAAAGACACTCCTCAACAATTTGAATGCATGTCAGACGAATTTCATATTTTGGATTTCTTTTTATTCATTTATTAAGTTTTTTCCTCGTTTTATATCACCTACTTTATGTAGTAAGTAAGTAATATATGAAAAGATTTATTAGCATTCTATAGTCCATATGCCGCGACGATGCGGGTTCGCAGATACTGCAAGTCTGTAACTCTTGTTTGGTGAACCTCAGACTTTATAAAGCCCCACGCAAAGAAGTCTAATGGTGTTAAATCCGGAGATCGTGCTGCCCATGGCCTGTTTCCCGCACGTCCAACCCAGCTCATCATTTTACGCCCGAACGATGTTTGCATACGGACATGGACCTCCATCTTGTTGAAAGACAGCATTGTTGAGAATGCCATCTGAATGAAGCTGGGGTTCAAGAAACTGCTGAGGCATGGCAAGATAAATTGACCCTGTTACCGTAGCTTCCGCAAAGAAAAAAGGTCCGTAAAGCTTCGATCTTGTCATTCCCAACCAGACATTAACTTAAGAGAATCTCTCTCCCATTCGTAGAACTCGGTTGCTTTTTCACTAGCCAAGATACGGCAATTATGTCGATTAACCTTTCTGCATGTGTGGAATGTCACCTCATTGTTGAAGAGAATGTGGTTTAATAAGTTTTCGGTATGAATTTTTTCAATCAATTCTGCGCACATGGCGGCTCGTCTTGGATAATCCTCTTCGTGTAACTCATGTAGCACTTGAATATGGTAAGTTTTATTTTTTAATGTTGATTTTAAAATCCTCAGCACGGTTGAGTTTTGTATGCTCAGTCTACGTGATATTGTGCATCTCTTACCAATTTGGCATTTTTGGAGATGTACCTGGACAACCAGATCTTGCCTCATCATGAACAGATCATGTTCTTTTAAATTTATTGACCAGCTTGCGAATTGCTTTGTCTGTAGGTCCTGGTTTGTGAAATCTTCTTTCGAATTTTTCTCAAATTTCTTTGCACTTCTTCCCTTGGAAACGTAGTGTTACTACCATCACACATTCTTGTACATCCATCATCATCTATGGCCTGTAGAAAATAAAATAGAAATAATTATTTCAGCAAAATAGATACGGACTTTTTGACCACCCTCTATATATATTATGTGTAATCATAGTTGCTATAAAAATGGCATTAGAGTTACCAAGTTGTTTTGTGTATTTGGGAATACATTTTTATCAAGATGATGCACTAAGAAATAAATTTAAACGTTGTTAGTCACTATATATTATATATATATATATATATTTTTTTTTTATTTTTTATTTTTTTTTTGTGCAGTTTTAAACGTAAAACTCCAGGATTACCACATCTGATCGACTTGACATTCTCTGGATATTGTGGGTTAGATTAAGTTAGGTTAGATTAGCATAGGGTGGCATAGGTTAGGCTACGCTAGGTTAGGTTAGTTTTTATTGTCGACGTTGTAGTTTTGTCGATCCGATGACCATAAGTCCTAAAATTCCATACCATGAGGTTTTTCTGATGAAAATAGTATTAAAATGAGATCTAACCATGGATAATCCATCTGAATCACCAGAGGCACTTCAATTAATTCCCTTTGTCTTGTAGGCACATTTGAATAAGCCACTACGTGTTATCAAAGGTGTGCCGCAATATATCCACATGTAGGATTCATCTGAATATTGTTTATGTTGTGCTGAATTCTTTTTTTTTTTGTGATGTAAGGATTGTTGCAGCAAACATTTTCCTTCTAATGTTCACAAAGAAAGAAATCTGGTCGGGTAGTGATAGATCAGTGGTCTTGAATGGTGACCATAGATTCGGTCACCGAAGGACTGCATACGAGTCAAATTTTTCAGTTTTCAATGATTGGTGAAGTCTTACCCCGTCTTGTTGGAAGTAGCTCTGTGCGAGTTCAGTGGCGTCCCGCTGATTCACGAATTAATTCTGCTCGTGATTCCTCGGAAGAAAATTGGTCTCATAATCTTTGTTGCACTTCTCTCCACACGCATGGAAATATATGCACGGTAGGCCGTTTCGAAAAATCGAAATTTATGATGGCTCAACGCACACATACTAAAAAAGTAATATGTCATGAATAAAGACTTCATGGAAAATATTAAGACAAGAGCTTATTGTTATCCCACCCCTCAATGCATATCTATTTTACCCCTCATGAGAAAATTTTCATTTTTCTGGCAAATATATTTATTTATTTTGTGATGTCCTCTTAAATTTGGTATATAAAATTCATAAATAAAATTGGAAGATAAGTAGATAATTTTCAGGAATGGTCCAGTAACCCCCCTATATTCTTTAGAGAGAATTCTAGAAAATTCTTCCTTCAGGATAACTATTCTAGAATTTCAATTTTTTCCCTTTATGGATTATATGATGTTTTATTTGCTTTTTCATCTATAATTACTGATATTTCACAAGTTTACTGTTCTAGAAAGGTTACTTCATGTTACTTTACAACTTTCTTACAGTAATCAAGTCATAATATAATTTAGGTGAGTGATTAATGATTATATTATATTATTATTAAGACTAACAGGTGGTAAAACTTTTTCCCTCAGAATTATGGCAAAAACCAGAAACAAGTGTGAAGTCTGGTTGGTCGGACAAGTGCTGGAAGAGGGTTTTTCTGAGAAGCAGCTTCCAACTAACAGTGATGTCCTTAAACGTCTTTTTTATCACATTAAGGTGGGAAAGCAAAATGTCTCTGTAGCTTGCGCAACTGTAGCCAACGAAGTTATTGCTATGTGGGAAAAAGCCTCCTTAATTACATCCCACAAGCCTTATATTGTCTCAAAGCTTAAAAGGCTTTACAATAAGCATGAAGGGCTGGTCAAGAACCGAACTCGACGAACTCCTACCCAAGAGAAGAATGAAGCAGAATTTGTCACCAGCTTAAAGAAGCTTTTCGATGTAGCTCATTCAGAAGTGGAAACAGAAATAAAATTGCAGGAGGATAAAGATTTTCTTAAGGATCAAAGGAACGATCGGAAAATGATTATGGGTCCGGAAGACAAGGAGTTTTCAAGAAAGGCAAAAGCACGACAGATAAGCATGGAAAGAATGGAAAAACTTCGCAGGAAATCAAAGGAAGAAATGAGGCAATTGACAAAGGTTGTGGATCTCAACCAATGTGAAAATTCCGGTTCAGGAGGAAGTGAAGAATCATCTGGTGATGAATTGTTCTACAGAGCACTCTCATCATCACCTTCAAAAAAGGAGAAGCTTGAACCAGGTGTAATTGTTAGGGATAGAAAGTTCTTCGCTGCTCTGGACCGCACTGGAACATCTGCAAGAGCTGCTATGCACATTGTGGCACCTGCCCTTTCAGCTGCTGGAGTGGAAATTGAAGAGATCACACTTTCATCATCCTCTATCTACAGGTCTCGGCGATCAACACGGATGCAGATGGGAGAAGACATTAAAGCCAGTTTCCAACCAAATACCCCTTTAATAATTCATTTTGATGGAAAGCTTCTTCCATCCATGCATGGGGGTAAGATTGATGTAATGCCCATTGTTGTGACTGGTGCAGGCGAATTAGAAAAATTACTGTCTATTCCAAAGCTTATTTCTGGAACGGGAGAAGAAATGGGGAGAGCAGTTTTAGATGTCTTGAAGCAATGGCCACAAGTAAATGAGTGGGTAGCACGCCTTTGTTTTGATACTACTGCAAGCAATACAGGTATCCATGCTGGGGCTTGTACCATCATCCAAAAGGCCCTTCAGAGATCACTCCTTTTTCTGGCATGCCGCCACCATATCCACGAGCTTCTTATCACTGCAGTTTTTGACATGTTTTTCTCTTCTTCGGGTCCACAAATTCCCTTATTCAATCGATTCAGAGATTGTTGGGATAACATTGATCAGCAGAATTACAAGCCCTATGAACCCAATGATCTCACCTCAGAATCTTTAGATCATTGGATCTTGAAGCACAGAGACAAGCTTATTTCTTTCATCAACTCCAAACTTCAAGAGGGCCACACTCAAGGTGACTACAGGGAATACTTAGAACTTGCACTTATCTTCCTTGGTTGTCCAATGCCTAAAACAAATAAAGGCTCTGATAGCAGATTCCACTACCCAGGAGCTTACAGCAGAGCTAGATGGATGGGAAAGGGGATCTATTCCTTAAAAATTTACTTATTTAGGAACCAATTCCTTCTCACCCCTCATGAAAAACAAGCTCTGATACGAATAAACGCCTTTTCAGTGACAGTTTATCTTCAAGCTTGGTATACATCTCCAGTTGGAATTGATGCTCCAGCAAATGATTTGGCCCTCCTCAAGATGCTACATATCTACAAGATCCAGGTTGATAAGGAAGTGGGTGCTACAGCCCTCAAAAAACTTCAGAACCATGGTTGGTACTTGATTGAGGATCTTGTAGGATTTGGCTTTTTCTCAAACCTCGTGACTGAAGATGATAAGGTTCTAATGCTCCACAACCTTCACCACGCGCCTCCTCGAAAAGTGAGGGCAAGAAAGGTGGACCCCCGAATGTTGCAAAACCCCAATGACTTAAAGATTACCAGTTTTGTCACAACTCAAACACAAGACTTCTTCAAGTGTTTGAAAATAGAAATTCCCATGAAACTTGAAGACATTGAGGAGCACCGTAATCGGGTCATGGCAGTCAAAGTAATCAACGACTGTGCTGAACGAGGAGTCAAACTGGCTACGGAGTTTAATGAGAAGCTCACAAAGAGTGAGGAAGAGAGACAACTGGCCTTTCAAATCATTGAAAATCAGAGAAAGGAGGTCCCTCAGCCACTGAAATCCTTATATTCTTAATCAATATATGTCTTAAATAGAATTTAAGTCGCTTTGTTTTAAAACATATTTTTCGTTCAGTCTTATATTTGCTCTAATTATCCATTAATGTAAAAGAAGTGCCATCTGAGGGGTGTCTTTTTATCATTCAAATAAAATGATTTTTGTCTATTTGTTTGTCTTCCTTTATATAAAAAAAATAAAAGTGTGTGCGTTTATCAAAATTCAATTTGAAAAATTACCATATAATCGTGAAACGGTCTAATTGCACGGGTTAATTTTTGTCCACATTCCTGTTTGGAATGTGACGTATTCATTCGTGTTTTATCTCTGAACCATGTATGATCCAAGCCATATTGATTTTCAAGAACACGCACACAGAGAAAAATCATTTATTCAAAGCAACATATCACATTTAATTAACTAACTTTTGTTTGAATAAAAAAATCAATTGTTAAAATATAATTATTTTATTCAGAGTTATTTAATATATGCATTTTGTTAGCTTCAATTTATTATTGTAAAATTTTGTTGTGAATGCTAAACGCTGAGAAATTAAATTTTTCTAATAACAACCTAATATCCAAATATGAATACATGTACCCATCAACACATGAATAATATGAGTTGTTTTAGTTTCAAAGTTCATATTTTATTTTATTCTGAATATGGAGTTTTAAATGTAAATATAAATTTCTCAGAAAAAATACTTAATAAAATTGTAATGAAGAGTAAATGTACAAATGTCTAATTTGTTAAACGCATCCGTAGCTCCGAATGACAAAATGAGAAGACTCTGTACGTTGCGTGAAGAATCTCATTTCTGTGTGTATGATGTGCATAACTGAATATATTGCAGTTAAGTTAATATTATATTTATTATTGAATTATATTTATTTTGAAAGTGCCATATGTGTAACCGAATTTCTTTTTTTTTGCGTATTAAGTTAATATACAAGTTAATACGCAAAAAAAAAGAAATTCGGTTACACATGGCACTTTCAAAATAAATATAATTTATATTTTATTAACAAAAATGTTAAATTAAAAAAATATTTTGCCAAGTTTTCAAATTTTTTTTTTTCGACATGAGAAAAATTAATGACAAGTTTTTGTTAATCTAAAAATATATTTGTAAATTATTTAAACATGAGATTTTATTTAAACCAAAACCAAAAAGAAAATACTCCTAATGAAGTTTGCTTTGTGTGTAGTAATAATAACCAGGAGGGCCAGAAACTGGCACAACGCTCAGGCTAACTAATGAGATCCATTGCTTTAACTCTTGTATTATCATTATTATTATTACCGGCATTATCGGGGTTCGAACCCCCAACCGCGGTGTTTTTACTTCACTTATAGTGAAACGGTCACCCGCTGAGCTACGGAAGCTGGCCTGTGTGTATAGTAAGTAACAAATTGTTTAAAACAGATAGGCAGATTTTGCTCGATCAACTAAATAATTGTTTATTGAAGGAAATTATTAATAATAAAATTAGTTTTGTAACACAGAACACATTTGGTGCTTAAAGATGGAAAAAAAATTTGTTGCAACTCCTTTATTTTTATTTGAGTCAACAAAACATTTCTGTGTGTACTTAAAACCGTTCACTGTACCGCACACGTTTCTGTGAATGTGGAAGTTTCAGTTGCTGGATAACAGTCACACAATAAACCTAACTTTCTTGTTTTTTTTGTAATATGCAAAACAGTCGCATCAGTTTCCGCCCAGTCGCCGAAGTCTCTGTAAAGAAATGTCGGAGTGTTTGCAGACGTTTGCAGACGTTTGCAGAAATTTCCTTTAAGACATTTAGCTCATCGGCGGCATTAGCTGTTTTCTCAGATTCTTTTATCAGATGTCAAATTGGGCTCTCACTGGTATGGCATATTCCTCGTTCCAGATTCCCTTCGGAATATCGTCGGCACTCCTTGTACAACTCACGCGTTTGTAGCACTTCAGAAAGGAAATTCATTCCTACATAGAGAACAACATTTCAACGATGGCCAATGACAGGATGATCTCCTGTGTTTTAATCCTGCTATTGTATAATCTGAAAATAATATTGCACAGTGCTCTGAATTTTATCATTGGGTTATGTATGTCCGCTGCTCATTTCAAGAAAATTTTCACTATATTTTAAGTTCATTGTATAGAATGTTACTACCATGTTTAATCGGCTGTACTAAAACATTCTCTCTCTCTCCATCATCCCCACCATATATATATATATATATATATATATATATAATATATATATATATACAGGGTCTGACAAAAAAAAACTAAGCCAATTTGAAATCTCTATAAAATGCACAATTTGATAGAGATTTCAAATATTTTTTTCCACTAAATAAATAAAAGGCTCATAAATAATCTGTGATAATTTTATAACTTTATTTTAAATATTTTAGGAGTTATGCGGTTATTTCTACAGATTGCGAAAATTTCAGTTTTTCTCATTAATTATGTAATATCTTCTTTTTTCTCTTTTTCAGAATTTGTTTAGATTTAAAAATTTTCGTGAATACCTCTAAATATGCCATTCTCACATGAAGATAAAAGCATTATAAAGCATTATAGAGTTGAAAAAGGTTATAGTGCAAGGAAATTACTTTCTGAATTCGATTATAAAGGATGGACTAGATCAGGTTTAGATTACTTATTGAGAACTATCGATGAAACAGGAAGCATTGAAAGGAAGGTTGGTAGTGGGCGACCAAAATCAGTTAGAGTAGATGAAAATATTCAGAAAGTGGAGGAACGTATCCTTAGTCAAGAGGATCGACCTGGTAGCCACATGACACTTGCTCAAATATCAAAAGAACTACAAATATCAGAATCAAGCGTAAGAAGGATTATTAAATCTGATCAGAAATCCAAACGTATTTTACGTATAATAACTGAAGATAAACTTTCCAAGACATTTTTTACGGATGAAAAACATTTTACGGTAGAGCCACCAAGAAACTCACAGAATGACCGGGTTTATTCTGATGTTGCGAAGAAAATGAAATCCAAGATGAAAGACTGTACGCAACAAGAAGTCACTTTTCTTCTAGCGTCATGGTTTCTGTTGGAGTGTCCAAGTTGGGAAAAACTTCAATATTTTTTATTGAGCCAGGAGTGAAAATTAATGCTCAATATTATTCAAATACCCTGCTTGAGAAAATGCTTCCAGAAATGAGAAACTTGGCTAGTCAAGGTTACTTTATTTTTCAACAAGATGGTGCAACATCACATACTGCCAAAACAACCATCGAATATTTGAAAAAGAATGTGCCTGAATTTCTGGAACCGAATAATTGGCCACCTAACAGCCCTGACCTAAACCCTGTAGACTACGGAATATGGGAAAACTTGGCAGAGAGAGTGTATAGGAAGAGAATAAGGGATGTCAATTATTTGCGTGAGTTGATTATCGCAAAATGGGCAGAGCTCCCCCAAGCGCAAATAAATCGAGCAATAGACGAATTCAGACCAAGATTAAAAAAGTGATAGCAATGCAAGGGAATCATATTGAACAGTTCTTTTAATTTTATTAAACTAAAATTATCTACAGTATATCGTAAAAAAAAGTAGGAGAATCTCACTTTTTAGTTAATTATTAATAAAATTAACAATTCTGAAGATATCGTCATAAAAATTTAAAGGATAATAGGTGATTACCTATTCTTTATTGTTTAAAAAATTCAACTTAATTAGATAAATGGTTTTGTTTTAATAAAGGTTTGAATTTGGCTTAGTTTTTTTTTGACAGACCCTGTATATATATATATATATATATATATATCTGCGCCTTGTTGGTGTAGTGGGTAGTGTCGCTGACTACGAATCCATCGGAACCGGAATCGAGACCCGGTAACGGCAGCCGGCGCGCAGCAAAACCCAGCTGTTCATCATTCCACACAATAAAGAAAGTGGTTAGTAGATAAATGGGTACCCTGGGTGGCCTAATGTTTAAGACGCTGGGCTGATGGTGGGGCGTAGTTCAGATTCCACGTTAAACTGTAGGTCAAAGGTGTAGTGACAAGCTTGACCTTTGTCAGAATGAACAATTCGGGCGGAAACTAACCAAGGGTTACCAAAGGTTATATATATACTAGAATGCCCGCTGCCCCTTGCGCAGCAAAATCCACCCAAAACATAACTACGGGGCACAGGAAGAGTAGGGTTGTTACTAAAACCCTCCCTGGTTCTCACTTAATATGTACTGTATACTAAATTTGGTACAGATTACCCTAACCGTTAAGCGTGTATAAACGAACATAATGGGACCCTACCAGTCTCCCCCTCAGGATAGGTACTGGGAGGGACGGGTGTATTACTAAAATGTTCCCATGTTCTCACTTCATGTGTATACTAAATTTAGTGCCGATTACTCTAGCTCCTTTAGGGTGTATAAATGAACAGGCATGATAATCATCCCATATACAGTAGGGTGGCCCACTTTTCAATTTTTTTTGAAAAGTATAGGTGATCGTGGTTTTTCCCATTATTTGGCACTATACTAGCACATTGGTACCATTTTTACAAAAATTGATCAATATTTAGGGGTCTCGCACCGACCTTGAAATTACTAGTTTTTTTTTTAAATGGTACTTTTTAACTTTTTACTGAATCAAGATAAATCATTAAGTAGGGATGTTTTCTGAGTCCTCTTAATGAGAGAAGTCGTTTAGTGTGCCTTCCAATGTCATACGACTAACGATTTAAAGGTTGTGCCTGTATACAGGTAATACCAATGTGCTAGTATAGTGCCAAATAATGGGAAAAACCACGATCACCTATACTTTTCAAAAAAATGAGTCACCATACCCGGGCGGAATGTATAATGTATATAGGTAATTAGAAAATGCACTATGCCTGTGCCAGGTATCTAACCTATTTCTTTTTTTGCAGATCATAACATTTTGAAATTCTGTCTGAGTTCCTCATCCTTTGTCATGGACAAATCGATGGCAACCATTACTGGAAGAACTCTTGAAGCTACAAATAGAGAGTCATCAAAAGGAAAGGCGAAAATAACATCGCTACCTTCTCTAAGATCGGCCTCGGAAATTTTTTTAGTTGGACAACCGTCGTCCTCCATCAGTGGTAGCAAATTGCCAACAACACGGCAGGTTTTGCAATACTTCTTCAGTGTTATCCAGTACACTGCTAACAGGAAAGACGCATTCAAAGAAACCGTAAACAACGTCTTAAAATTTTGGAACATGGCCCGCATTAAAACAATCACAAAGCTCAACTGCGAACGGAAGCTAGAGGCATTGTGGAAAGAGTGGTACTTACTCCAAAAGAGCAGAAAACGAGAAACTGACGCCGGAGGAAAACGGCAGAAGTTTTCGGACAGTGTGGACAAGCTGTGGGATATCGGAGCATCTGACGCTGTCGAAGATATAAAGAAGAATCGACTGCTGTCCGACAAGGACAAGAAAGAAGACATTGACT
Organism: Bathynomus jamesi; assembly: GCA_023014485.1. NCBI lineage: Eukaryota > Metazoa > Arthropoda > Malacostraca > Isopoda > Cirolanidae > Bathynomus > Bathynomus jamesi. The sequence continues at coordinate 251,058 of JAJOZX010003200.1, read as the reverse complement.
TCTACCTCGATCAACGTGGTCCTCGGGTGGCAACGATCAGCGGGAACGATAAAGTTTTCGCTGTAAAAAGAAAGCTACAGGAAGGAAGAAAACGTCCTCGCCAGGAGCCGCAAACCTCAAAGTGTGCATACGAAACCGGAGATAAGGCCATGGAGAATGATGATACTGGCATGTCAGGAGAGTCGGAGACAGAACTAGCGTTCCCCCTGCCGAAAGAGCCAAGTGTGTCTGTCAATCTTCCTCGCCGCATCCTTAATGCACCTGCTGTCATGGAAGTGGCTGATCGTTTCCGCATGTCCAATAATCAGGTGCGTATTGTGTATAGTATTCATCGATAGCGTCAGTTTTAAAGTGTCCCGTAACCCACATGTATTCTTGACAGTTTCCTTTCCACTTTCCATTCTCTACATAGGTAGTAAGTATTGTGGCTGCTATCACACGTTCGGCGGATCCACCAGCAGACCTCAATCAGCAACAAGGTGGATGGCACTGTGAAGCAACAGATGGCAGAGAAGCTGTCCCACCTCCCTGTACCCAAAGACTTCACATACGAGAACGTCTCAGTCGACGAGATGACGCTACACCCCGACCTGATCGACGAGTCCTCCTGGTTCTTATTTGCAGGTCTGAAGATGTATGGGTCTTCGTGGCTCACCCTGCCAACTGATAAGTGGGACGAGAACGAGGACTTTTGTCGTCTGAAGGATGTGATCTCTAATCTCTAGGTCACCAATGACGTCGTCGCTGAAAGAGGAGTCCAACTGATATAAGACTATGCGAACACGGTCACAAAGGACGAGGCACAGCTGCAGGATCTTCTGCAAGTGGTGGAAAAGAACCGGAAAGAGCTCGGCGACTTCAAGAAGTCATCACTCGCCACGATGACATAGCACAGAGGGCCAACGTTGCAGCCAGTGACGTGTGATAGTGGTCAATACAATGCAAAAGTGATTGTTTAAGTTACTGTTTCTTTCTTCCTTATTTGTCTGCTATTTGCTGATTTTTTGAAAAGTATAGGTGAACGTGTTTTTTCCCATTATTTGGCACTATACTAGCTTATTGGTATTACCTTTATACAGGCACAACTTTTAAACCGTTAGTCGTATGACATTGGAAGGCACACCAAATGACTTCACTCATCAAGAGGATTCAGAAAACATCCCTACTTAATGATTTATCTTGATTAAGTAAAAAGTTAAAAAGTACGCATTTAAAAAAAACAACTTGTAATTTCAAGGTCGATGCGAGACCCCTAAATATTGATCAATTTTTGTAAAAAATGGTACCAATGTGCTAGTATAGTGCCAAATAATGGGAAAAACTACGATAACCTATACTTTTTAAAAAAAATTGAAAAGTGGGCCACCCTAATATACAGTATATATACTCATTTAGTAAGAACAAATGAATTAGTGAAGGTACTAAAAAGATACTTGAACTTTTCTGAAATAAATTTACTGGAAACAAAAGTATAAAGCAATAAAACTACTCAATTTAATATTTTGAGTGTTCTATATTTTCCTCTCTCTCTCTCTCTCTCTCTCTCTCTCTCTCTCTCTCTCCTCTCTCTCTCTCTCTCTCTCTCCGGATATATATAATACCAATGTTAAGCGTACGTGTAATCTTACGCTTGCTCTATTTTGCTTCTTTTCCTAAGTCTATTCTCCAAAGGGTAAATACACTGTATATTAAATTGTGTATCCTCTTATTATTGTCACTCGAAAAAACGTTAAAAAGGAGGAAAAAACTATAGATGGCAACCGTATAATAAGTGGCGGAAAGCATGAGAAATATCTTCATGATATACGCACGCTCTAAGCTATAAACATAATAATCCCCAATTTCACTTCGTTAAAGATGTCCCGCTCCATGAAGCCCTGTGAAACAAATGATTGGAAAATTAATAGTTGGTATTATGTGACAAAAATTCAATTTCCTCTGACTGAAATTGTTGATTTATTCACTCATTTTTGTGCTTCTTTCAAGCTAAAGAGAAGGGGAGAGCGGAGTAAATATAATGTAATATTCCTTTGCGTGGGCCTATTTTCCTTTATAGGTGATATTAGAATAAAATAAGGTCACTTTTAAACAGGGTTAACGCGCTGTTTTACAACACCATTCTTTATATTAATTGCTTTCGTGACATTCCTTTTTAAACCACGCAGATCCTTTTCCCCACTCCCCCTCTCTTTTTTGAATATGGGGTGAGTAAAAGACCAAATTTAGTTAGAAAGTTTTTAATCGTTACAAAGTAGCTTAAAAAAATTTATTTATAAGAAAAACATGAAAAGGAAACATTTAACTTATTTTAAAGGAATCTTTATACGTCTTGGCATATGATTCCATTCACAGTAAACAATGTCTTCCAACAACAGAGAGAGAGAGAGGAGAGAGAGAGAGAGAGAGAGAGAGAGAGAGAGGCAAAAGGAAAAAGAATTATACATCTACATTCTGTTTATCTTTTAAAAGATAATATCAGTAATGTACGTTGTTGCATATACATAGCTATATATACACTGTATACAGTATACACACACACTCTATTCATATCTTAAATACTGTTATTTATTAGTTTATTTGGTTCACTATGTTAAAACAAATCGCACTTTCCAAAGTACAGTAGATGCTTATGTTACGAACTTTAACTAAAGAGGAAGGTAGGATTATAAATTATTATGTATACTGAAGTTCAGAATTAAGATTTTTGTATAGAAGGTGCAAGTAAAAAGGCAAAAGGAAGCTTGTGCCGCAAACAATAAACGACAGATACTATATTTATCTTTCGTTACTTTTCCATCATATGGTTAAAGATTTGATTTCCCAAAAGGATTCTTCATCATCGCATGATAGAAAAGATGAAGACCAAATTAATAAAGTATTGATTTAATTATCATATATCTTGATTTACACTTTTTTCCGAGGCTTTAAAGGGGACAGGATTCTTGCTGCACAGAAATATTTCAGAAAATAGACTTGATATATTTTTCTTTTATTCGTGGTGTCACATTTCACGCCCAAATCTTATTTTTCATGCCCAAATCGATAGTGGATAAAGTCAGAACGAACATAATAGCTTCAGAGACGTACTGTAGGCTCGAATTCAACCAGGTAAGACAGAATTCCATATTATGGTTAGTGTTAAGTCGTAATTATTCACTAATAGGTTGTTATAGAGAGCGTAAAAACCCTATAAATAAAGGTTTACTTAGTGGGAATTTAATTGGCATTTCGTCCAATAAATGGAGTTTCATGTTCAAATATTTTGGTTTGGCGTCAACTGACTTGTATTTAAAATTGAAAACTTATAAAACTTCAATAAGCATTCCCCCGTGGAAAACCTAGAAGCACAGTAATCGCCCAGATTCCAAGTGCGGATTAAGGAAGCCTCGATTGCAGGTTAATAGGCATTAATAAATAACACTGGTCAACTTGTATTTTTCATCAGATATAATTATGTGTGGGCTAGACAACTGTTGGGACGCTGATTCGAAATCTGTTTTCGGTTTTCCTCTAGCACGTCTAGTTGTCGAGATGAGACGAATCATAATATATATAATAAATATAATATATATAATATATTATATATATATATATATATATATATAATATATATATAATATGCATATAACTACAATATATAAAATATAATATACAATACTATATATACAAATATAATAATGAAGGGGTGCATGGAGGGTATGGACTGGGAGACAAAAATCCAGAAAGAGAGCGAGTGATAGACTTTGCGGTTGCTTACGATTTGGTATTGGTAAACACACTGTTTGAGAAGAAGCGGAAACATCTAGTAACGTACAACAGTGGAGGTAGAAGTTCACAGATAGATTATTTGCTATACAAAAGTACACACCGTAGTGAGATTGTAAATTGTAAAGTAATAGTAGGAGAGAGTTTGGCGCCACAGCATAGACAGCTAGTGATGGATATGGAAATGAGAGGTGCTGTAAATTCGAACCGGAGAAAAGTGGCTAAGATCAGGTGGTGGAGGCTTAAATACCAAACAATTACAGAAGACTTTAAGTGAGCAGTACTGGAAGATGGAAATGAGATGGGGTATTTCGACGAGAGGACTAGACTGGGGTGGAGCCAGGTAGCGAATAAGATCTGAGAGACTGGACGGACAGCGCTGGGGATATCGAGATGAGGAAGAGGAGATGACAAGAAGGCTTGGTGGTGGAGCCAAGAAGTGCAAACAGAGATACAAGATAAGAACACGGCAAAGAAGAGATGGGATGAATCAAGAGAAGACGATCGAGTGAGATATGAAGAAACAAATAAAAGGGCTAAGAAAGCAATGGCTCAGGCAAAGGCAGCAGGCTGGCAGAACATTTATGATGAGTTGGAGACACACGAAGGCCAGAAGAGGATCTATAGCATAGCGAAGGCAAGAAATAAAGCTACAAAGGATGTAACGCATATAAAGCAAGTCAGGAATGAAGAAGGTGAGGTACTGGTGAAGGAAAAGGAAATAAAGAAGAGATGGCAGTGTTATTTCCAAAACATCTTAAATGTAGAAAATGAAAGCAGGATTTTTGAGGATGGCGTGGAAAATCTAGGTATGGTAAGAAATGTAGACAGAGAAGAAGTAAGGATGGCTTTAACAAAAATGAAGAATGGAAAAGCGGGAGGACTAGATGAGATACTATCAGAAGTATGGAAGTCGTTGGGGGAAGAAGGACTGGATATATTGTGGAGGATAATGACTACAGTTTTTGAGACTGAGAGGATACCAGAGGAATGGATGGAAAGTACATTGGTACCAATTTACAAGCAGAAAGGAGACATCCAAGAGTGTAAAAATTACAGAGGAATAAAGCTTACATCTCATACCATGAAGATCTGGGAAAGAATTGTGGAAGCGAGACTGAGAGAGGAAGTAGCGATCTCTGATGAGCAGTTTGGTTTTATGCCAGGAAAAGGAACAACGGATGCAATATTTGCACTTCGACAATTACTAGAAAGGTACGGAGAAGGAAGAAAGGAGTTATAGCTAGTGTTTGTAGACTTAGAAAAAGCGTACCTGAGAAGTATGTCAGGCTGATCCAAGATATGTATCAGGGAGCTATTACGAAAGTGCGAAGTAGTATGGGAGAGACCGAGAAATTTGAGGTACGAGTTGGTCTACACCAGGGATCAGCGCTGAGTCCGCTGATTTTTTATATTGTGATGGATGTGATCAGCAAAGACGTGATAGAGGAGGCTCCATGGACCATGATGTTTGCTGATGACATCGTGTTGTGCTCAGGAACAAGAGAGGGAGTGCAAGAGAAATTAGAAAGGTGGAGAGTAGCTCTGGAAACTAGAGGACTAAAAATAAGCAGAGAAAAGACCGAGTATATGAAATGTGCACCTGGAGACGAACAAATAGGAAGTGTCATGGTCCAGGAATTTATTGTAAAGAAAGTTAAAAGTTTCAAGTATCTGGGATCAATCATAGAGGAGAAGGGAGACTTGGAAGGATTCAAGCTGGCTGGAAAAATTGAGAGAGGTATCGGGAGTATTGTGTCATAAGAAAGTGAATGTGAGGATGAACGGAAAACTGTTTAAGACAGTAGTAAGACCAGCACTACTATATGGGGCAGAAACATGGCCGATGAAAAGAAGCCTGGAAAATATAATGGAAGTGCCAGAAATGAAGATGCTCCAATGGATGTGTGTAGTGACTAGGAGGGATAGAGTGAGGAACAACAAGAGGAACAATACGAGGAACAACAAAAGTAATGGAAATCTCCAAGAAGGCATAGGAAAGGAGATTGAGATAGTATGGACATGTCCAGAAGAGAGAGGAGGCGTATGTAGGACGACTGATGCTGAGGATGGAAATTCCAGGCACGAGGAGAAGAGGAAGACCTAAGATGAGGTGGCGGGATAGACTGAAGAAAGATATGAATGAAAAGGGACTGGAGGAAGAGGTGGCTCAAGACAGAAGTGAATGGAGAAGAAGGATCTGCAACAGCGACCCCACATAGAAGTGGGCTAATAAGACTGCGGAAGAAGAAGATACAATAAATAAAATGCGTCCTTTATATAATAAAATAATATATATAATATGCATATAACTACACATAATATATAATACTATATATACACAATATATAATATGCGTCTTTATATATGTAGCGGAGTATTTGGTCGTTGCAACTTAGGTTTAGGTTTTTGCTTTACCGTTTCTGTACCCTCATGTATGGCATTTTGTCATTTCAACTTAGGCTTTCCGCAGGTTGTCTTGTAGTATTTTAGGTGAGAGCAGTTGTTGGCTACAAATTTGCAAACGTTACGCATGTACACCCTTTTATTCTTTGGCGTCACAGTCATATGTCTAGTTGTGTGTTGTGTTTTGTTTTGTGTCGTCCAGTAGCATAGTGGCAAAATGTATGAGTGCAATGCAATTGCAAATGTTGCATAGTGTTGCAAGAGTGCCACCCCCTTTTTGCAAACCCCCACCCTCTTTGTTGCAAGGCACCCCCCCCTTTGTTACAAGGGGGGAGACCTCTTTGGGAGAGAAGATGGGACGGCCTCAGCCCAAAGGGGCATACATAACCTAAGGAAGAGTGGGGGACCTCTTTGGGGGAGAAGTGGGACGGCCTCACCCCCCAAAGGGGCATACCTAACCTAAGAGAGAGAGGAGGAGGGGACCCAGATGAAGGGTCTTCGCTCGGCGAGAGCCATGAGCATAGGAGTCCTTCAGCCAAGCCGCCGCTCTTTTATAGGAACCCTAATCAGCCAGTTGGCTTAATTAGCCGGTTGGCCGAGTTGCCAGATTGCGCTATGTATTTATTTGAACCATATATTAATCAACCAGTTGGCTTAGAATGCTGAGTTGCCAGATTGCGTTATGTATTTAATTAAAGCATATATTAATCAACCAGTTGGCTTAGAAAGTTGAGTTGCCATATTGCGCCATGTATTAATTTAAACCATATATTAGTCAGCCAGTTGGCTTAGAAAGTTAGAAGGCTGAGTTGCCAGATTGCCTTATTAATTTATGTAAACCATATATCAATCAGCCAGTTGGCTTAGAAGGCTGAGTTGTCAGATAGCAATAATTATTTATTTAAAGCATATATTAATCAGCCAGAGCCAGCGGGCGCCACAGTCAGTTGGCTTAGAAGACTGAGTTGCCAGTTTGCGCTATTTATTTAATTAATCCTTATATTCTTCGGTCAGTTAAAAAGAAAAACTAATTAGGGTGTAAAACAAATCATACGGAAAAAAGTTCATCTAAAATTCGTGTAATCACTTCCCCGTTTTAAAGTAGATCTAAGGCGGGGCTAACACAACAATTCGAAAAGTTCTTGCCAGAGAACTCGCACGAAAAAATAAAAATAAATAAACGAACAATTCGTAAGGAAAAATAAAAAATAAATAATTAAATTAAAACACAATTCGTACGATTGTCCTTTATTATAAAAAATTAGTTAATTGGAAAACATGGGTAATAAAGTTATTTTTAGCCACCCTACCCACTAAAGATAGGATTTACAACTTAAAAACGAGTAAGAGGATGAGAAAAGGTGATATAGATATGGAAAAAAGAAATTGATAATGTAACTGAATGAAAGAAACATCATAAGGAAGAAACCGATTAAGATCGAAAGAGACGACATAAAAACATGCCTTTTTCTAAATAAATAAATAATATTAATAATACTAATAATAAAGATTAAAACAATAAAAGTAAATGAATAATTAAAACTTTGAACAAAACGGATGGAAAAACAAATTAAAGCAGATCAATATCCACGTTATGGCCGCAAAAAGACTGAACAATGCGGTCGGAAAAAATTGCCATGACCTTTATAGTAATACACGGTTATCTCTCCGTCCCTCCAAACCTCTCAACCCCCATCTAAGCTTGTATATATATATATATATATATATATTATATTTGCTCATTTATCATCAATTCGTACAAGATTTGTCGATAAATAAGTCCTTTATACACTACAGAATGTGTTTTCAGGTATGTCTGTTGTCATATATATAGTATATACAGCTTTTCTAATCTGTACGTGACCACATTAATAAATAAACCATTCCGCACAAGGTTTTTTTGAATAAAACACCAAACATATCACTCACCTTATCTGAGTAAATGCTTATATTATGCTACGTTTGGAAATTGGATTGTGTATCCATCAATAAAGAATTGGAAATTGTTTCGATATATATATATATATATATATATATCAGTCGAACTTTATTTTGACTCTCTCCTTCTCTTTTTTATTTGGGGAGTGACATATATATATATATATATATATATATATATATATAGATATAGATATATATATATATATATAAGACCTACTAAGTTATATATTTTGGGTAAATACAAAAATTAACTCGTTGAAGTGAATGGACATTTTCCGAAACGTCAGAATAAGTTTTGATATTTTCCAGGGAGATAACATATCTTCTTATAAATTAACACAGCCAAAATCACGTATTTGTGGAAAAATCACTATAATTAAAAAAAATAGAATAAACTGCACTCTTTCTTGAGAATTATTTTCAGTGCCGGATCGTGATTTGTCAGTGCCCAGGCAAATTGAATTTCAAAGCCTTAAGACATTTTTAACATTTTATTGATTTTTCTTAATGATAAAAAAACCACAAATATAAGAATATATGCCTCTCGCCACAATAATAAGAAATAAAAAAGACACTCCTCAACAATTTGAATGCATGTCAGACGAATTTCATATTTTGGATTTCTTTTTATTCATTTATTAAGTTTTTTCCTCGTTTTATATCACCTACTTTATATAGTAAGTAAGTAATATATGAAAAGATTTATTAGCATTCTATAGTCCATATGACAGATATTATTAATACAATGACAGATCATATACTAAGGATAGAAATATATACAGTTGATTAGAAATAATACAGTAATGTTGAAGTTAGATGGAGCTACAGATATATTGTAGTGACTACGTTTTATTATTTATTAGCTTCATTATTTATTTACGCTTCTTCCTACTTTATTATTATCTCTATTTATTCTCTATCGGCTCTTTGCTTCATTTATCACTTTCTTCGTATAGTTTCCGGTAGCGACGCCGAGTTCTGACTCTAAAAGACCGTTACAAAACGAAGGGGGGAGGGGGAAGGTATATTAATACTCTTTATTAACACTTATTACGTTTTATTAATTTCGAAAGTGGTTTAGTTAATTAGGGGATATGCGAGTATGACATTTATATATAATAATTTAGGTCGGAGAGGGACACACACAACTTATTTATTCTACGTTACATTTTGCCCACCTACGCGTAACGCGTCGCCTAGAAGACTGAAAACCGTTATAGGGTAGTCCACTCTCTGGGCCTATTCAGTATTACCAACCCTACCCATTTTAAACAATTAATTTCATAATTATTAGTAAATGATTTACATTAAACATTATCTTATTTAATTAAACAAAATTTAATATTCTTAACTAAGCATTACTACACTCGCATCACCCCCTTGAAAATAAGTTTTTCATTAGAAAACTTATTAATATCGTTTAACAACTTTCAATAAATTTATTCAACAAACTTACATATTTTGCAATTTTTTTTTTTTTTTTTTTTTTTTAACAATTCAAAGTTTAGAAATAGACAAGAAATAATAGAATGACAATTCCCATACATATATTGTATCATATTATAAACCGAAAACTTTATAATTTTCACATTTGCATAAAATAACATTTCACTCTAATAATTAAATTACAACCTGTAACTAATCTATACATGCCAAAAAAAATAACGGAAAATTTTCTTACAGTGGCCACACAAATCTCAAGTTCACAATCTATTCCCGCGATTCCTCATCAACGATCGCTTTACATTTGAAACAGTTATTTGTATAGTTATACAGTTACTATCAGGGCAACATAGAACAAAAAAATAAGAAAAAGTTTACATAAAATACTGACCAAGAGCGCACATACTATTTCATGAAAAACACAACAACTATGGGCAATAATCGCGCCCTTTCACTTATAATTTCATTACATAATAATCAGTACATTAATTTGCTGGACGTTGTTTAAATGACACTCCGCACGCTGACAACGGATTTCAATTTTCAATCGCAGCTCCCTGCTCACTTCGCTAGAATGCAAGGGATTGCATCAATCAACATGCAACAAGGCAGCACGCTATAATGGTTCCGCTCTCTCTCCAATGGCGAAAAAAAAAACAAGAGACGTCCAACTCTAAAAGGATCAGGGGGGGAGATATCTGAAAGCGGGACCACGCGCTGGAATTGGACGGAATTTGCAATTCTAGAAGTCGATGAAGAAACTCGCCTTGTCTCATCTCCACTTTTGTCGGTGAACGCTGCTCTTCCTACGTCCAGCTGAAAGACTCTTCTACTGGCAACAATCAAACGATGACTCCGCCGTAGGCCGTTTCCCAACGAACCTACTGTATGTCTGTATGGACAGTACAGTCGTAGGTACTCGTTCAAGCTCGCGCGGCTTGTCTACCGAGTGCTACAACACATATTTAGCGAAGCATTCGAGCAGGGTGACCAGCTACTGCCCGAAAAATACCAGTAGACCATCTTCGATCGAAACTTTCGTGTACCAAGACCCTGCACACGTAAATTTCTCTTTTCTTCCGAAACTGTCCTGCGCCAAGTCCATGCGCATTCGGTTCCTCTCTTCTCTCTCTTCGCTTCCGAAACCATCCTGCGCCAAGTCCATGCGCATTCTGGTTTCTCTTCTCTCTCTCATTGGTGATCGATCACCTATCCGGTCGACTAACTCACTTGATGGAACTCGGATTCAACTTGGTTGACCCCAAACTGAGTCTTCTCCAAATTTTGAAAAAAAAGTATTCTAAACGTGTTTCTGTACTGCTTATCATTTCATATTTAATTTATCAAATTCTTTCGACAGTTCACTTCGAAATACTAACTACACATTTCTCTGGCCAAATTCACGGAAAAAAAATGACAAATCTAAAAATTTCGCAAAAATTTAATCACATCTAGCCACCACTAATGTCACTTATGGCAGTTACAGCAGAGAAGATAAAAAAAAAGTCATAAAACGCTAAAGAAAATTGTACAGTATAAATATGAAAGCGCCCATACATAGTAACTGTTAGTATAATTTAAGAATTATTATTGTTCAAACTATCGTCAGAAATCGCCTCAATACCTCCAAATACAAAAGACAAAAATGAACCCCAGAAACTTCATGTCATCCATTCTCTGACAATCATGAACCCTCTTGCTTTGAGGAGGAGCACACAAAGACGCCACAAAAACGTTACTGGCTATCTAGGAGGCTCCATTTCCGAGTGTACACTTGAGTCAATGTTTCAAATGCACTAGTTAACTCCGACTGAAGGTTTAAACAATAATAATTTTCTAAACAGTTATTAAAAAGTAAAAAAATTTAAATATTACTATCAAAAATTATTTTAATACAGTAATTCCAACTTGAAACGTCAAATTTCATAAGAATTGAACTTGCAATTCGCAAATTACATCTGAGAGACAACTCTCTCCTTCAACAGAAACCCTCGTATGGTTTGCAAATCACAAAAATCTCAGTAATTTATCGTTTCCAAGTGAAACTACAAATTTGCATAGTTATACTAAATAAGAATAGATCATATGTACTAAAAAAATACACGCACCCACTGTAAACAAAAACAAAACATTACACAATTAAGAGCGGTCGCTTTGTTTGTAAGCGAACCACTATACAAATATCCCTAACCGATGAAACTGCATTATATCCTAACATAATTTCGTAATATTTTCCATGCAAACGCTCGAACTAAAAAAAAAGACATTTTTCATTTCTAATTCCAAATTAAAATATCAAATTAAAACATCCTTTTTAGAATACAATCTTAATTTGAACTAAAAATTTTACCATTGTCATTGAACTGGAAATAAAAATAAAAATCGGCCTACCTTTACAAATAAATTTTATTATTGAATGAATTTATAAAACGTAAACAATATATGAAAAGAATTTCTACACAAATTTCTGTAATTGAAAAAAAATTATAATATTCAGATTTAGTAAAATGTGTACCGTAACTCACATTGGCCGCCAAAATAAAAATAAAATTTACTGCCGCTTTTAGGCCTATAAATAATAAATTCAATGTTATGCGCGGAAAGAGCTATTAAGAATTTAAGTCAACATTTGTGCTTTTTAAAGAAAAATCCTATGCTTATTTATGTTAAACCAATTAAAATTTTGTTAATTAACTAAAAATTTACTACTCAATAGACATACCGTACATACAGAGAGAGGAGAAAAAAAATAATCAGCTTACCTACCAAAGGTTATGGGTATATAAATATATGTAATTATATATATATAACTAATAAATACGTATTAGTTAATAAGTAAGTATATAATTAATGAGTATATAAAAAATACAAAAAAACAGAAAAAATTTTACAACACAATTTTCTATTTCAGTTAAACGAATTCTGCTTATTTTGAAATTTAACACAATCCTATACGGCGACTTATAATCTGACAAATTTAATATGTTTAAGATTACCTTTCGACTGTCAATTAACTGTAACTTAACCTATATAGCGCGAAGCGAGCGAAGCAAAAAGCCCTTAAATCTATATCAACAAAATAATCCTATTATTACATACAGCCAATCGAAATATAATAAAAAATCTGCTAATGAAACCCAGAAAATTTCTCACAAATTTTCGCTAAAACATTTTGAAAGGACCATATAAAATGTGTATCATACTGTATTTAAACTAACAATTCACTTACGTACAAATCGTTATTCTTATTATTATGATTATTACTATTTTCACTAATTCCAAAAGTTTTAAACAAAAAGTAAAAAGGTAAGCTGAAACAGGCATTCAGTGGAAGAGACGAAAAGAAAAGAAAATTGAGTCTTCAGGCAGCACGATAATTTTCAAACTATATCCTCTCCGACCGAATGAACGAAATTTAACGTAATAATGACTCGCGATATGGAGTCAGACAAACTTTTCTACCGAGTTTGTACCGCGACTAAAAGAATTTTGAGTCACTAGACTGTGAACGTAACGGAACAAACGATGAATTTCAGAATCCAACGAACTCTCACGAATTTAAATTTTTGAGGCGTGAAGTTTTTCAGGGACGCTATCAGGATGCGAAGGCGAAACGCCATTTTTAAATTTTATGTACAATGAAATTTTAAGGCATGAAAATCGAAATTTGCCTGCAAACGGGGTAAACTTTGCATTTAGATATTTTAACAATCGAAATAAAATACTCATTAACGCTATTTGTTATTATACCGGGTTTTAAGAATTTTAATCGAAATACTAACACGTGGGTAAGCCTCACAAAATATGATGTAAGACCACCGCTAACCACCAGATGTAGTGACTACGTTTTATTATTTATTAGCTTCATTATTTATTTACGCTTCTTCCTACTTTATTATTATCTCAATTTATTCTCTATCGGCTATTTGCTTCATTTATCACTTTGTTCGTATAGTTTCCGGTAGCGACGCCGAGTTCTGACTCTAAAAGACCGTTACAAAACGAAGGGGGAGGGGGAAGGTATATTAATACTCTTTATTAACACTTATTACGTTTTATTAATTTCGAAAGTGGTTTAGTTAATTAGGGGATATGTGAGTATGACATTTATATATAATAATTTAGGTCGGAGAGGGACACACACAACTTATTTATTCTACGTTACATTTTGCCCACCTACGCGTAACGCGTCGCCTAGAAGACTGAAAACCGTTATAGGGTAGTCCACTCTCTGGGCCTATTCAGTATTACCAACCCTACCCATTTTAAACAATTAATTTCATAATTATTAGTAAATGATTTACATTAAACATTATCTTATTTAATTAAACAAAATTTAATATTCTTAACTAAGCATTACTACAATATATATATATATATATAATATATAATAAACTTAGGTCTTTTCCGCGACTGATTTGTGTTTCTACAACCTGCGGCTAATGGGTTGGGCTCCCGCCAAAAGAATTAAATTACATAAAACTGAAAAAGAGTGAAGCTTTGGATGACATCAGTCGAACTTTATTTTGACTCTCTCCTTCTCTTTTTTATTTGGGGAGGGACATTTTGCGATGTTCACCCTTGCCGCTCCTTCGTGTATTAAAAATAATATAATTTTAATGTTAATGATTTTAATACGATTTCAATGGTCTAAGAATTAAGTATTTGAACGGAAATAATATATTTTCTTATAAATAACACAGCCAAAATCACGTATTTCTAGAAAAAATCACTATAATTTAAAAAAAATAAATAAACTGTACTCTCGGATCCGTGATCTTCAAATTAGGGAGCGAAAACGGGGAATGAGAAGAGAAGGAAGGATATTTTTCTTTGTAAGAATATAACACCCTTTAACTGGAATAAATAATTAAAAGTAATTAAGAATAAATAAAAACAATTAAAAAATGATGATAAAACTAATTATATATAGAAAATTCAATCTCATATACAGGACGTACATTCTATAAGATACATAAAAAATGAGAATGCGTTGTAAGACAAAAATAAACTATGCCTTTCTCTCTCTCTCTCTCTCTCTCTCTCTCTCTCCCTCTCTCTCTCTCTCTCACAAAGTAAATCCCTTACGTTAGGCTTATGGGCTACAATCGACGGTTACGCGCCCTGAACTTTTTTCGCTGAAAACTCGGAGGCTGCACGGTGTGTGTGGGAATTACTTTACGTATAAGATCTGTGACACATGGAACAGGTTACCTTCAGATGTTGTGAACAGTTCCTCTGTGGATCATTTCAAGAAAAGGTTAGACCAAATCTTGCACACTATTTGAGTGTGTAGAAAATTTTCCCTAGCACCCGTTGCCATTGGTACCTCTTCGGTATGGGCCGCAAGGCCTTTTGAGTTACTTCTTTTCCTTGTAACTCCTTGTAATTCTTTGTAACTCTCTCTCTCTCCTCTCTCTCTTTCTCCCTCCCTCCCTCAAGTTCTTACGCAGGTTCAACGATGTCGATTTTAGAAGCATGTTTAGTTTAAATGATAACCCAACTCGCAACAATGGTTGGAAGTTGAATTTGAAACGGTTTAGGACTAGTTTGTGTGGGACTTACTTTACCTATAAGATCTGTGACACGTGGAACAGGTTACTTTCAGAAGTTGTGAACAGTTCCTCTGTGGATCACTTCAAGAAAAGGTTAGACCAAATCTTGCACACTATTTGAAGGTGTAGAAAAACTTCCCTGGCAACCGTTGCCATTGGTACCTCCTCGGTATGGGCCGCAAGGCCTTTTGAGGTGCATCTTTTCCTTGTAACTCTTTTGTATCTTTTTCTCGAGCATACTGGAAATTGCTGAAGGCCTGTTCCAAAAATACATCAAATTATATATATATATATATATATATGTACGATACAAACCGTGAGGAAAAAAATAAAAAATTATTCCAAGCATAATATGGGTTCTGAATTGAATAGAGAAACAAGCGATGAATCGTGGAAAAGGGCGAAGACGATATAAAAGATGAAATGAATTTGTATATATTCAGAGAAAAAGTGATTTAAACTAAATCATATTCTACCACAATTCAATTTCTAGAGTTAAGGACACGCATGAAACTAATACAACGATAAAAGTAATATATAAGGATGAGTCCCCACAGAGATTTAATATTAAAATCAGTAGAAAGGATTAAAAATCTTCACCACCAATAATGTACGGGTGAAACATGTAAAATTCGTAAAAGAAAAGGCCCCTAATCCTATAGAAGCGTGAATATTCGGGGAAAATGCACACCTCCACAACTCGAAGTTAATTATTAAAGAAAGAGAGATCCCTCCTAGCCTAAACAGTCGCTAATATTGTTTAACATTGTCCATTAACATCGTAATACAAGGCTTGACTATTAATATTACTTATTTGCATATTTATTTATTTAATAACTAGTGCACATGTAGACTAAAACACGTGTAACAGTTCTGCTGCAGCGGATTGCGGTGAAAGAACATTAATATTGTTTAATATTGTATAAACATTAATTTACGCATAGAAATATTTTAGATACAAACGTCAAAGAATACTCACCCACCAGAATTGAGAGCGCTTTTAAACAGGTCATATTAGCGAGTTCGGCTAGTGGCTCTTACCGGACAGCTTCTTTACACAAACAATCCGTCAGACTTCGGTGCAAGAATTTTATAGGTTTCCAATTATCCCCTCAGGGCGCTATTGTAGGCCTAACAGATAACATTTCAGTGAGCCGTACATATGTAGTACTCAAAGGAGGGAGTAAGTTTTACATAATTATAAGAGTTAAAAATTATGCATTTCCTTAACGTAATATTGGTATGTCTACCAGAAAAGGTAACATCGCCTAAAAAATTATTTACCTTTATTAATAGTGAAATAAATACGTAGGTTTTGCAATTTACAATAACATAATCAACTGTGAAGCTTGACTATTTATTTTATTCAATTTGGCCCACAAACTTTAGTCTTTACTTAGTTCTTATTAAAATAAAACAGACGATTTAACCTCCAACAACCACTAAGCTGTTGAGATGCAATATATATATATATACATATATATATATATACAGTATATTCTAATTTATATTTTACCAACAATGAATTCGAAATTTATGTTAGTACAAGCCGTGGGTCACTACATCATCTGAAGTGAGAAATTCGGGCCACGGGTGATCAGAAATTACAAAGTCCTTCCCCGAACTCGATCTCACGGCACCACGATCAACACCCCAGTGTCTTAACCACTGGGCTACCCAGGGTACCCACCTGTCTGAAAGCCTATTTTTTCTTAGGGAAGCATGAACAGCTGGGTTTTATATATATATATATATATATATATATATACAGGGCTATTCAAACTGATTCATCCGATTTCAACTGAGAATACTTCCGTACCTATCAACCGTGCATCAACTGGGCATACACCACATGAAAGAGGAAATCTCCGAGTTTTACAAGATCACCGCGAGAGGGCTCCAAAGTCACGCCGTGGCCTAGCCTAGCAACAAACAGTCAGTGTGAAAATGGCGTCCGCACAGCAGGCGGCGTTTTGTGTGTTGCAGTTTTCGAGCTGTAAATCGGTAGGCACAGTGCCGATACCTGCCGATACCACCGACTGATGCTCTGAGCACCCGGTGGATCTGTTATGTAACGTCGACGAAACTCACGCTGCACTGTGACTACCGATTTATAGCTCGAAAACTGCAACACACAAAACGCCTTCTGCTGTGCGGACGCCATTTTCACACTGACTGTTTGTTGCTAGGCTAGGCCACGGCGTGACTTTGGAGCCCTCTCGCGGTGATCTTGTTAAACTTGGAGATTTCCTCTTTCATGTGGTGTATGCCCAGTTGATGCACGGTTGATAGGTACGGAAGTATTCTCAGTTGAAATCGGATGAATCACTTTCAATAGCCCTGTGTATATATATATATATATATATATATATATATATATATTATATTATATATATATGAAAACGTACAGTTAAAATTACGTTGCATTTATTGACTAAGATTCGTGCACGCAAATATATAAACTGAATCGAAATTTGAATTCGGTTTCGGTCATTGCTCTACATTTTATAGTGTTAAATAATTCAATCTGAAATAGTGTATCACTCAGTTTCGACATACATACACATATATATATATATATATATATATATATATAATATATACGCGACGTTATACAAGCTGAGTCTGTATATGTATAGTAGTTTATAGCCCTCTATAACCCTTGTATAGTATAAGTTATAAAAAAGAGACCAGTTTTAACTGTATGTTTAAGGAGACCTACATACAAATATGCTCTAGAGCAGCGATTTTCATTCAGATTTTTTGTCTCACGTACCACCTGCATGAGACTATTTGAATGTACTACCTTCATACTGAAATTTAATTGTTTCGATATTTATTTCCAATTAATCATGGTCATTTGGTTGTTAACATCGCTTCTGCAATCCATCGGCCCTGGGGTCGATTCCTGGTGACGGCAGGCGACGCTCAGGTAACCCAGCTGTTCATGTTTCCCTAAGAAAAAATGGGTTGACAGACAAATGGGTACCCTGGGTAGCCTAGTGGTTAAGACGCTGGGGTGTTGATCGGGGTGCCGTGAGATTGAGTTCGGGGAAAGACTTTGTAATTTCTGACCGCCGGTGGTGGGTCGTGGCTCGGAATTTCACGGAAATGGCTAAAAATTAGTTCACATAATTTGATGGGAGTCTTAAACAAGGAATTGAAATGGGTAATTATATGACGCATAGGTTTCTTAAATGTTTTCATTGCATTTGAAATAATCATTGAGTGAAATTAGTAATAAGGTGATCTAACTCTTTTGGTGGTGAAATTGTTAAATGAAGATAACTAAACAAGTGTTTTTAAATTAAACGAATTGTTTTTCAGTCCTGGTGCATGAATCTTCAGGTCAAATAACACCCGTGAGTATTTAAAGCCGACATTTCTCACTTCAGATGATGTAGTGACCCACGGCTTGTACTAACATAAATTTCGAATTCGTTGTTGGTAAAATATAAATTAGAATATATATGTATATATATATAGTGCATCTCAACATCTTAGTGGTTGTTGGAGGTTAAATCGTCTGTTTTATTTTAATAAGAACTCAGTGAAGACTATAGCTTCAGGGCCAAATTGAATAAAATAAATAGTCAAGCTTCACAGTTGATTATATCATTGTAAATTGCCCGTGAGTATTTAAAGCCGACATTTCTCACTTCAGATGGTGTAGTGACCCACGGCTTGTACTAACATAAATTTCGAATTCGTTGTTGGTAAAATATAAATTAGAATATATATGTATATATATATATATATAGTGCATCTCAACATCTTAGTGGTTGTTGGAGATTAAATCGTCTGTTTTATTTTAATAAGAACTCAGTGAAGACTAAAGCTTGAGGGCCAAATTGAATAAAATAAATAGTCAAGCTTCACAGTTGATTATATCATTGTAAATTGCAAAACCTACGTATTTATTTCACTATTAATAAAGGTAAATAATTTTTTAGGCGGTGTTACCTTTTCTGGTAGACATACCAATATTATCTTAAAGAAATGCATAATTTTTAACTCTTATAATTGTGTAAAACTTACTCCTTTGAGTACTACGTATGTACGGCTCACTGAAATGTTATCTGTTAGGCCTACAATAGCGCCCTGAGGGGATAATTGGAAACCTATAAAATTCTTGCACCGAAGTCTGACGGATTGTTTGTGTAAAGAAGCTGTCCGGTAAGAGCCACTAGCCGAACTCGCTAATATGACCTGTTTAAAAGCGCTCTCAATTCTGGTGGGTGAGTATTCTTTGACGTTTGTATCTAAAATATTTCTATGCGTAAATTAATGTTTATACAATATTAAACAATATTAATGTTCTTTCACCGCAAACCGCTGCAGCAGAACTGTTATACGTATTTTAGTCTACATGTGAACTAGTTATTAAATAAATAAATATGTAAATAAGTATTATTTATAGTTAAGCCTTGTATTACGATGTTAATGGACAATGTTGAACAACATTAGCAACTGTTTAGGCTAGGGGGATCTCTCATTCTTTAATAATTAACTTCGAGTTGTGGAGATGTGCCATTTTCCTCGAATATTCTCGCTTCTATAGGATTAGGGACCTTTTCTTTTACGAATTTTACGCGTTTCACCGCGTACATTATTGTTGGTGAAGATTTTTAATCCTTTCAACTGTTTTTAGTATTAAATCTCTGTGGGGACTCATCCTTACATATTACTTTTATCGTTGTATTAGTTTCATGCGTGTCCTCAACTCTAGAAATTGAATTGTGGTAGAATATGAATTAGTTTAAATCACTTTTGCTCTTAATATACATAAATTCATTTCATCTTTTATATCGTATTCGCCCTCTTCCACGTTTCACCGCTTCTTTCTCTATTGAATTGAAAACCCATCTCATGCTTGGAATAATTTTTTCTTTTTTTCTCACAGTTTGAATCATACATACATACATATATATATATATATATATATATATAATATATATTATATATGTATATACATATATATATAAATAACTTGATGTATTTTTGGAACAGGCCTTCAGCAAATTCCAGTGTACTCGAGAGAGAGAGAGCGAGAGAAAGAAAGAAACATATAGTTTAATTTTGTCTTACAACGCATTCTCATTTGTTATGTATCTTATAGACAATGTACGTCCTGTATATGAGATTGAATTATCTATATATAATTAGTTTTATCAGCCTTCCTTCTCTTCTCATTCCCCGTTTTCGCTCCCTAATTTGAAGATCACGGATCCGAGAGTACAGTTTATTTTTTTTTTTTAATTATAGTGATTTTTTCTAGAAATACGTGATTTTGGCTGTTATTTATAAGAAAATATATTATTTCCGTTCAAATACTTAATTTTTAGACCAGTGGAATCTTATTAGAATCATTAACATTAAAGGCAAGGGTGAATATCGCAAAATGTCCTTCCCCAAATAAAAAAGAGACGGAGAGTCAAAATAAAGTTCGACTGATGTCATCCAAAGCTTCACTCATTCTGTTTTATGTAATATAATTCTTTGGGGGGGAACCCAATCCATTAGCCGCAGGTTGTAGAAACACAAATCAGTCGCTAAAAAGACCTAAGTTTATTATATATATAATATATTTGTAGCTCCATCTAACTTCAACATTACTGTATTATTTCTAATCAACTGTATATATTTCTATCCTTAGTATATGATCTGTCATTGTATTAATATTTGTCATATGGACTATAGAATGCTAATAAATCTTTTCATATATTACTTACTTACTACATAAAGTAGGTGATAAAAAACGAGGAAAAAACTTAATAAATGAATAAAAAGAAATCCAAAATATGAAATTCGTCTGACATGCATTCAAATTGTTGAGGAGTGTCTTTTTTATTTCTTATTATTGTGGCGAGAGGCATATATTCTTATATTTGTGGTTTTTTTATCATTAAGAAAAATCAATAAAATGTTAAAAATGTCTTAACGCTTTGAAATTCAATTTGCCTGGGCACTGACAAATCACGATCCGGCACTGAAAATAATTCTCAAGAAAGAGTGCAGTTTATTCTATTTTTTTAATTATAGTGATTTTTCCACAAATACGTGAATTTGGCTGTGTTAATTTATAAGAAGATATGTTATCTCCCTGGGAAATATCAAAACTTAATCTGACGCTTCGGAAAATGTCCATTCACTACAACGAGTTAATTTTTGCATTTACCCAAAATATATAACTTAGTAGGTCTTGTGTATATATATATATTATATATATATATATATACATATATACAGTGTATATATATATATATATAATATATATATATATATATATATACATATATACAGTGTATAATATATAATATATATATATATATATATATATATATAATATATATATGTATATATATCGAAACAGTTTCGAATTCTTTATTGATGGATACACAATCCAATTTTCAAACGTAAATTAATATAAGCATTTGCTCAGATAAGGTGAGTGATATGTTTGATGTTTTATTCAAAGAACCTTGTGCGGAATGGTTTATTTATTTATGTGGTCACGTACAGATTAGAAAAGTTGTGTATATATATATATATATGACAACAGAGATACCTGAAAACACTTTCTGTAGTGTATAAAGGACTTATTTATCGACAAATCTTGTACGAAGTGATGATAAATGAGCAAATATATATATATATATGTGTGTGTGTATATATATATATATATATACAAGCTCAGATGGGGGTTGAGAGGTTTGGAGGGATCGAGGGAGGGAGAGATAACCGTGTGTTACTATAAAGGTCATGACAATTTTTTACGACCGCATTGTTCAGTCATTTTGCGGCCATAACGTGGATATTGATCTGCCTTAATTTATTTTTCCATCCGTTTTGTTCAAAGTTTTAATTATTAATTTATTATTATTTTTTTAAGCTTTATTATTACTATTATTAATATTATTTATTTATTTAGAAAAAGGCATGTTTTTATGTCGTCTCTTTCGATCTTAATCGGTTTCTTCCTTATGATTTTTCTTTCATTCAGTAACGTTATCAATTTCTTTTTTCCATATCTACCTTACCTCTTCTCATCCTCTTACTCGTTTTTAAGTTATAAAACCTATCTTCAGTGGGTGGCTAAAAATAACTTTATAACCCATGTTTTCAAATTAATTAATTTTTGATAATAAACAACAATCGTACGAATTGTGTTTTAATTTAATTATTTCTTTTTTCTTTTTCAGAACGAATTGTTCGTTTATTTATTTTTCTTTTTTCGTGCGAGTTCTCTGGCAAGAACTTTTCGAATTGTTGTGTTAGCTCCGCCTTAGATCTACTTTAAAACGGTGAAGTGATTGCACGAATTTTAGATGAACTTTTTCCCGTACGATTTGTTTTACCCTAATTATTTTTTCTTTTTAACCGTACGGATTGTTTAACCCCCATATTTTTTCTTAGTTTTTCGTACATTTTTCTTTTTCCTTACGAAGTGTTCGGTGATTTAATTATTTTCTTTTTTTCGTACGAATTGCTTATTTATTTTTATTTCGTACGAAGTGTTCGGTGATTTAATTATTTTATTTTCTCGTACAAATTGTTCATTTATTTTTATTTTTATTTTTCCCCGTACGAGTTGTTTTATCCTCACCTGAGACCTACGGTACTGCGGAAGGTCGGTTCGAGCCCGCTGTCGATTAACGCGGTCGCGCGACGCACATGCGTACATGGCTCTGTTACGTGTGAGTTTAGGGTTTTGCATCGTAGAACATAAAGACAATATAATTAAATTGTGTGTGTATATATATATATATATATATATATATATATATATATATATATATGTATGTATATATAATTTCCTGCACCAATATGATTATACGTTTCGTATATTTTCAATATATTTAATATAACTATATTTTTCTTGTGCTAATATGATTATACGCTTCGCTTTAAGTCAGGATATATGCTTTAAATAAATAAGTAACGAAGTTGACAGCTCAGCCTTCTAAGCCAACGTCGGAAGAATATATGGTTTAATTATTGCTATCTGGCAACTCAGCCTTCTAATCCAGATGACGGATGAATATATGGCTTAATTATTCCTATCAGACAACTCAGACTTCTAAGCCAGCTAAAGAAGGAATATATGGCTTAATTATTGCTCTCTGGCAACTCAGACTTCTAAGCCAGCTGACGAAGGAATATATGCTTTAAATAAATAAATAGCCAATCTGACAACTCAACTTTCTAAGCCAACTGGATGATTAATATATGCTTTAAATAAATAACTAGCGAATCTGGCATCTCAGTCTTCTAAGCCAACTGGCTGATTAGGGGTCCTATAAGAGAGCGGCGGGGTGGCTGAAGGACTCATATGCGCATGGCTCTCGCCGAGCGAAGACCCCTCCAATGGGTCCCCTCCTCCTCTCTCTCTATATCTCTCTCTCTTAGGTTAGGTATGCCCCTTTGGGGGGGTGAGGCCGTCCCAACTACTCCCCCAAAGAGGTCCCCCCTCTTCCTTAGGTTAGGTATGCCCCTTTGGGGGGTGAGACCGTCCCACCTTCTTCCCCAAAGAGGTCTCCCCCCTTGCACCAAAGGGGTTGGGGGTGCCTTGCAACAAAGGGGGTGGAGGCTGGCACCAAGGGGTGGGGGTGCCTTGCAACATTATGCAACATTTTGTCACTATACTACTTCGCCCGCTTACACATTTTATCTTTTTAGGTGATTTACACAAACCCACTCATCGATCATCATGCCTCGAACGTGTAAAAATCACCTCGACAATTTCTGTTACGTGTACAGCTCGTTCGCGACTAAATCACAACGGCGTACAATCAGGTGGATCTTCGGAAAACTTATCGGTTATACTTCGGCTATCCACTAGGCGACCAAGATAAGGCGTGGGCGCCACATGTTATTTGTACCGCTTGTTCGAATAGATTACGTGACTGGTTGAAGCAAAGGAAAAAGTCGATGCCGTTCGCTATATCCATGATATGGAGGGAACCGAGAGACCATCATGGCGATTGTTACTTTTGCAATGTTAACATAACTGGATTCTCCATGAAGAACAAGCATAACATCGTTTATCCGAACGTACACTCCGCGATCAGACCGATCCCACACGATGACACGATGCTAATTCCGGTACCTCCACAGCACGGACTCGATTCTTTAGAAGACGAAAGGGAGGTACACACACCATATGAGTGGCGCCTCTTCATTGATTCCTCACAGCGAAGCTTGAAAGCGGTTCTCCTGCATAATGGGAACTTAAAGCCGTCCATCCCGATCGCCCACTCCGTTCATTTAAAGGAGACGTACGATAACATGAATATACTACTCGAAGCAATCCAATACAGCACCCATCAATGGAATATCTTTGGTGATCCCAAAGTCATTGGTATGTTAATGGGCACGCAAGGAGGGTTCACGAAATACTGTTGTTTCCTATGCCTATGGGGCAGCCGTGCTACCGCGGATCATTACATACATCAGACATGACTGGAATCAAAGAAGCACATACGAGCCAGGAACGGGCAGTGTCCAGTGTGTTCCTTTAGTTGATCCAAAGAAGATTTTCCTGCCACCTCTCCACATTAAGCTCGGCTTAATGAAAAATTTTGTGAAAGCGATGAGTAAGGCGAATTCGAAAGGGTTTCGACACCTTGTTGAGAAATTTGGAAACATCAGTGCCACGAAATTGAAGGAGGGAATCTTTGTGGGACCCCTAACCAGGAAGGTTCTGCAGGATGAAGGCTTTGAAGAAAGCCTCAATGCCTTATAACTAAAAGCATGGCAGGCTTTCAAATGGAATTGTGGAAACTTCTTGGGTAACCACAAGTTTCCCGCATAAAAAGATGGAGTTCAGAAACTGCTTGATGCAGATCAGGAAATGGGCTGTCGCATGTCCTTGAAAATACATTTTTTACATTCGCATCTAGATTTCTTTCCCGAAAACCTTGGCGCGGTGAGTGACGAACAGGGGGAACGCTTCCATGAAGACATCCAATGAATGAAAAATAGTTACAAAGGTTTCTGGAACGAAAGTATGCTGGCAGACTACTGCTGGATGTTGTACAGCGACGATCCGGACAAGGTTTACAAAAGAAAATCTTACTCGCAACGTTTTTAGGTTGGTGTACATTTCTCTTTATGAATAAAGTTGTACTTTTACGATAAATTGTGCTGAATTTAACACCAGTCATATTTCGATAAATGGATGTGCTAGAGGAAAACCGAAAACAGATTTGGAATCAACTTACAAAACTGGTCTAGAAAAGTGTGTATACATCTTTGATGAGAGAAAAAGTTCGATTTTTCGACCAGTGTAATCAGTGAGAAGGGTCAAAAACTGTCATAGTGCTCAGGCCAACTAATGCCGGTCATTGCTCTAACTCCCGTATTATTACCATCATGATTGGGATTCCAATCCCAGACGTCAGTCTTCACTTCCCTTACAGAGAAACGGTTTTACCAACTGAGCTCCGAACGCTGACTTAAATGCACTAGATCATAATAGTCATCATAATCCTTCAGGAGGGACAGAAACTGCTACAGCGCTCAGGCCAGACTGATGTTATTCGTTTCTCTAACTCCTGTATTAAGTAGTATTACGAGCATCATCGGGATTCGACATTCCAACCTTCCATCGTCTGTTGACGATTAATGCCAGCTTGTGATATGCCAGCAATAAAATTATTATTAAAAAAAAAAATTAGACTAACACGAAGGTAGATGTAGCTTGTAGCGTAAACTAACCCACTTTTTGTTATACTTTACCTACTTTTTTTTTCCCTTTCTTATCCTCTCCTTGCTTGCATGTCTGTAGTTTGCATGGTATGACAATGAGTTAAGACTGTGTTTGCATGGTTTGTAAACGTTCTTATTTTACTTCTTTTCATCTTTCACCCCTTTCCTATTCTCTTCGACTATTTTTTCGACTTGTCGGCAGTGGCCGGCGGATGATGATGGGGAGTCTTTCTTTCTCTTTTTCTGAATGAATGTTAACCCACGAATGATAGGTTTTGCCACTTACTTAACTCTTTATTCTCCTCTTTAACCCCCTCTTCTTTCCTTTCTCTCGGGCTAACCTTAGAGTGGATCTTAGGGTCTTTGTTAGCCTTAGCTTCTGTAGATCTTCTGTAGAACCTCATTGGCTTCGCTTCGCTTATAGGGAAACGGCACCCACTGAGCCCCAGACGATGGTACTCACTAACTAGCTCACAGGTTTGCGTATGTCTTATATATTCAGTCGATTGAAAGTACCTGTATCATGAAATTTTATCGTGAAAAAACCTCGAATTTGAAAATATAAAATCGGTTTTTATTCGTAAAATATTTAAGAGTATAGAAATCTCTGGAACCGTTGAAAGTCCTGAACCACCTTCATCCAAAACCCGCACAGCATCCAGTTTACGATTTAGGACTGGCGGAACTTTAAACATACTGTATGAATATACTCCGGATATGTGTGTCATGCATCGGTGAACGTATCCAAGATCTCCTTTAAGAAATTTTAATGAACCCGATCTTCATTCTGAATGGCTCAATTTTAGTAAGCTATTTCTCAGATATATCACTAACTTCTTGTAATTCTTTTCACATTTTGTAATAATAATAACAATCAGTCAGGAAGGCACAGCGCCCGGCAACCGCTACGGCCCATTGTTCTAGCTCCAATATTATTATTATTATTACCAGCATCATCGTAGTTTGAACCCCAGACCTCAGTATTTTCATTTCGCACGGTGTTACCCACTGAGCTACGGACACTGGCATCTTATAATGACACTCTTTATAATAATCATATTTACATTAGATACATGGTGTAAACTATCAGTGGTATACTGTATGCAAAGAATGAAATGCACTAAGCACTAATTGTAAAGAAACCTTGAAACACCCTACACTAAAACTAGAGATCTTTTACAAGGTTAAAATCGTCGAGCAAATAACTCTACTTTTGCCCATTAATGATTAGTTGTTTACATACTTTAAATTGGAAGAAATTAGGTTCATCTTGATTTTAAGAGACGACTCAGAAGTTACATAGTTGAAAAAGTGTCATCATTTGCCAGCAATCAGTAAATGCCTTATTTGGTAAAGAGATACGATACATAACCAAGTGTTGGCTTTCTGTTACCAGCTTAGATATAATTAAGTCTAGGCCACCTTATCTCTCCGGCTTATGAAATTATCGTTGATAGCGTGTCTTCATTGATATTATGGGTGGATATGGTAAAAAGAAATATCTACAAAAGCTAAGGATAACAAAGACCCTAAGATCCAATCTAAGGTTAGCCCGAGAGAAAAGAAAGAGTAGGGAGTTAAGAAAAGAGAATAAGGGGTTAAGTAAGAGCAACACCTATCACTCATGGGTTAACATTCATTCAGAAAAAGAGAAAAAAGACTCACCATCATCATCCTCCGGCCACTGCCGACAAGTCCGAAAAATAGTCGGAGAGAATAGGAAAGATTGCAGAAGGGTCATCTACTCCATAGGGAGGTAGAGCCCACTCTGCCGGAAAGGGGTGAAAGATGAAAAGAAGTAAAATAAGAACGCTTACAAACCATGCAATACATTCTTAACTCAAGAACAACACATTCTTAACTCAAAGCAACACATTCTTCTAGCTGTTGCAGACCGATCCTCTACTCCATAGGGAGGTAAAGGATGCAGCCCACCAGGCTGGGAAAGCGTGAATGATGAAAAGAAGTAAAATAACAACGTACTACAAACCATGCAACATTCTGAACTCAAACACTATCATACCATGCAAACTACAGACATGCAATAAAGAAAGTTACAGACATGCAAATAAGGAGAGAAGAAGAAAAAATATAAAGAATAACAAAAAGTGGGTAAATTTACTCAACAAGCTACAACTAAGTTCGTGTTAGTCTAATTTTTTTTTTTTGCTGGCATATCACACGCTGGCATGTCACTAGCTGCCATTAGACGTCAACAGACTCATCCCCGATTACCACCCCCAGAGCTCCTATTGCCAATTGTTTTTTATTTTAAACAACGGTAATATTTTTAAAATGCCTATCTAGACGGTTTTTAAACACATTAACGCTGGTAGAGTTCACGATGGGCGCGGAAGATTATTTCATTTATCAATTACTTTAAACGTAAAGAAGTTTTTAGCGATATTAGTAATGAAACGTCTGCCACGCAACTTAAATCCGTTATTACGTGTTTTTCTATTATCGAAAGTGAACAGGTTGTCAAAACTTACGTTATCGATGTTATTAACGATTTTGAAAACTTCAATAAGCTTCCCCCTTAATCTCCTAATTTCGTGTGAATGCAAGTCTAACTCTTTAATCCTATCTTCTTAAGGCTCGTTGCGCAATGAAGGAATTAGTTTCGTGGCGCGACGCTGAACCCTTTCTAACCTATCAATCTCCTCACGCAAATACAGGCACCAAAACTGAACGGCATATTCTAAATGAGGCCTGACTAGGGACTTGTAAAGGGGCAATATAATATCGTTTGATTTAAATTCGAAATTACGCGCTATGAAGCCTAACATCCTATTAGCTTTTGCGCAAGACTCAAGGCACTGCTTCCTAACTTTTAAATCCTCAGATACGCGTACGCCTAAATCTACTTCCTCGTCAACGTTCGCTAACTCTCTATCATCCATCGTGTACGTGTAATTATTGTTACGAGAACCTATATGTAGAACTTTACATTTGTCAACGTTAAATTGCATCTGCCACTTATCTGTCCACTCCATAATCCTATTTACATCGTCTTGGAACCTATTTCTATCGTCCTCGTTAACAATTTTACCTCCTATTTTAGTATCGTCCGCGAATTTTGACACGTTACTAGTCAATCCGACATATATGTCGTTAATGTAAATTACGAATAGCAATGGGCCTAACACTGAACCCTGTGGGACACCGGTACCTACATCCAACCACCCCGATTCCCTACCATTAACAACGACCCTCTGTCTCCTAGCAGGAAGCCATTCCTCTAACCCATGGGACGGGGAACTTTTTTTGGTATTACCCAAAAATCTATTTGAGTAAAATGAAATTACCCCCAGACTTCAAAGTAAACAAAAACAAGCCAATTGCTCTTAAAATTGTTGCATATGGTGTCTCTCATACCGCACGCATTACCCCCAAAATGTTTAAATGTTCCCCATTTGGGGTAATTTACCCCTGTTCGCCGACCACTGCAGTCTAACCAGTTAGCTACCTGACGGCGTATACCGTGCGCTTTAACCTTCGCAATTAATCTTCTATGTGGAACTGTATCGAACGCCTTTTTAAAATCTAAATAAATAACGTCAGACACTCTATGCCTATCGTATTCGCGCAATATTTCGTTATAAAATTCTAACAAATTAGTTAAACAAGAACTATGGCGTCGAAAACCATGCTGACTACTATTAATCAAATCTCGACTTTCTAAGTGATCGATGATACGATCCCTAACGATGGATTCCAATAGTTTACCGACACTGACGTTAAGCTAATGGGCCTATAATTGCTAGCGACTGTGCTGTCGCCTTTTTTAGAAATGGGCGTGACGTTAGCTAATTTGAAGTCTTCAGGAATAATCCTCGTTTCCAGTGACTGATTCAAAATCTTCGTTAAGGGGCCTAGAATAACGTCTTTCAAATTTTTAAAAAGTCTGGGATAAAAAGCGTCAGGGCCTGGAGCCTTGCTAACTTTTAGCCTATCGATATAATGCGCAAATTCACCCTTGTAAACAGTTATTTCATCCAAAATAGTCTCGCTACTAAATGAAACGATATCGTCCACGTCGGGGACATTATTTACGTCTTCTACGGTAAAAACTGTCGCAAAAAAGTTATTGAAAATACCCGCCATCGCCTGAGCGTCAGAAGCCAAAGCGCCGTTAACATCCACTAGCGGGCCTATGTTATCTTTTATCGGCTTACGATTATTGACGTATTCAAAAAACTTTTTTGGATCATGTTTACTATCCGCAGCTATAAGTATCTCTAAATTATGCTTAGCCTTCCTAACTGATCTTTTAACCTGACGTCTAAGCTCGATATATCTATTAAAGTTACCTGCCGTGCCATTGCGCTTATTAAGTCTATACCCTCTGTTACGCTCGCTTATGAACTCACCTATTTCTCTAGTCCACCACTTGCGCCTACCATGATTTCTAGCGCGCTTGGGGCTACTAGGAATAAACTCCCTTTCAATATTCATAAAACTTTCTTTAAACGCCTCCCAATGCAAATTTGTGTCATTGCCCATAAATAAGTTATCCCAGTCCACTTCTCTCATCCTATCCGCAAAACTATCAAAATTGGCCATACGAAAATCACGGACTTCTATTATGTTACTATCCTTAGTGTTTTCTATCAATAACTTAAACCTAAGAATTTGATGATCACTACATCCTAAACTCTCGCCTACTTCTAAACCTTCGACTATATTTTCGTCGTTCGTCATCACCAAATCTAAAATATTGTCACCGCGCGTTGGTTCGGTAACCATCTGTCGTAAAAAATTATCTTCCATGAACTCAATCAATCTCAAACCCTCCTCATTACCATTAAAAGTCTTATAATTAACATTAGAGCAGTTAAAGTCTCCGACAATTATACTATTCCGCTTGTCAATAAAGTTACCAAGAACTGAGTAAAATCTAGTATCGGTATCGAGGGGTTGAACGGGAGATCTATAAACAACAAGAAAATTAAAAGTAAGACTACGCGCCCTAACTTCAATGCATGTCGCATTAATTGCTCCCGGAAAATCTATCTTAACCTCGATAGCCCTAAGGGAATTACGAATGTACAGCAAAACGCCGCCACTAATCCTATGTAACCTATCATTAGTAAGGAGTTTAAAACCCGGTATATCAAATTTCCCCAAGAAGTCCCGAGTCACGGTATTTAACCACGTTTCAGTGATAGCAACTATATCGTAGTTGTCGGAATAAATTATCGCCTTAAATTCGTTTAATTTATTTGTAATACTACGCGCGTTACAATAAAAGACGTTTAAGTTATTTTTTACCACGGGTCGGCGTTTTAAACTATTTTTCACGTCGGGCCCGCGTTCCCCGGACCCACAACGTTTAAAGAAGGCTTCGACCTATACAGCTTTCGTACGTTTTCGTCAATTAACCTACCTAGCCTAGCATTACCTATTTCTTTAAAATGCACCCCCATCTTTTATAAAAAGTCTAGGATCACTGAATTCTGACCACAGCTTTACGAAGGGTACATTTTCCTCAGCACAAATATCTTCTAATTTAGTATTCAGAAATATCGTTTTAGACGTAATCCGAAGACCCAAACCGTGGCTTGAGTTAATACCTAAAACTAAAGACCTATCTCACCTCGCCTTTAGGGACCTAATTAATCCCCTTTAACATTCCTGGCGTTTCCTTTTCTCGTGATCTTTCCTAGAAAGCTCACATATATTCGCTTTCCAAAACAACTTTTAAAAGGTTAGGTGTACTGTACCGCCTCCGCAGTTTCTTCACCCCGACTCAATTGCTGTCACTGTACAGGAATCTTGTTCGCCCCTGTATGAAGTATGTTTCTCATGTGTGGGGTGGCTCAACCGACACAGCCGTACTTGACCGAGTGGAATCAAAGGCTTTTCGTCTCATTAATTCCCCGCCAACTTCTGACAGTCTTTAATCTCTCTTTCTTCGTCGCAATGTTGCCTCATTCTCTCTTTACCATCGCTATTATAACGGACATTGCTCCTCTGAACTCTCTAACTGCATGCCTCCTCCTTTGAGGAGAGCACACAGCACCAAACTTTCTACACTTTCTCATTCCTTTCCTGTCTAACTCTGTAACGCAAGGGTTAATCGGTATTTTCAATCTTCCATCTACTCAACCGGTCAACTCTGGAATAACCTTCCTCAATCCATCTTTCCTCCTATCTATGACCTCCCACCTTTCAAACACAGAGTGTCTCAGCACCTCGAAAACCCCGTACCTTGATTTTAGCTCTCTTCTTCTTTTATAAGGGGGGGGGGTGCGCTTTTGTGGGCATTAGCCCTTGGCCCCTCCTTCCTGCATAAAAAAAGTAACCACAAGAAAAGAGTACTTTCCCGGAGGATGAAATGCTACGTTTTGTTTAGAAGATCACGTGTAGAACGTGACAAAAGAAGATCATCCGTCTATGCTAAAATATTAATCAAAACACAGCTTTTCCTAATAAAATATAACCAACATCCTCGAGTACTTTGGAAAGATCCATCAATAAATAATAGGATACATTTTTATTGCAATTAAATCTCCTTCAAAATCAGTCACAATCTTTGTTGAAGCCCGTTGCTAAAACCTAAATGTCTAAAATGTGAAGCTCAATTTGCCTTCTTAAATGTTTAATATTATTATCATAATTCAGATAACTTAAGGAGGCAGCAGACGACAGTAGTGTGGGCGCAAAATGGACGAGTGCAATGCAATGTTACAAATGTCGATCAGTGTTGCAAAAGGAGGAGGGGTCTTGCAAAAAGAGGGATGCTGCAAAGGGGAAGGGGTCTTGCAAAATGGGGGATGCTGCAAAGGGGGAGGGGTCTGGCAACAAGGGGGAGGGTTTATCCCCCAAGTTGCAATGAAGGGGGAGGGGTTATCCCCATGTTGCAATAAAAGGGGAGCTTTGAGGGAGCAGGGAGGATGACCTCCTCCAAAGGGTAACCTTAACCTAAGAGAGAGAGAGAGAAAGGAGAAGGAGGAGAGCCTTTGGGGGAGAAGTTGGGATGTCCTCACCCCTAAAGGGAAACCCTCTCCTAAGCCTTAACCTAAGAAGGATGGAGGGTTGTTTCGTCCAGCGGAGGTGGAGTTCATCCGAGCGCCCGCTGACTTATAAGGTCCTAATCAGCCAGTTGACTTAATTCGCCAGTTGGCTTGGAAGGCGTAAATGGCTTCTTCAGTTGTACATTATTAGGGTTGAGTTGCCAGTTTGCGCTATTTATTTAATTAAAGCACATATTTTGACAGTTGGCTTAGAAGTCTTAAGCAGCCAGTCGGTTTAGAAGGCGCAACCAGCCATTTGGCATATATATATATATATATATATATATATATATATTATATATATATATATATATAATATCGTTTATATATAAAAACAAAAGAATTAAATAAAACACCATTACATTATTGTTTATTTAGAGGAATTATTGGAATCAATATCATGAAATATATAGAAAATAAATATACAATCGTTCATTCTACAGAAACGAGGAATATATGCAATAAAAATAATAATAGTATAAGAAATACGAACGAAGAACATAAAATAAAAAATAATAATATAAGAAATACAAAAAGTTGGAATATAATCATCAAAATAATAGCACAGGAGAAATATATACAGGGTGATTCCAAGTCTGTTACCACTGTAATGGTGAATAAAAATAACTACAAACCACAGTTACCTGTGATGTTTTTTTATTTGGTTATTTTTACACAATTACACTTTGGAAATTAACAGTGGAATAAAAAATAATAATAGTATAAGAAATACGAACGAAGAACATAAAATAAAAAATAATAATATAAGGAATACAAAACGTTGGAATATAATCATCAAAATAATAGCACAGGAGAAATATATACAGGGTGATTCTAAGTCTGTTACCACTGTAATGGTGAATAAAAATAACTACAAACCACAGTTACCTGTGATGTTTTTTTATTTGAGGTTATTTTTACACAATTACACTTTGGAAATTAACAGTGGAAATTCTTTCTTTTAAATCATTGACATTACGAGGTTTTGTTGCATATACACTATCTTTGACCATACCCCATATTTTCGAAAATCAACAATCTGAAACACAGAAAATATTTCACCATTACAGTGGTAATAGACTTATGAATCACCCGATATATACAGAATTTTATTAAATAATTAAATATACTGAAAATAAATATACATCAAAATATACAACTTTATGTTGTACTGCACTTAACTAAAACAATAAACTCGCACGTGATCGAGTCTACAGTCACATCATTTTTGCTTTGCACTACGCATTTTAACATTATTTCACCGGTCAAGTTATAGGGATGAATATACTCGATGTAAATGGCCTTCATTTCGTTCATCACTATTTTCGTGCCCACTTTACATTCGGTTGGCAAGTTATCTTTAAACATGGCCAGAATACATTCAAAAACACGTAAAAAGAGGTCATCGTTAGCCACAACATCATTATTGAATACATGTTTATAAACACTTCTTTCCAATCGAGGGTTTATTCTTACCGAACCGAGCTTCTCAATCGTAAACTCATCTTCACAATTCATAGCGGAAGTTGAAATAATCTTCTAAGTCGTAACGACAGCTGTTCATTATATAAAGAAACAACTCCTCAGGGTGAACGGTGCAGGCGAGCTCGGCCCTGTACCGCTCAAGTGTTTTGTACCAAACTTCATGATATTTCAAAGAGTCTAGAACTTTTAAATAAGCATCGAGCCCCAGACCATTCTCGCCTTGTTCAGTCCTACATTCGATAAATCTGTCGAGCAGAGCGGTGTATGCGTATTCAAGAACCGTGTCAAAATAAAGCATATCCGTAACACGCGCTTCTAATATTGGCTTCAGCTTGCGGAAACCGACGATTTCAAATATTCTGTCGAGGATGAATCGGTTTCGCGTTGGAGCAAAAACGTTATCAAAAGCATTCTTCCACATCAATCGTATATCAATGCATGGCTGATCATTATTTATACACAACGTATAAACAATAGCATATGAGGGGGTATCACAAATCTGCTCTCTTCTTGTACCTACACCTGCAGGTATTTTATAACGATCCTCACTCCACTTCTCAACTACCACGAAGACTCTATTCATCTCCTCAACACTTAAATAAACAACATTCCGCTTACCAGAGTTTGTCTACAAATCGTTTCATGTATATAGTTAATGGCTCCGATTTTACGCCTGAAAAAGCACAATGACTTCGTCACGGACACATCGTACATGGCATTGAGAAAGCTGCTCAAAGGAAGTTCCATCGTATTCAATGAGTCACGTCCTGTCTGTTCAAGCTCTGAGATGACTATGAGCCACAGGTGGGTGGATCGGCTTGACGGGAGAAGTGAGTCACACCTTAAGCTGATGAATCGTGTACGGCGTTGTTCCAACGTGAATACTTGTATCACATTATACTGGGTAGGTGTTTTGAGAAATTTTCCGATACATGAAGCAATACCGGTTTTAATGCTTTATTATTCCCACTCCCCAGAATACGCACCAGATATTTTCGTTCATTTTCACGAACTAAACACAGTTTATTCACAGTCCGCCGCACTATTTGAGAGAAACATATGACCATATTTTTTTTTTAGCAGACGATACTCGTCTCTAAATTCTGTTAAAAACTCACGCAGGCCTTTAGCCACAACCTCATTACAAACCTCATCATGATATATATTAATATAGTATAAAAAGTACTTAAGATTCTCCATGATGACAAGATTTACATTCTCAGTCGCAGGCTATGCGTTCTTGGTATGATGCAACATGACATAATATCACTCGTCAACCACTCATCAACAAGACTCACTAACCACAACCGTTGCTTCTCTTTTGCACGTGTTGCTTCTCCCACTTCACGGCATATGTGAGCTTTTATAAAGTTTAGTCCTACAATATAGTTCATTACATTGCTTGTACCACGAAATCCTGCAATGCTCTCGCCAGAATAGCCGCAGAGTATTTGTACCTCTTGTTCCTCAAGCTTCGCACGATTCAATGTAGCCTTAAAAGTACCAAAGGAGAGTGGAATAGGGAGCCACTTCATAAACGTCGAACACGCAGTATTAAAGGTAGTCATTACTATTTTTCGTCTACGTGGGATTTCGTCAAATACACGTCTGAGATCCAGGGCTTGCAGAGATCAACTGGGCACGCAGGGTAGAGATGTGCCATTGATCGATCATACAGGGGCGGAGCTTCGAACTTTCTCATGTACATACGCACACACACATATACACACTAAAGAGAAAGTGAAACGCTAAATGAAACACGATTTACTTAACCATTTCGCTCGCTCACAAATTATGACATAGAGTAAGAAAGAAATTTGCCTTTATGTGTGGTTATATAAGAATCAATATGGTTTATTTTTCAGCTGCTCAATTGTCTACCCAGTGAGTGAAAGGGTTAATAAATGAATTATTCAAGGTATATATTTACAAATACGTGTAATAAATAAACATATCGTTAACAATAGACCTATACAATCGAAGATTATGGTATCCAAAGGTTACGGTATCATAGGTACCAGGCACCTGGTAACGTTTCCTATAGGTGTTACGGCACACCTTCGTACCCCTAAGTTCCTTCACGCCCCCCCCCCAGCTTTTTCCCCATAAAATTGTGGGTTCATACAGTTAGTTGCGATGGCTGGACGCCCTCATCTTCCAAGCACACTAGATCCTTCAACGATTCAAAGTTAACGACCCGCCGATTCGCCTGGTTGAGCGTGATGCCCTTAGCCTTCACGATATATTTCATATCCTCCCCCACCTTCACCCGTACCCCAAAAGTTTTTGGTCCTGTTGAGATAAAAGAGTCGGCATATGCGATGTCTCCATACTTATCCTTGATCTCATCAGTTACCTCTCGGAGGAATTCACCAATAGGCGGCATGTATTCACCCTCCTTCGCTGTGTACATTAAATAATTAATTTTTCCTTTCCAATGACAGCCAGTTTTTACTTCATTGGTAAGGTCATCCAAGTATATACAGAAAGGATAGGGTGATAATATACCTCCTTGTCTAACACTATTAGTTATCTTTAAAACCTGGGGATACAGTTCTTTTCCATCTTACAAACATGGTCAGCTCTGTACACCAGAATGCAAGTATCCTAAGTATATATTTAGGTACCCCTCGACACAAGAATTTCTTGAAAAGTTTGTGATGGTTAACTCCATCAAATGCTTTAGAAGCATCGAAAAAACAGGAATATACATTGCTACTTGATATCTTGTACTTTAGGACTGCATCGTTTACCCTATAAATACACATGTCAGTACTATGTTTCACTCTAAAGCCAAACTGATTGTCATAAGTCTGCAAGTATGTACTTATCCTATTATAAATGACATATTCTAACACCTTAGAAACTATACTGGCAAGTGCTATTGGCCTATAACACTGTTCTACAAATTTTGAAAAAGTTTGTGCTTCGGAGATAAAATGTGTTTCCTATTATGGATTTTGGGGTGCTGAAAACGAATATGACCATAAAAACAGTCAATTGGCTACAGTTTCCAAGAAAATTTAAGTTAAACATTTTGCGTATATGTATACCATATATTAGTAACATACCTGTATAATGCAGTCACTTATATTGATTCAACCCGTCGCTTCTTTGCTTGTCTCTTGTATTCAACTTCAGGAGCATCTCTTGTTATTGTCCAGCAGTAGTCTGCTAACAATGATGGACTCCATTTCCCCTGGGAGCGTTTCTCCATCGCTGAGATATCCTGGTGGAAACGTTCACCATGTTCATCGCTGACTGCTCTGCAGTTGGCCGGAAAAAATTCCAGGTGCGAATGGAGGAAATGTATCTTTAAAGACATATTGCAGCCCATTTTTTGATAGGACAACAGCAGGTTTTCCACCAGCTCCCTGTAATTGTCAACTTTGATATTTCCGAGAAAATTGGTTGCTACTAACCGGAAAGCATTCCACGCTGTCTTCTCCTCACTACCTAAGATACGGTCGAACTCCTCATCTCTAAGAAGCTCGCGGATCTATGGACCAACAAATACACCCTCCTTGATTTTTGCTTCACTGAGCTTTGGGAATTTACCACCGAAGTACTTAAAAGCTGCCCCCGTTTTATCCATAGCCTTACAAAATTTTTCATGACGTCCAGTTTGATGTGTAAGGGTGGTAACAAAATCTTGCTCGATTCTGTAAGTGGAGGATAGATACTGAATATTTTTGGTTCCAGGTTCCAATGAGTGCAAGAGTGGCCAATCCTTCTTGATGTAATGAGAAGTCCTAGCCCGACTATTTCATTCACACAGAAAACAGCAATACTTAGTGTAGCCCGGCTGCAGTCCAAGCACGATAGCAACAACTTTCAAGTCACCACAAACCTGCCACTGATGTTTGTCATAGTTTATGCAGTTCAAAAGTTGCTTCATGTTGTCATATGTTTCCTTCATGTGGACTGCATGACCAACTGAAATTGATGACAATACGTTGCCAACATTCAACAAAACAGCTTTTAGACTCAACTTCGATGAATCACTGAACAGTCTCCACTCATCTGGATTGTGAATAATGTTGAGAGCTGCCATCAGACCATCGATGTCGTTGCAAGCTACAAGGTCACCTTCCATGATGAAGAATGGGACAAAATCTTTTTCAGCGAGGAGATTCCACTGCTGCAACCTGGAGTCCAACAGCTCTGCCTTACTCTTTGGCAGTTCTAAATCTCTGATAAGGTCGTTTAATTCATTCTGAGTTATCATGTGCGGTTTAGAAGATGTCAAGTTATAAAGAAATTCAGGGTCTTGTGAAGTTCAAGGCTCACAAGTTTCGAAGGTTCCTTCATTCTCCTCGTCCTCTGACTCCAGGGAGAATGAGTGTGGGGGGCTCAGGAACGGGTAGTCCTTCGCCGTGAGGTACCGGGCGTATAGCAGAGGGTATATTCGGATATTGTAAAATCCACTTTTTCTTCTTGCAAATACCTTTCTTGACTGGAAGCACCATGCAGAAGTAACAATTGCTGACATGATCTGTTGGTTCCCTCCACACCATTGGCACTGCAAAAGGCATAGATTTCCTTTTCCGATTCAACCACTGGCGAAGGTTTGTTGCACAAGTATTGCAGCATATGTGTGGGGCCGAGCCCTTGTCCTGATCCCCAATCTTACAGCCAAAATAAAGGTGATAGGCTTTCCTAATCACGGCGGTTATAGCACGCTTTTGTGATGCAAACGTTAATTCCCCACAAACATAACTGAAGTTATCTACACTGTTCACACAATTACGAGGCGTCTTTGTTCAAATTAGGCTGAAAAAAATTCAGTTTCCAAAGCAAACACTAAAAAGAGTTTGACAAGGGTGCGGGTGTACTGTATGACTTTCGCGAATGAACTGATGCTGTGTCGTAATATATAGACGCCTGTGACACATCGACGCCTTGACTCTACTGCGCATGCGCGCAGTTATATATTTTTTATTTTAATAAATTAATGTAATTACATGGCATTTTAATAATTTTAAATTACTGTAGGTAAGGTTAAGTTAGGTTAGCATTCCTTTTATATTAATATCAAAAACATTATGGGAAGCAATATGTTAAAATGATCCAATCTATTTTTTAATAAATAATTTACATTTACATAATGTAATAGATAAATTTAAAATTACATTTTATTGTATATATATATATATGTATATATTTACATTAATTTATTAAAATAAAAAATATAACTGCGCATGCGCAGTAGTCAATGCGTCGATGTGTCACAGGCGTCTACATATTACGCGACAGATGCAAATCCAGTTAGTAGGGTGCAGGGTTGCCTGACATATTTTTATAAATAGAGCCAATTGGCAATTTTAGGCATCATTTTCGTATTCAGTGACCCAAAATTAGTAAAGATTGACTACTTTTATTTCCGAAGCATTATGGCTGTAGACCAGTGTAATCATTCTTATCGCAGAGACTAGCACCCTTATTTTTAACAACTGACAACAAGTTAAATCTAATTCAAAGATATGAACCTCTATTGATAACCTTCTTCCGATGAACCAGCCAGATTTAACGTCAACTGCTTCATGTACCGATTTATCTGAGTTGTATAATCTCTCGTATATCCATCAAATATGAATAATTCAGAAGTTTCGGATCAGTGTAATGTACCTTCTTCAGTTAAATCCAATTCACAGTTGCACACAGGGTAAAATGCTTTGTCATTATTGTTGTTACTTCTTCATACCCAGGATTTAAATCTTTCTTCGTGTAACCACTTAACTTGGAATTTATGGTTATAACAAGGATAACGTGCTTTTTTAGGTGGTGTCTCTTTACCATCATTATTATTATCTCAATCAACGGATTTATCTTCTACATATCTTTTGCAACTCATTGGAAAAGTGAATAACTAGTAAAACACAATTTCTAAAGCTTCTAATTTAAAGATAGCTCTACATCACCATGAAAATTTCACTTGAACGTAGATATACCCACACAGCAGATTTCAAAAGGCCTGAGTCACTGAATGTCGGCATTATTCTACTCTCTGCGAAAACGTTTCCAAACGAATTGAATCGTTTCTCATTTGACACCCCTCAATATTTTTATCGCGAATTTGACTTCGTCAAATAATACCAGAATTTTTCAATGTCGTACCAAACGTAATTGAAGGGGTTGAAAGTACCAGTTCTGGTACGGTCGTACCAAAAACGGCAACCCAGTTCATAGGATCGTTAAAGTCAAATCGAATATTTTCTACAGCTCCCAATAAATTTTCTTTTGTTAATCTCTGAGAATATTCTGTAATCAATTAGATGTTTTAACCTGAACAGTGTTAGTAGTATAGCCTCAAAAAGTGAGAGTGCAGAAATATTGCAATCAAAAGCACGCGCAAAAACGTCATCGTTAACTATGTCGTTAAATGCAAGCTTATAATCATGCCTTTCCAATCGAGGGTTTTTTCTTAACGTACCGAATTTTTCAATCGTGAACTCTTCTTCACCCGGCATAGCAGCAATTGAAATAATCTTCCAAGTCGTAACGGCAGCTATCTACTATATAGAGGTACAGTTCTTCAGGGTGAACAGTGTAGGCAAGTTCAGCTCTGTACCTCTCAAGCGTTTTGTACCAAAGCTCTTGATATTTCGAAGAGTCTAAACCTTTTAAATACGCATCCAGAGCTAGTTCGTTCTCTCCCTGCACATTCCTACATTCAACAAATCCGTTGAGCAGAGCGGTGTAAGCGTATTCAAGTATTGTGTCAAAGTAAATCATGTCTGAGATACGTGTCTAATATAGGCTTCAGCTTACGGAATCCAACGATCTCAAACATTCTGTCGAGGATTAAACGGTTTCGTGTAGGAACAAGAACGCCATTATCAGCTGTGTTCTTCCACATCAGTCGTATCAACGCATGGTTGATTGTTATTTACACTCAATGTACAAACAACGGTATATGAGGAGGCTTCACTAATCACCTCTATTATTATACCTACGTCAGCTGGTATTTTATAGCGGTCCTCAGCCCACCTCCCAACTACCACGAAGATTTTATGCATCTCCTCAACATTTAAATAAATAACTTTGCGCTTGCTCGCAGGCCTACTGTTCGTTTCAAGCACACAATTAAAGGTGCCGGTTTCCCGCCTGAACACACGCAACGACTTCGTCACGGAGACGTACGAGGCGTTGAGAATGCTTCTCAAAGGGAGATCAGTCGTATTCTCACAGCTCGAGATGACTATGGCACATCCATTCGGCGCAAGCTCTGAGAAGACTATGAGCCGCGTGAGGCACGCAGGTACGAAGGAACGGTTCGATGGGCGGTTGACTCACCCTGATGATACGTGAATGGGTTTGTTCGAACCCGTATGATCCGTGAGGTGCGAGTCGCACCATAATCTAATGAAACCTATGCGGCGCTGACCCAACATGAATTGTTGTACCCCATTATACTAGGTAGGCGTTTTGAGAAATTTTCCGATACAAGAACTAATTTCGGTTTTAACGTTTTATCACTACCACTCCCCCGAATACGCACCAGACAGTTTCCCTCAGGGTAAATTTCACGAGCTAAACACATTTTATAATGTTATATCTCTCCTAAAAATCTTCACACTGCGGGGCGCTGTTAGAGAGAAACATATGTTCATATTTAGGCTTTTTATTTAACAGGCGATACTCATCTATAAAATCTGTTAAAAACTCACATAACCCTTTAGCCACAACCTCACTACAAAACTCATCATGATATATATATTAATGTAGTGGTAAAAATACTTAAGATTGTCCATGATAACGAGATTCACGTTTTCAGTCGTAGGGTATGAGTATTCGACGTCGTGTAGCATGATATAATACCGTTTATCACACCACTCATCCACAAGGCTCACTACCCATAACTGTTGTTTAGCTTCTGAGCGTGCCGCTTCTTCTACCACGCGGTGCACGTGTGCCTTTATAAAGCTTAGTTCTACAACATACTTCAGTACATCGTCTGTACTGCGAAATCCTACAATTCCCTCGTCAGAATATCCGTAGAGTATTTGAATAGCATGACCGTTCGCACGATTCAATGCTTCCTTAAAAGAGTCAAAGGAGGCTGGGATAGGGAGTTTTTCAGTATCCACTACATCTACGCACTTTACTGAATACCACTTCATAAATGTTGAACACGCGATATTAAAGGTAACCATTTTCTTCTACGCGGGAGAGAATACACGTCTGAGCTCAAGGGTATACAATGGTCAACTGAGAACGCGGGGACAGAGGCCTGCTCAGGCTACGGGATGAATCACGTCCCCGGTCTTACAGTGGGTGGGGCTTAACTTTTACTGTACATACGCACGCACGCAAAGTGAAACACAAGTTGAAGCACGATTTATTTAATAAACGAAATAATCACCATGTATATATTTACAAATACTTGCAACAAATAAGTTAACAATAGGCACATCAAAGATTGTTCTCAATACATATATACTTACAAATATGTGTGATGAATAAGTTAGCAATTGGCCCATCAAAGTTTATGGTAACCAAAAGGTACGGTATCATAGGTACCAGGTAACTGGTAACGTTTCCTATAGGTGTTAAGGCACACCTTTGTACCCCTAAGTTCCTTCACGCCCCCTAGCTTCTGCGCCCGAAAATTGTGGGTGCTTATAATTAGTTGGGGAGGCCGTTCGACCTCATCATCGTCCAAACGCACTAGATCCTTCAGCGAATCAAAGTTAACGACCCGCCGATTCGCTTGGTTGAGCGTGATACCCTTTGATTTCACGATATAGTTCGTTTCATTCCCTATCCTTACCCGTACCCCATAAGTTGTAGGTCCTGTTGAGACAAAAGAGTCGGCGTATGCGTTGTCCCCATACTCATCCTTGATCTCATCAGTGAGCTCGCCGAGGAATTCACCAATAGCAGGCATGTATTCATCCTCCCTCGCTGTGAATATCACGCTATCTGTATCGGCATACAAGACTCTGCCCAAGAGAATGCAATAGACCCCAAAGTTTGATGCGGGCGTAGGCTATTGTGAAGCTGGCTACTGGAATGTTTGTAACCATTGAGGTATCTGTGGCCAATTCAGTGTTGTACTTTATTATGTAAGTATTACCTACATTCACGATTTCCATGACCTCTTTATCGGGAGCGTTGGTATAATCCCAGACTTCGCAATAGCTTTGTGCCAAATGAACGTTCCCCTTGCCAGTATTCTGTGCAAATTTTCCCCATAGGCTGTTTAGACGCAACTTTGCACTAAAGCGCTTGCCAGGAGTCTTTGCAATTTGGGAGCGATCAAGTTGTATACCTTCGTGGTCGCGGTAACGTTGAATATAGGCAGACTTTTCATCCTCGATATCAACTCCTCGCGGATACCCTGATGCCTCAACCTTATCCTTCAAAAATGCGTTTATATACGGTGTGAAAAGGTTGGATAGCTTCTGAAACCTCCACACCTCATGTATCTTCAGTATTCTATACCCATGGGGTACGGCTAGGGCCAGCTCATGGCTTGTATATATGCTTCTGATCTTACGCTGGTAGGGTGTATGGTCCCAATCACCGTTATTCTCTTCCGCGCACTTCACGCACAGGGAAAATATGAGCTTGTGGTCGATAACGACGGGTAAGATCGGCATCCATAAATCGTTAGGGCGGAGCACGTCTACGAAAGAGAGCCCAAAGTAGCGATCATTCAAATTTCTTGAAAACTCGGCGATGGAGGGCAGGTTAGGTTCCACCAGTTTTTCAGGCGCACCCACGGGGTACGGGTTGTTTTTCATCACGTAGGGGTATAAAGAACAGAAATCGTAGTAGTGGAGCTTCACACCCTCCGTAGGTGGAAAGTATAGCCTGAAGATTTGTACGCCCACTGAACAAGCTATCACCGCATTTGAAAGGTTCCAGTACCATTGAACGCTTGATCGTGTTTATTTTCTCACGGTACGCCCAGTCTGTCTCCATCCGTGCGTCATATTCATGCTCCCACAAGACTTTGTGAGTGAACTGAGACCATATAAGTTGATCGCGGGTGCGGGTCCACGCAAGACAGACGGCAGGAGATCTAGCGTGGATATCTCCAGCGATTCCCCACTCAGGACGGGGGCATCCATGCCAACAGCAACCGTTAAAGGAGTACACAGTCTTCACACCAGTGACACGGTTTTCACTTAGTCCATCAACCCAAAAAACATGACCATTAATTTTAATGGGTACTTCACCCGTGTTGAGGGCGTGCTTTATGTATACACCTGTCTGTTGCTGTAGGTGTATGAGCCAGTAAATAGCCTTGTGACCATAACTGCGGGGGTTGTTTCTGTGAATAATGGCAAGTTGGCTTTAGGCATGAAGTTATTCTTGAACACCGTAAAACATAATGACGCAATGGTCACCTGTAAATCTCAGATGACTCGTGCTCAAGCAGCTCCTTATAAAGGAACTGCGTGTCAAACTTTGCCCCGTTATGGGCGAGGATATACTGTACACAGTCATTTCTTTTAACTTGTCGGCTAACTTGACAATATAAGATACAAATAGTTTCACAGGGCTATCGTGGACATTCGTTTTAAAAATGTTTGTCCGTTTACCAAA
The DNA here is from genome assembly GCA_023014485.1 of Bathynomus jamesi. Lineage (NCBI taxonomy): Eukaryota > Metazoa > Arthropoda > Malacostraca > Isopoda > Cirolanidae > Bathynomus > Bathynomus jamesi. The sequence continues at coordinate 206,177 of JAJOZX010003200.1, read as the reverse complement.
TTTGAGGCACTCATCACACTCGATCTCCATACACTCATCACAGATAGTCTGGCTCACAAGTAAATGTGGAATTACCTCTTTGGTTTCAGCGTTCGTGTATGTTTCTATATCGTAGTATACAGTTATACAAGGGTTATTTTTAGGCTTGGCGTCTTTCATATAACATACATGCTTTACTCCATCCGCCTTATATTCCTCCTGGCATGCAGGACACTGAATTTCATCACATTTATGCCTAAATTTTCCCCAATTTTCCATCATGTGAAACATACCACATTCACTGATTCTCATTTTCCTGCACGTGCCAATTGATTTATGGAGCTCAAAGCAGTTATTATTGAAAAATGTGCGTCTACACACATTACAGTCCCTCTTCTCAGCTTCAACTACATGGCTTTCACATTTGGAGCTTTTACACTGCTCACATACCATGTGGCAATCTTTACAATGTTTCACTATATCATCCGCAAACTCGAGACACCCCTTACACAAGTCATGATGTCGCCCATATTTTCGACTTTTATCATAACTCGCGTAAAGACACCTTATATTACGGATGGGGAGATACGTTGTCCCTGACAGTCCTAAAATAAGTAGGGGTCTTGTAAGGTCTCTCACATTGCTTTTAAAAACATACACAGTCCTACGACGATCATCCAGTCCAAATACGACTATACGGACATTCATTTCCTGTTCTACCCTTCTCATCTCTTCAGGGCCCATATTGCAGTCAAATAATTCAAGCTCACAGTCTACAGCTAGTTTACGGGCACGCTCCACGATCGTAGGCAACCAATTTTTTTGGGTCCGTATATTTTGTACAGTAAACATACGTGCTAAGACTACTGCTATAAAGCCGCAACCACGATCGACGTTTATATGCCTTCTATAAATAACCTGGGAATTGAAGTTAAGAGTGTAGGGTGTGGCACTATGCCCTCCAACACGGAATACACGGTCAATATTTACCGTGCGGTTATCCATATTGAATGCTATACTACTTTGGGCGGCTTGCATTATACGCCCTAATATATATATTCTATATCTTCAGCAGCCAAACGTCTAAATGGCACTACCGCCCAAAAATCATCTACATCGTTCGTTATCATCTGATCCGAATCCGAAGGACAGACTCGTTCTGACTTCACGCTCTTCGCGATTCTGAAGGGCAAACTCTACAATGCGCTCTAGAACGCGACGTAGCCCGCGCTCAATTCCATTGCTGTACATGGCTCTAGTGTCAAGCCTGACTATATACCGATTTCTAGTCAAGGCTCGGGTGGGGATTGCGGAGCGTACCAACTCAAACGTTATATCATCCTCAACAGAACGAGTCACCGCTGAGGAGGATGGACAAGGGCCTATATTGGTTGATGTGGAGTTGGCCGCGTAAGACGTTGAGGGCTGGGGTTCTATTACAGCAGACTCTACAGAACGGGTGGGGGCTGTGGAGGATGTACAAGAGGCTGAAGAAGCTGATGTAGGGTTGGTAGCGTAAGACGTTGAGGGCTGGAGTTCTACTACTGGTTGTCTAACAACCGGCGCGTATTTCGCGCGCTTTATACCTGACGTGGAGGACTCTCATCATGCTCCGCTTTGACGTGCTACGTGTCGCTGTGAGGGTTCATCGGCGGGTAGGGCACTGTAGATGCACGGTCAATGGATTCACCCGTGATGTCGATGATGGGGGCTGTACATCGTCGTCATTCACGGTTCTGTGGAAGAAGAAAACAAAATATAAGGAGCAGAACTCGTTATTTGTGATATTCTGTAAATGAGTCACTTAGGGGTGTGACGTGTTAGAAATGGATGCTGTAGAAAAATTCAGATTCACGAGCCCATCCACATGTATTATATCTGGACCGACAGGATGTGGTAAAACGGTGTTTATGCTTATATATTAAAGAAAAGGTGAAATGTTCTCAAAATTTGTGCATAAAGTTATATGGTGCTATTCGACATACCAATCAGTGTTCAACGAGTACCAGATGATGTTTGTTCCACAAGGGGGTCTATGACGTTAATTCACTAAAGGAAATGAACATACAGTCATCGTAATTGACGACCTCATGTTGGAGATGGATAAAACGTTTGCCGAGACATTTACAGTATTCTCCCACCACCTTAACATAAGCGTGTTCTTCATCAATCAGAATCTTTTTTAAAAATAGATACATGCGCGATGTCGTTAAATACGCAATATCTAGTCTTATTCGGCAACGTAGAGATGTGTCACAAATTGGGTATTAGCCAGTCAAATGTTCCCGAGTCAGCGTAAGGAGTTTTTGGAGGTTTATAAAGAGGTCACAAAGCAACGTTATGGATATTTGCTTTGTGACCTTCACCCGCGAAACACGTTTAGGGTGCTTCTAAGAACGAATATATTTCCAAACGAGCCTGAAACCGTGTATATTCCAGAATGACGAATAGGCTAAAGAAATACCGTGAATTAATAAAAATCTATCAACGACTGCCTCGGCGTTGCAGCAGATGTTTGTTAAAAATATCGACTCTGACTTTTTAAAATGCATCTGCGAAATCTGCCTCAATGTTATAAAATGTAATGTTCCAATGAAATCCTGTCAGAAGGCTCGCTTACGTCGTTACAAGAACATAATACGGACGCTCGCCCATAAAAGTCAGACTGTGGGTAAGAAAAAGCGTATTATTGTACAAAGAGGCGGTTCGTTCCCCCATCTTATTTTCAATTTTGGGCCTTTACTGACTAGATTAATATAATGAAGAAGGTGGTTGTGATCCCGCACGAGGTGTATGCTTCATTACAAAGGACCCCAGACGCGGCTCTAGAGCCCCGTAAAAGTAGGCTTAAAAGAATGGAGAGTGAGCTACTATCCCTATTAAACAGTGAAAAGGCGCCTGATGAGAAAAGGGTTTTGTATCAAGAGGCTTTGCAGAAATTTCTTCATGAGTACGAAGATTATAACATCCTACAGAGCTCACCGTGAGGCACAGCTCGAGTAGCGCTGAGCATAGTGACACAGGGCCTGAGCAACCAAAGAGTAGCGGAACACAGCACATCGAACATGTGCTAAAAAACAGCCTCCCCCATACATTGAGGAATAAAGGGTTAAGTCTTTATAATCTATTGAGTGAGGACCCCATCATACAGTGGGCGACACAGGCGAGGTCATTGTTGATGGAACAAGGGTCAAGGGTCCAATATCGTTGATATTGTTCATGATCTGGTGAGAAAGTGGGACAGGCCATCACCAACAGGATGGAGCATATTAAGCAAGACTACAGCAAATAAATGTCCCCAAAACATTGATAGGTAATCTGAATAGGTTAAAAGACTTGGAGCATGCATCGCACGTGTCACAACTGAGTACACCTTCGCACACAACAGCTGCAGTGTCTCTGAAGAGAAGAAAGAAGAGAGTAGAAGGCCAACCTTATCCACGTGCCTCTAAAATACGCAAATGGCTAACGTATTAAGTAAGCACTATTATGACATTTCTAGCCCTGCATCCTATGGTGGCGTTAATAGACTGTACAGAGGTACTTATGGTGTAAGGAAAAAGGATGTTGAGAGATTTTTGCGTGCCCAGGATGCTTACACACTTCATAAACCGGTGAGAAAAAGGTTTAAAACAGCAAAGACAACAGCCGCATCGATTGACTCTATTTGGCAGGCAGATTTAACAGACATGCAAAGATATTCGGTGTACAACGATGGTTCGCTACATCCTATTCATAATAGATGTATTCTCTAGATACCTGTGGCTAGTTCCCCTGAAAAATAAATCGCCTGAAACAGTCGCTAAAGCGACCAAAACACTGATGTTGAAAGAAAACAGGATTCCTGGCTATTTTTGTACGGATATGGGAAAGAATTTATAGGGCGAGCTTTTCAGAACATTGTCAGAGTTTAATATCAGCTATTACACTTCCAATTCTATACATAAAGCATCTTTAGCTGAAAGAGTTCAACGTACCATAAAGGAACGCATGCACCGTTATTTTACACATAAAACACGTACAGATATATAAACGTTCTCGATTCACTGGCTTCATCCTACAACCGCTCACACCACCGTACGATCGGTACAACGCCTAACGATGTTTTAGAAAGAGGCAAGCGTCCGAGAAGAGATGGAGTGCCACCACCACCACACTCTGCGCGTTTCAAAATCATGATTATGTAAGGCTGTCACGTTCGGGAAATAAATTCGCGAAGGGTTTTGAGCAAGGATGGACACGCGAGATTTTTAAAGTTAGGGCTATGAGGCCTAAAGGCGAGATAATGATGTATTACGTTGAAGATTTGAATGGGGAAGAAATCTCGGTTTTTACCGCGAGGAACTTCAGAAAGTGGCATTTAATTTAGGAAAAAAGTGTTTAAAATTGAGAAAATTTTAGGAAGCAAAGGTAAGGAAAGAGAAAAATGTACCTGGTGAATGGCTAGGTTACCCAGAAAGCTTCAATACCTATATAAAAGTTGATGCAGTAATGAAGCTTAATCAGTATGCAACATGTCTCCTAACCATTTCTACGCACGTTCCCGTCCTCATCGTCCCTGTCTGTGCATAAAATGAAACCCTTTACCCGTACATTTACAAAATTTGTAAAAGAATAAAATGATAAGAAAATAAAGTGATAATTTTTCGTGTTAGCATTTATCTTCGTATTTTAGAAACTCGGTTATTAACGTGAAACGAAAGAGGAAAGAAGACAGAAATAATGGAATTAAATAAGTTATAATAAATAATAAAAGACAAAATACGGCGATATATTTTTTAATATTCTTTTAGCTGATTGCTGAAATTCGCAAATTAAAAAATATTAATATAACGCATATGCTTTGTATGATTATTAAATGTGTGTAATCGGTAGTTATCAGAACTTGTTTGGTTACATGTTGCTAATAATAATAATAACTTAATGAGTTGTAATGTGTTCGTTTGTTTTACGCAGATTATATTTCTTAAAGAATTTGGAGGTTTATAAAGAAATTTTAAGCACCCACGCATTTTTAACGCTGGGTAGTCTAGTTTTTGAAAACAGATTTAAGGCACAGGTCATTGGGATGACCTTCTATTGTCGTATATATAAATGCAAAAAAAATTACTGGTCGACGCTTTGTCCATAGAAAAAGATGTACGTATGGTGTCAGATTTTGTTATTTGGGCTGATAACATTGTCTATTTTCCTGGATATGAAAAAATATTATAAATATCATAATATACATACATATATATTTATATATATTTGTATTATTTGGCCATATATTTATGCCGGGGTGCGATCCCGGTTAATAATTCAATTCATAATATAAATAAACGGTGTAATGGTTTCTTCTTTATTACGTGCGATTTTGCGTAATGGAGTTTTATTTACAAAATTGAAACATGTTTTCTTTATATATATACATATATATATATGCAAATAACTGCAATGACCGCGCAGTATATAAATGAATAGAAACGACATAAGTATTAAGGAACGTTTCTGCACACGAGGAGGAGAGATAACGAAATAATGAAAAATGAGGCGAACCGCCTGGGAATCGAACCCAGGGCCTTCCAATTGCCGGTCGGACGCAATGGTAGAGCGTCCGACCGGCAATTGGAAGGCCCTGGGTTCGATTCCCAGGCGGTTCGCCTCATTTTTCATTATTTCGTTATCTCTCTCCTCGTGTGCAGAAACGTTCCTTAATACTTATGTCGTTTCTATTCATAATATATATATATATATACATATATATATATATATATATATATAAAACATAGTTAGCAAAAGAATAAGTTACAGGGCTAAAACTTCCCTTTAAAAACTAATTGATGTAACGGCGTTTTATTGATTCCTTGTACACAAATATATATTTTATTTGGTTGGGTAATTGTATGGTTCAGCCGGGAGGCACTGGCACTTAGCTGAGGTGTAGGGGCCCCGCAGCAGGGCTGACCTAGGGTGGGGTGCGTGGCCGGATCCTTTTAGCACACTGTGGCATTCGACTGATGATGGTCTAAGTCGATGACGCCCTGAGGCAGAGGCTGGCACTGGCTGCCTAAGCCAACTGGCTGAATAGGGGCACTATAAGAGGGCGGCGGGCGGCTGAAGACTCCCATATTCGCTCGGCAATCAGCCGAGCAAGGACCTACCTCTGGGTTCTCTCCTCTTCCTCTACTTCTATCTCTTTCTGCTCCTTTAGGGGTGAGGCGTCCCCTTCCTCCCCAAAGAGGCTCCCTTAGGATAGGCATGCCCCTTTGGGGGGTTCAGCTTGGGGAAGAACTCCGCATCCAAGTTGCATACCCCTTGCAATCCCATTTTGGGGTTGGCAACAAAGGTTGGCACTTCCCTTTGGGGGGATCAGCTTGGGGGATAACTCCAGGTTGCATACCCCCTTGCAGTCCCATTTCGGGGCTGGCAACAAAGGGGGTGGGGTGGGGGTTGGCACTCTTGCAACATTACGTAACATTGTGCAATATTTCTGCACTCTCCCTTTTTGCGGCTAAACTACTAATGTTGTATATAGCTTAAGTACGAAAATGATCACTGGTGTTTGTGGTTATAATTCCCGAATTTACGAGGGTATTGCTATTTACAAATATATTTTGAATCGTAGCTTCTGTTATTTGATTACCATAGATGCAGATTCGAGGGGGTTTGGTAAAAGTGTGACTAAGATAGAAAGAATTCATTAAGTTTAAAAACTTATGAGAGATTGCTTCAGATTGCAAATTCATGTTGAAGTCTCCCGCAACTATGGCAATTGATTTATGGAACTTGCATAACATGTTATGTAAGTGAATTAAAAGCTAATGATATTATTATTATTAGGTGGGCTATATATACATAAACTGGTACCCTACATAATTTCAAATGAAAGGTAAGTTGCAGCAACAAAACGTTTGCCGAGAAATAAATATATATACAGGGTGTCCGAGAATTATCTGTACAATTTTTGGCTGTTATTAAAAGTCAACCATGAAGTGTAGAAATTCCAGTTTGTCCCATTTTACAGAGAATCTCAATAAGTTTTTTCTGATACCAAGTTTTGACAAGTTTTTTAGAAATTCCAGTGTGTCCGAACATTATCTGTACAATTTCATCTTTTAATAAAATTCTTGATAAAACACGTAAAATTCTTAAACAAGATTATTTAGAATCTGTATTTTCAAAAGTTTCTTTTATTAAAGTAACGTTGTTACAAACATTCGATATGTGCACCATTAGTGATTCGCAAAACATCCAATCGATACTCCAAATGTTGCCATGTACGCTGCAGCATATCCACATCAATTCGCTCAATAGCAGCTGTGATTCTTGCTTTTAAATCATCAATGTCTGTTACCCGCGTACATTTCTAAAAAAACTTGTCAAAACGTGGTATCAGAAAAAACTTAATGAGATTCTCTGTGAAATGGGACAACACTGGAATTTTTTAAAAATTAATATCTCGGTAACCCCCTTCCTTATCATGACAATTTTTATATGCAAGATACTTTCAAACTTCTTTTTTTGAATGCAAGAAACGGAATTCTGATATCTTTTATAGTTTTCTCGCAATTAACAAAAGTAACAACATGGGTCAAAAAAACAAAAATCGCAATATAATATCCGTTTTTTATACGATATCATTTTTATACGATATCATGCGATATTTTTGCAAGTTATTACAAAACTCTACAGGAATGAACAAGTCAAATTGTGGATTTTTTATTTTTTAACAATTCGTCAGTACCCTTAATGATGTTGTCAGAGGAAGATCGTATTCTCATTAAAAATTGTTACTGTGAAAAAGGATGGAAGACTGGAAGGTTATTGCAAGAGTTTCCCGGCAAAAAGTGGAAAAGGCGTGCAGTGGAAAGACTCTTAAAGAAGATTCGCGAATCGGGAAGTACTGCCAGAAAACCAGGAAGCGGTAGACCTAAAACAGCTTCGGTTCCAGAAAATGTGGATTACATCAACGATAAAATCTGCTCTCAAGAAGATAAACCAGGAAGTCATTTGTCAAAAGAACAATTGCTAAACATTTGAATATTGGAAAGACTTCTAACACCGAATAATTAAAGCACAAAAACTAAAAGCCTTCAAAAGAATAGTATCTTCTAGAAAAAGTGATACTGTTAAGGATAAAAGAAAAACAAGGTGCAGAAAGTTACTTGATAATTTCTCTGTCGTTGATATTAAAAAGATAGTCTTCACGGATGAAAAAGATTTCACTCTAGAAATTCCGCGAAACCGTCAAAATGATGTTGTCTACGGGCGTGGTAAAAAGTGACATTTCAATAAACAGATTGTATCATGAAACGTCAAGATTCTCCAAAAAGGTTATGATATCTGCAGGGGTCTCTTGGAATGGCAAGACAGATGTTCATTTTATTGAAACTGAAAAGACAAAGGTGAATTCTGCAAATTACATTGAACTTTTAAGAACAAAATTGTTGCCGGATTGTCGTCGCCTGTATCAAGAAAATGATTTCATATTTCAACAAGATGGAGCACCGTCGCATACAAGCTACGCCACACAGTCGTTTCTGATTAGCAATACACCAAAATTAATAACGAAAAATGAGTGGCCACCACAAAGCCCAGATTGTAATCCTATGGACTACTCAATTTGGGAGTTACTAAAAGAGAAGGTTTACCGAGGTCGACGAGAAAAATTCACCGAATCAGAATTAAAAAGTAAAATACTTGAATCTTGGCAAGAAATTGGCATTAATGAAGTAAGAAGTATTATTTTTGTGTGGAAGAAAAGACTTAGATTAGTGTGTCAACAGAGTGGTGGTCCAATCGATCATTTACTGTAAATTAATTAGTTAAATTTCTGATTAAATTTTTCCTTTCTCATGATATTCGTTTTTTTGACCCATGTTGTTACTTTTGTTAATTGCGAGAAAACTATAAAAGATATCAGAATTCCGTTTCTTGCATTCAAAAAAAGAAGTTTGAAAGTATCTTGCATATAAAAATTGTCATGATAAGGAAGGGGGTTACTGAGATATTAATTTTTAAAAAATGCGTCATTTTTTTCGGACCACCCGATATATATCAAAATAAGACAAAATCACTTTTCATTTTAGTTCCATTTTGAAAAATTTACACTATTTTTATTAAAAACAAAAGGTGCAAAAGTTACTAATTCGTAAACTTTTCGCTTTAAATGCTATTTGTTTCTGAAGAACCTTTTTCCACATTTGTACAACGGAGATTAAATTTCTTAAAAACTAACATACTTTTTGCGAAAAATACATTTTTAACTAGTCTAAAAGAATGTAAATGTACACAAATGGAATTACTCAAGGAGTATGCTTTAGAAATAATAATTCCCAATACATTTATAAGGTTCATGCAATGGAGTCGAATAAGGAGTGAAAAAAGTGGAATATTTTAAATATCACAAACATAAAGGAAAAGAAATCATTCTAAAGATTGCAATCTAATAATTACTTTCCGTCGATGTTCAGGATCTAATACAGTGGTCGGGGAAAAGGGGTAAATTACCAAAATGGGGTAAATTTAAAACTTTTGGGGGTAATGCGTGCGGTATGAGAGACACTTTGTGCTGATATTTTTTTCGTATATTTTTATTTTATTTTGTTACATAAATGTGGCGTTATTCTAAATTTTAGAATATTACGAATTTACGTCCTCATTACGTCCTCAAATATATTTTGGGGTAATACCCAAAAAAGTTCGCCGACCACTGAATTCTAATACAAGGTTTAAACTAGATTCAGTTTCTTCAATACGTCTCTGAAATCTTATTTTGTCCCGAGCGCACTTCTCTCCAGGACCCCTTCTACAGAATTCAACAACGAGATATGTTCGAACATTATCACATAATTTAACTTTCCGTGGCGTTGTTGCAACCCAACATTTTTCAATTTCATCATTCCACCTTTGGTTCGCGATTTTTAACCCTCCTTCACTTTTGTCAACGGTATTTCTATCATCACTCCCAAAGTGATGGTCCGAATTCAGTGATCCTAGCCTTTTTATAAAAGATGCGGTGCATTTTAATGAAATAGGTAATGCTAGGCTAGGTAGGTTAAAAGACGAAAACGTGCGAAAGCTGTATAAGTCGAAGCCTTCTTTAAACGTTGTGGGTCCGAGAAACGCGGGCCCGACGTGAAAAATAGTTTAAAACGCGGGCCCGTGGTACAAAATAACTTAAACGTCTTTTAGTGTAACGCGCGTAGTATTAGAAATAAATTAAACGAATTTAAGGCGATAATTTATTGCGCCAACTACGATATAGTTGCTATCACTGAAACTTGGTTAAATACCGTGACTCGGGACTTCTTGGGGGAATTTGATATACCGGGTTTTAAACTCTTTACTAATGATAGGTTACATAGGTTTGGTGGCGGCGTTTTGCTGTACATTCGTAATTCCCTTAGGGCTATCGAGTTTAAGTTAGATTTTCTGGCAGCAATTAATGCGATATGTGTTGAAGTTCGGGCGCGTAGTATTACTTTTAATTTTGTTGTTGTTTATAGACCTCCCGTTCAAACCCTCGATACAGATACTAGATTTTACTCAGTTCTTGGTAACTTTATTGACAATCGGAATAGTATAATTGTCAGAGACTTTAACTGCCCTAATGTTAATTATGAGACTTTTACTGGCAATGAAGAGGGTTTGAGATTGATCGAGTTTATAGAAGATAACTTTTTACGACAGATGGTAACCGAACCAACGCGTGGTGATAATATTTTAGATTTGGTGCTGACGAACGGCGAGAATATAGTCGAAGGTTTAGAAGTAGGCGAGAGTTTAGGATGTAGTGATCATCAAATTCTTAGGTTTAAGTTATTGATAGAAAACACTAAGGATAGTAACGTAATAGAAGTCCCTGATTTTCGTAGGGCTAATTTTGATAGTTTTGTGGATAGGATGAGAGTAGTGGACTGGGATAACTTATTTATGGGTAATGACAAATTTGCATTGGGTGACGTTTAAAGATATTTTAAGAATATTGAAAGGGAGTTTATTCCTCGTAGGCCCAAGCGCGCTAGAAATCATGGTAGGCCCAACTGGCGGGCTAGGGAAATAGGCGAGTTAATAAACGAGCGTAATAGAGCGTATAGACTTAATAAGCGCAATGGCACGGCAGCTAACTTTAATAGATATATCGAGCTTAGACGTCAGGTTAAAAGATCATTTAGGAATGCCAAGAGTAATTTAGAGATACTTATAGCTGCGGATAGTAAACATAATCCAAAAAAGTTTTTTGAATACGTTAATAATCGTAAGCCGATAAAAGATAACATAGGCCCTCTAGTGAATGTTAATGGCGCTTTGGCTTCTGACGCTCAGGCGATGGCGGGTATTTTCAATAACTTTTTTGCGACAGTTTTTACCGTAGAAAACGTAAATAATGTCCCCGACGTGGACGATATCGTTCCATTTAGTAGCGAGACTATTTTGGATGAAATAACTGTTTACGAGGCTGAGATTGCGCATTATATCGATAGGCTAAAAGTTAGCAAGGCTCCAGGCCTTGACGCTTTTTATCCCAGACATTTGAAAGATTTGAAAGACGTTATCGTAGGCCCCTTAACGAAGATTTTTAATCAGTCACTCGAAACGGGGATTATTCCTGAAGACTTCAAATTAGCTAACGTCACGCCCATTTTTAAAAAAGGCGACCGCACAGTAGCTAGCAATTATAGGCCAATTAGCTTAACGTCAATTTTCGGTAAACTTTTGGAATCCGTAGTTAGGGATCGTATCATCGATCACTCAGAAAGTTGCGATTTGATCAATAGTAGTCAGCATGGGTTTCGACGCCATAGATCTTGTTTAACTAATTTGTTAGAATTTTATAACGAAATAGTGCGCGAATACGATAGGCATAGAGCGGCTGACCTTGTTTATTTAGATTTTAAAAAAGCGTTCGATACAGTTCCGCATAGAAGATTAATTGCGAAGGTTAAAGCGCACGGTATACGCGGTCAGGTAGCTAACTGGTTAGAGGAATGGCTTCCTGCTAGGAGACAGAGGGTCGTTGTTAATGGTAGGGAATCGGGGTGGTTGGATGTAGGTAGCGGTGTCCCACAGGGATCAGTGTTAAGCCAATTGCTCTTCGTAATTTACATTAACGACATAGATGTAGGATTGACTAGCAAAGCAACGTGACAAAATTCGCGGGCGATACTAAAATAGGCCGTAAGGTTTTTAACGAGGACGATAGAATTAGGCTCCAAGACGATGTTAATAGGATCATGGAGTGGACAGATAAGTGGCAGATGCAATTTAATGTAGAGAAATGTAAAGTTTTGCATATAGGTTCTCGTAACAATAATTACACGTACACGATGGATGATTGGGAGTTGTCGAGCGTTGACGAGGAAGTAGACTTAGGCGTACGCGTCTCTAAGGATTTAAAGATTAGGAACCAGTGCCTGGAGTCTTGCGCAAAGGCTAATAGGATGTTAGGCTTCACAGCGCGTAATTTCGAATTTAAATCGAAGAATATTATATTGCCCCTTTACAAGTCCCTAGTCAGGCCTCATTTAGAATATGCCGTTCAGTTTTGGTCCCCGTATTTGCGTGAGGAGATTGATAGGTTAGAAAGGGTTCAGCGTCGCGCCTCGAAACTAATTCCGTCCTTGCGCAACGAGCCTTATGAAGATAGGATTAAAGAGTTAAACCTGCATTCAGAAGAAAGTAGGAGATTAAGGGGTGAGCTTATTGAAGTTTTCAAAATCGTTAATAACATCGATAACGTAAATTTTGATAAACTGTTCACTTTCGATAATAGCAGTACTCGTAATAACCGGATTTAATTTCCGTGGCAGACGTTTCATTACTAATATCGCTAAAAACTTCTTTACGTTTAAAGTAATTGATGAATGGAATAATCTTCCCGCGTCAGTCGTGAACTCTACCAGCGTTAATGTGTTTAAGAACCGTTTGGATAGGCATTTTAAAAATATTAACGTTGTTTAATATAATAATAAAACAATTAGTAACAGGAGCTCTGGGGGTGGTGATCGGGGATGAGTCTGTTGACGACTAATGCCAGCTTGTGACATGCCAGCGTGTGATATGCCAGCAAAAAAAAAAAATTAGACTAACAAGAACTTAGATGTAGCTCCATATGGAGTGGAAGACCGGTCTGCTGGAGGTATGTGTTGCTTTGAGTTAAGAATGTGTTGTTCTTTGAGTTAAGAATGTGTTGCATGGTTTGTAATGCGTTCTTATTTCACCTCTTCTCATCTTTAACCCCTTTCCGGCAGAGTGGGCTGCATCCCCTACCTCCCTATGGAGTGGAGGACCAGTCTGCAACAGCTGGAAGTATTCTCTTCGATTATTTTTTCCGTCTTGTCTGCAGTGGCCGGTGGATGATGATGGTTTCTTTCTCTTTTTCTGAATGAATTTTAACCCACGAGTGATAGGTTTTGCTACTTACTTTACCCCTTAGTCTCTTCTTTTAAAACCTTACTTTCTCTTTCTCTCGGGCTAACCTTAGAGTGGATCTTAGGGTCTTTGTTATCTTTGCTTCTGTAGATCATTGCAAACAATGCTATGATTACTCTCAAAATTTTTGAAACAGATTTTTCGTTGTACTGACAATGAACTAGATTCAACTGATGAAGGTACATTACACTGATCCGAAACTTCTGAATTATTCATATTTGACGGATATATGAGAGATTATACAACTATCAGATAAATCGGTACATGAAGCAGTTGACGTTAAATCTGGTTGGTTCATAGGAAGAAGGTTATCAGTCGAGTTTCATATTTTTGTGTGAGATTTAACTTGTTGTCAGTTGTTTAAAATAAGGGTGCTAGTCTCTGCGATAAGAATGATCATAGGCCAATAGCACTTGCCAGTATACTTTCTAAGGTGTTAGAATATGTTATTCATAACAAGATAAGTATGATACATACTTGCAGACTTATAACAGTCAGTTTGGCTTTAGAGTGAAAAATAGTTCTGACATCTACAGATCTACAGAAGCTAAGACTAACAAAGACCCTAAGATCCACTCTAAAGTTAGCCCGAGAGAAAGGAAAGAGTAGGGGGTTAAGAGAAGAAAGAGAATAAGGGGTTAAGTAAGGAGCAACACCTATCATCGTGGGTTAACATTCATTCAGAAAAAGAGAAAAAACTCACCATCATCATCCGCCGGCCACTGCCGACAAGTCAGAAAAATAGTCGGAGAGAATAGGAGAGGGGTGAAAGATGAAAAGAAGTAAAATAAGAACGCTTACAAACCATGCAAACACAGTCTTAACTCACAGTCATACCATGCAAACTACAAACATGCAAGAAAAGAGTTACAGACATGCAAAGTAAAAAAGTAGGTAAAGTTAAACAAAAAGTGGGTTAGTTTACGCTACGAGCTACATCTACGTTCGTGTTAGTCTAATTTTTTTTTTTTTTTTTTATTGCTGGCATCACACGCTGGCATGTCACAAGCTGGCATTCATCGTCAACAGACTCATCCTCGAGCACCACCACCAGAGCTCCTGTTGCTAACTTTGTTTTTTTATATTAAACAACGTTAATACTTTTAAAATGTCTGTCAAGACGGTTCTTAAACATATTAACGCTGGTAGAATGAACGACTGACGCGGGAAGATTATTCCATTTATCAATTACTTTAAACGTAAAGAAGTTTTTAGCGATATTAGTAATGAAACGTCTGCCACGCAACTTAAATCCGTTATTGCGAGTATTACTATTATCGAAAGTGAACAATTTGTCAAAATTTACGTTATCGATGTTATTAACGATTTTGAAAACTTCAATAAGCTCCCCCCTTAATCTCTAGTTTCGAGTGAATACAGGTCTAACTCTTTAATCCTATCTTCATAAGGCTTATTGCGCAATGACGGAATAAGTTTCGTGGCACGACGCTGAACCCTTTCTAACCTATCAATATCCTCACGCAAGTACGGGCACCAAAACTGAACGGCATATTCTAAATGAGGCCTGACTAGGGACTTGTAAAGGGGCAATATAATATCCTTCGATTTAAATTCGAAATTACGCGCTATGAAGCCTAACATCCTATTAGCTTTTGCGCAAGACTCCAGGCACTGGTTCCTTACCTTTAAATCCTTAGATACGCGTACGCCTAAATCTACTTCCTCGTCAACGCTCGCTAACTCCCTATCATCCATCGTGTACGTGTAATTATTGTTGCGAGAACCTATATGCAAAACTTTACATTTGTCTACATTAAATTGCATCTGCCACTTATCTGTCCACTCCATAATCCTATTTACATCGTCTTGGATCCTATTTCTATCGTTAACAACTTTACCGCCTATTTTAGTATCGTCCGCGAATTTTGACACGTTACTAGTCAATCCTACATCTATGTCGTTAATGTAAATTACGAATAGCAATGGGCCTAACACTGAACCCTGTGGGACACCGCTACCTACATCTAACCACCCGATTCACTACCATTAACTACGACCCTCTGCTCCTAGCACGAAGCCATTCTTCTAACCAGTTAGCTACCTGACCGCGTATACCGTGCGCTTTAACCTTCGCAATTAGTCTCCTATGCGGAACTGTATCGAACGCCTTTTTAAAATCTAAATAAATAACGTCAGCTGCTCTATGCCTATCGTATTCGCGCACTATTTCGTTATAAAATTCTAACAAATTAGTTAAACAAGACCTATGGCGTCGAAACCCATGCTGACTACTATTAATCAAATCTCTACTTTCTAAGTGATCGATATACGATCCCTAACTACGGATTCCAAAAGTTTACCGACAATTGACGTTAAGCTAATGGGCCTATAATTGCTAGCTACTGCGCGGTCGCCTTTTTTAAAAATAGGCGTGACGTTAGCTAATTTGAAGTCTTCAGGAATAATCCCCGTTTCGAGTGACTGATTAAAAATCTTCGTTAAGGGGCCTACGATAACGTCTTTCAAATCTTTCAAATGTCTGGGATAAAAAGCGTCAGGGCCTGGAGCCTTGCTAACTTTTAGCCTATCGATATAATGCGCAATCTCAGCCTCGTAAACAGTTATTTCATCCAAAATAGTCTCGCTACTAAATGGAACGATATCGTCCACGTCGGGGACATTATTTACGTCTTCTACGGTAAAAACTGTCGCAAAAAAGTTATTGAAAATACCCGCCATCGCCTGAGCGTCAGAAGCCAAAGCGCCATTAACATCCACTAGAGGGCCTATGTTATCTTTTACCGGCTTACGATTATTTACGTATTCAAAAAACTTTTTTGGATTATGTTTACTATCCGCAGCTATAAGTATCTCTAAATTACGCTTGGCATTCCTAACTGATCTTTTAACCTGACGTCTAAGCTCGATATATCTATTAAAGTTAGCTGCCGTGCCATTGCGCTTACTAAGTCTATACGCTCTATTACGCTCGTTTATAAACTCTCCTATTTCCCTAGTCCACCACTTCGGCCTACCACGATTTCTAGCGCGCTTGGGCCTACGAGGAATAAACTCCCTTTCAATATTCCTAAAACTTTCTTTAAACGCCACCCAACGCAAATTTGTGTCATTGCCCATAAATAAGTTATCCCAGTCCACTACTCTCATCCTATCAGCAAAACTATCAAAATTAGCCCTACGAAAATCAGGGACTTCTATTACGTTACTATCCTAGTGTTTTCTATCAATAACTTAAACCTAAGAATTTGATGATCACTACATCCTAAACTCTCGCCTACTTCTAAACCTTCGACTATATTCTCGCCGTTCGTCATCACCAAATCTAAAATATTGTCACCGCGCGTTGGTTCGGTAACTATCTGTCGTAAAAAGTTATCGTCCATAAACTCAACCAATCTCAAACCCTCCTCATTACCAGTAAAATTCTCGTAATTAACATTAGGGCAGTTAAAGTCTCCGACAATTATACTATTCCGATTGTCAATAAAATTACCAAGAAGTGAGTAAAATCTAGTATCTGTATCGAGGGGTTGAACGGGAGGTCTATAAACAACAACAAAATTAAAACTAATACTACGCGCCCTAACTTCAACACATATCGCATTAATTGCTGCCGGAAAATCTAACTTAACCTCGATAGCCCTAAGGGAATTACGAATGTACAGCAAAACGCCTCCCCAAACCTATGTAACCTATCATTAGTAAGAGTTTAAAACCCGGTATATCAAGTTCCCCCAACAAGTCCCGAGTCACGGTATTTAACCAAGTTTCAGTGATAGCAACTATATCATAGTTGCCGGAATAAATTATCGCCTTAAATTCATTTAATTTATTTCTAATACTACGCGCGTTACAATAAAAGACGTTTAAGTTATTTTTTACCACGGGCCCGCGTTTTAAACTATTTATCACGTCGGGCCCGCGTTTCCCGGACCCACAACGTTTAAAGAAGGCTTCGACCTATACAGCTTTCGCACGTTTTCGTCTATTAACCTACCTAGCCTAGCATTACCTATTTCATTAAAATGCACCCCCATCTTTTATAAAAAGGCTAGGATCACTGAATTCGGACCACAGCTTTACGAAGGGTACATTTTCCTCAGCACAAATCTCTTCTAATTTGTTATTCAAAAATATTGTTTTTGACGTAATTCTAAGACCCAACCCGTGCCTAGGGGTAATACCTAGAACTAAAGACCTATCTGACCTCGCCTTCAGGGACCTAATTAACCCCCTATATCTCTCCAAAAGGTCAGGCACTCTCGTATCGGGCCTATACGAGTCGTTGCCTCCTACCATCGTCACCAACATTGAGTGACGGGAGGCAACGTCAATCCTATCCACTTCGTCTCTAACTCTGTCAACCCTGGCCCCTGGGAGACAGACCCTCCTCCTCTTGGTTGGATGCCGTTTAACGAACTCTTTGTCCATGTGGCGCACCAAAGAGTTCCCGATTAAAATAGTTTCCCCTTCATTCACGTCCCTTTCCAAATGGGCGAAAGGGTTCGAAACCTCGATAGGGGGGGGATTCCTATCACCTAACGTACGCGGCCTAGCTCCACCCTTAACCTCTCTAAATCCCTCGCTATCTACTACTCTCGGACTAACCTTAACCTCTTCCTCCACTCTATCTATCCTTCCCGACAAGCTACCTAAACTAGAAAGTAGGTTACGCACCTCACCCTTCAAATTACTAACGTCTTCAACGTTAGTATTGGTTCGGCCTACGTCAACCGTAGCCCTTCCCCTGCCCTCATCAAGCGTTGCAAGTCCTTCCGCTACCTCACGTACACTACATTTTATGTCAAGTAATTCCTCCATGGACTCACAAAAGAAGCAAACTGATCTATCGGTAATCGCCATTGGACCGCCGTTATAATCCTTAAATTCCGAATACCACCGGTTTACCCTACACCTAGCACACGACGCTTTCTGCGACGGCATCGCGCAGTTAAAAATATTAGTTTAAACCGTCACAGGTATAAGTTAAATTAAGCCGGTACGCTACGAAAACTTCTAAATCGCTAAAAACCACTAATATTCAATTACTTAACTATAACAACGTAAATTTAAATGCAAGTATATCAAATTCAAAACTATCCCAAATGAAAATTCTCAGCAATATACAAAAGTAGATGCAATATCAAAGAGCTCAGGAAATGCGTCCGTTCAGTACAGAGTCTGGCTGACGAATCCAATGATGATGTGTATAATTGGGTAAAGGATGCAGTCCTAAAGTACAAGATATCAAGTAGCAATGTATATTCCTGTTTTCTGGATGTTTCTAAAGCATTTGATAGAGTTAACCATCAAAAACTTTTAAAGAAACCCTTGTGTCGAGGGGTACCTAAATATATACTTAGGATACTTGCATTCTGGTATACAGAGCTGACCATGTTTGTAAGATGGAAAAGAACTGTATCACCAGGTTTTAAGGTAACTAATAATGTTAGACAAGGAGGAATATTATCATTTATCTTTTTTGTATATACATGGATGACCTTACCAATGAACTAAAAACTGGCTCTCATTGGAAAGGAAAAATTAATTATTTAATGTTCACAGCGAGGGAGGGTGAATACATCCCGCCTATTGGTGAATTCCTTGGAGAGTTAACTGATGAGATCAAGGATGAGTATGGAGACATCGCATACGCCGAATCTTTTGTCTCAACAGGACCAAAAACTTATGGGTTACAGCAGAGGTTGGGGGAGGATATGAAATATATCGTGAAGGCTAAGGGCATCACTCAACCAGGCGAATCGGCGGGTCGTTAACTTTGAATCGTTGAAGGATCTAGTGTGCTTGGAAGATGAGGGCGTCCAGCCATCCCAACTAACTGTAGGAACCCACAATTTTATGGGCAGAAGCTAGGAGGGCGTGAAGGAAATTAGGGGTACGAAGATGTGCCGTAACACCTATAGGAAACTTACCAGGTGCCTGGTACCTATGATACCGTACCCTTTGGATACCATAATCTTCGATTGTTATATATGTCTATTGATAACGAAATGTTTATTTATTACACGTATTTGTAAATATATACCTTGAAGAATTCGTTTATTAAATAAATCGTGTTTCAATTAGCGTTTCAGTTTCTCTTTTGTGTATCTGTGTGTGTGTGTGTGTGTGTGTGTGTGTGCGCGTATGTACATGAGAAAGTTCTAAGCTCCGCCCCTGTATGATCGATCAATGGTCACGTGACTCCTGCTACAAACTCGGCATATCTAGACCCTGAGTGCTCAGTTGATCTCTGCAAGCCCTGGATCTCAGACGTGTATTTGACGAAATCCCACTTAGAAGAAAAATAGTAATGGCTACCTTTAATACTGTGTCCGACGTTTATGAAGTGGTATTCCGCAAAGTGTGAAGATTAGGTTACTGAATGGCTCCCTATTCCACTCTCCTTTGGTGCTTTTAAGGCTACATTGAATCGTGCGAAGCTTGAGGAACAAGAGGTACAAATACTCTGCGGCTATTCTGGCGAGAGCATTGCAGGATTTCGTGGTACAAGCAATGTAATGAACTATGTTGTAGGACTAAACTTTATAAAAGCTCACATATGCCGTGAAGTGGGAGAAGCAACACGTGCAAAAGAGAAGCAACGGTTGTGGTTAGTGAGTCTTGTTGATGAGTGGTGTGACGAGTGACATTACATCATGTTGCATCATACCGAGAACGCATACCCTGCGACTGAGAATGTAAATCTTGTCATCATGGAGAATCTTAAGTATTTTTTATACTATATTAATATATATCATGATGAGGTTTGTAATGAGGTTGTGGCTAAAGGCCTGCGTGAGTTTTTAACAGAATTTAGAGACGAGTATCGTCTGCTAAAAAAAAAAACTATGGTCATATGTTTCTCTCAAATAGTGCGGCGGACTGTGAATAAACTGTGTTTAGTTCGTGAAAATGAACGAAAGTGTCTGGTGCGTATTCTGGGGAGTGGGAATAATAAAGCATTAAAACCAGTATTGCTTCATGTATCGGAAAATTTCTCAAAACACCTACCCGGTATAATGTGATACAAGTATTCACGTTGGAACAACGCCGTACACGATTCATCAGCTTATGGTGTGACTCACTCCTACCGTTGAGCCGATCTGCCCACCTGTGGCTCATAGTCATCTCAGAGTTTACACCGACTGGAGGTGCACTCATCGAATACAATGGAACTTCCTTTGAGCAGCCTTCTCAATGCCATGTACGATGTGTCCGTGACGAAGTCATTGCGCGTGTTCAGGCATAAAATCGGAGCCATTAACTATGTACTGGAAACGACTTGTAGACAAACAAACTCTGGTAAACGGAATGTTGTTTATTTAAGTGTTGAGGAGATGAATAGTCTTCGTGGTAGTTGAGAAGTGAAGTGAGGATCGTTATAAAATACCTGCAGGTGTAGGTACAAGACGAGAGCAGATTACACCAGTCTGCATGACAATCGATTTCTTTATTTTGAGTTGTGATTCTGAAGCAGTTCGCTGCGCTGAATTCAAAAATGCTACCAGTTTTTTTTCTATCACCCACAGTTTTAAAGTTATTAGCAAAACAATTTTGGGGCGTTTTGTAAATTTTTACCTTTTTTATCTTTAATTAATTTCGTTTTTTCATATTTTTCAGATAGATAATTCTAACATTACGTCTTTAAAATTTTAATAATGGCTTCCAGACGATGTACCCATAGTCTAGACATATTTTGTTATATTTGTGGTCGGTATGTTGTAAAACAAAGGACAAATGTAACGACCTTCATTAAGAGAGCTTATCATGCTTATTTTGGAATTAAATTAGGAGATCAAGACAAAAGTTGGGCTCCACACAAGGTTTGTCTTACGTGTGTTGCGGCACTAAGGAATTGGAGCAAAGGTAAAAAGAAAAGTTTGCCATTTGGGATCTCTATGGTATGGCGCGAGCCTAGAAACCATACCGACGACTGCTACTTCTGTTCTTGCAATGTTAAAAGTTATAATGCAAAGAATAAAGAGAGCCTTCAATACCCAAGTCTTCCAGCTGCAATAAGGCCGGTACCCCATGGTCCAGAAGTTCCTATTCCCCGCCCACCCGAGAGTCTGGATCAATACAATTCAGATTCTGATTCAGCTCCAAATCCAGACAATGATGATGTTTATGAACAGCCAACAGCTGACCGAGATCCTCCTAAACCATTAACCCAAGCCGAACTAAATGACTTAGTCAGGGATTTGAATCTGCCTAAGGACTCTGCAGAACTTTTGGGGTCTAGATTGCAGGAGAACAATTTATTGGCATCCGACACATACTTCGCTTGGTACAGAAATCGTGAGAAAGACTTCGTGCCTTTTTTCGAAGAAGATGGTCCCTTGGTATTTTGCAAGGACATCACAGGATTAGTGTGCAAGCTAGGCATCGAATACCAAACCAGTGACTGGAGGTTGTTTATAAATTCCTCTAAAACCAGTCTAAAAGGAGTGTTACTGCACAACGGTAACAAATATGCATCAATCCCAGTGGCCCATTCTACTCATTTAAAAGAGACCTATGATAACATGAAACTGCTTCTGGAAAAAATTCAGTATCAAAATCACAGATGGATATTGTGTGGGGATCTCAAATTCCTTTGCATGTTACTTGGGCAGCAATCAGGATACACTAAGATGCCATGTTTCATCTGCGAATGGGATAGTCGAGCACGTGACCAGCACTGGAAGAGGAAAACTTGGCCTCCTAGAGAGAATCTTACCCCAGGATCAAAGAACATTTTACATGAACATCTAGTTGAACCAAATAAAATCCTCCTACCACCCTTGCACATTAAGTTAGGCTTGATGAAGCAGTATGTCAAAGCATTGAATAGAGAAGGTGAGTGTTTCAAGTACATTTGTTCAAAATATCCAAAGATCAGCTACGAAAAAATAAAGGAAGGTGTTTTTATAGGTCCTCAGATTAGAAAGTTATTGACAGACGATCATTTCCTGAACACAATGACCAATAAAGAAAAAGAAGCATGGCTTGGTTTCAAAGATGTTTTGAAAACTTCTTGGGAAACTACAAAAGCCAAAATTATGAAAGGCTGGTGGAAAATATGCTTAAAAAGTTTTGCGCCTTAGGCTGCAACATGAGCCTGAAAGTTCACTTCTTATTTTCGCATCTTGACCGTTTTCCCGAAAATCTCGGAGATGTCAGTGAGAAGCAAGGGGAAAGATTTGACCAGGACATCAAAACCATGGAAAGAAGATATCAAGGAAGATGGCATACAAATATGATGGCGGATTACTGCTGGTGTCTGCAACGAGATCAGCCTAACGCACAGCATAAGAAAACATCAAAGAAGCAGCGGTTTAGTCGTCATTAGTCAGATCTACCTTCGTAGTCTTAAGTCTTTGGATAAGTCCTGAAATGTTTGCAAGTAAAGAAGGTAAATATATTTTGTTTCTTTCAGTTATTTTTTTAGTCTTTCATAAAGAAGGAATATGCTTGTCCAAGAGCTAGGAGCTATTTAATTCTGCTTTAATTAGATTTTACTCTATCACCTAAAGATTTCGTGCTACAAAGGGTGTTGTAATACCTCATCTGTCCCCAAATGTTAACCACCCATTGATGGGAGGGGAGAAAGTATTTTGCTGGGAACGGGACTGGCTGTTATATATATTTACCCTACATTATTATGTAAACGTTACTGTAGTCTATAACAACAAAATTTATGGTTTAGCATGTGCAATCCAATGTTGGTCTCGATAAGATGGTTCACATTTGGGGATAAATGGGGGATTTATGACACACCCTGTAGTAAGAAAACCATACGTGATAGGGAAATCTAACTATATTTTTGAGATCAGCGCACTCAAATTATATAGAATCACCAACTAGTTTGTAAAAATCGATCGACAAGTGGAAGAATGCTTTTGATAATAACGTTCTTGTCCCTAAGCGAAACCGATTCATCCTCGACAGAATGTTTGAAATCGTCGGTTTCCGCAACGTGAAGCCTATATTAGAAGCGCGTGTTACGAATATGCTTTATTTTGATACGGGTCTTGAATACGCATACACCGCTCTGCCCGACGGGTTTACCGACTGTAGGACTGAACAAGGCGAGAATGGTCTAGGGCTCGATGCTGATTTAAAAGTTTTAGACTCTCTGAAATATCATGAACTTTGGTACAAAACACTTGAGCGGTACAGGGCTGAGCTCGCCTACACCGTTCACCCTGAGGAGTTGTTTCTTTTTATAATGAACAGTTGTCGTTACGACTTAGAAGATTATTTCAACTTCCGCTATGAATTGTGAAGATGAGTTTACGATTGAAAAGCTCGGTTCGGTAAGAATAAACCCTCGATTGGAAAGGAGTGTTTATAAACTTGTATTTAATAATGATGTTGTGGCTAACGATGACCTCTTTTTACGTGCTTTTGAATGCATTCTGGCCATGTTTAAAGATAACTTGCCAACCGAATGTAAAGTGGGTACGAAAATAGTATTGAACGATATTAAGGCCATTTACATCGAGTATAGGCATCCCTATAACTTGACCGGTGAAAGAATGTTAAAGTGCGTAGTGCAAAGCAACAATGATGTGACTGTAGACTCGATCACATACGAGATTAGTGTTTTAGTTAAGTGTAGTAAAACATAAAGTTATATATTTAGATGAATATTTATTTTCAATATATTTAATTATTTAAAATCCATGGAGTGCAAAAGATTAGACGTGTAGTACAGAACAAGCCCCGATGAGCCGGGTGTACCTATGTGAGATGGAGAGTACAAGAAGCCAACTCACTAATTCATCAGGCCAACTCGAGAGGAGGGGCGATAAGCTTGTCCTCCGTGTTAAAAATAGACCGCATTTACTATTTTGATTCACTTGTGACTGAGTCCCTTGAGTGATCCTGTTATTGTAAAATTTCTCGAGTAGTTGCATATCCTTGAAGTTGTATGGAATCCCTTCCGGCTACAAAGATATTTTAGTAACACTTTCGGGATGTACGGCATTTCATTTCTCATGCATATATCATGTGGTAAGGAATTTATGAATTTTTTATGATTTCTTTCATTTAATAAACTGATGAAAATACATTGCGTCTTCCTCTTACCCGAAAAAATCTCGAAATATAAGAAAAAGAAAAAACGTACATTATTTCGTTAATGATGTGACAATCGCTGAGTTTGCTGTGCGGTAAAACAGCGCCATTTCCTGAGTGATTGTCAGTTAAATTGATGCAAATCCTTTAAGTTGATTTCAGATAATTATAATTTTTAACAGTGATTTCGAACTAAAATCAATGTGTGTGTGTGTGTGTGTGTGTGTGTGTGTGTGTGTGTGTGCGCGCGCGTGCCGTCCTCAGTTCTTGCCATTGGTGCCTCCTCGGTATGGGCCGCAAGGCCTTTTGAGGTCCTTCTTTTCCTTGTAACTCCTTGTAACTCTCTCTCTCTCTCTCTCTCTCTCTCTCTCTCTCTCTCTCTCTCTCTCTGTATATATAATATAATTTAAAATTGAGTTTACCTTCATTAGTAATAGTAATAATAATGTTAAAAATAATATTTGAAGCGAGTGGTGATAAATCCGAGTCTTTGTGTTTTTCTTATATATATATATATATATATACAATTAAACACGTGAAATGAATGAATGCTGCAAACCAACAAGGAAAGAGAAAAAAACATTCTAAGGCCTTTCGTGTATTCAGAGCTACACCTCGTCAGGGAATGAAGAGAGAAGGCAAGATGCCCATAAATATATATATATGTTGTATATGTTATGGACATCTTGCCTTCTCTCTTCATTCCTGACGAGGTGTAGCTCTGAATACACGAAAGGCCTTAGAATTGTTTTTTCTCTTTCCTTGTGGGTTTGCAGTATATATATATATTATATATATATATATATATATATATATATATATATAAAGTGTGTAGTTATTTTTGCTTGCGTTTTCTTTTATTGTTTTAAAAATATACTAGCATGAAGTATGAATTAATTTTAATGAAAATAAACGAATAAAGAAGTGCTGATTCCTCTTCTATGATTTCACAGAATTTTCTTTATAAAAACATAGAGTAATAATAATAATAATAATAATATAATAATAAAATAATAATATACATATATATATATATATATAAATATATATAAATATATAAATATACAGGGGTATTACAAAGAAATAGACAGTTTCAACTATTTATTAAACCAAAATTATTTATGATATTGACATTTACTATGTACAGTTTGTAGGAAACTCTTGAAGTTTTAGCCACGTCGTACGTAAGCAACCGACTGTTTGGAAAGTTTTGCGGAAACGGTTGAAAATGATTCCTTACAAGCTGCAGATATTGCAAAGTCTAAGTGACCAGGACAAAAACACGCCGTGATTTCTGTACAGAAATGCAGGAGCGATGTGAAGATGAAGATGGGTTATGGAGCGTCTAATTTCAGCGACGAGTCGACTTTCCACATCAGTGGGAAGGTAAAAAACAGAACGTTCGCATATGGGGTACTGAAATCCTAGAGCAACAGTGGAGCAGTGCGACATCTCGACATGCTAATGAATTGGCTGATGCCTCAACTGCACGAAGACAGTGACAACTTCATTTTTCAACAGGATGGAGCCCCGCCCCACTGGCACCGGCAAGTTCGACATTACCTCGATGCAAATCTTCCAAAGCGCTGGATTGGCGCGCACAGCCGCAACATGTCACTCATACGTTGGCCACCACGAAGTCCAGATCTAACAGCTTGCGACTTTTTTTATGGGGATATGTCAAAGACAAGGTGTTCGTCCTCCCCTTCCTGTTAATTTAGATGATCTGAAACAATGTATCACAAGAGCTGTTGCTAGTGTTATGAAGATATGCTAACGCGTATTGGCAAGAAATCGACTACCGCGCTCATATATGCCGTGTGACTAGGGGTGCACACATCGAACATCTGTAAGTTGCTGTAAAATATTCCAAGACTTCTCTATAAAACTGTGCATAGTAAATGTCAATATCATAAATAGTTTTGGTTAATAAATATTTGAAACTGTCTATTTCTTTTGTAAAACCCTGTACATATATATATATATATATACAGGGTGTCCCATAAGTCCAGCATCATATGAAAATAATAAAAAAAAGGCAAACAAAAAGATTTTATTTACAGAACGTGCTCAAATGTCACCATTGTTTCAATACACAAATTCTGACGTGATACCCAGTCAGCAAGCACACGGTGAATGATGTCAGGAGAATGGTGTTACATGCCCCAATAATGCGCTGCCGCAAATGTTCAACACTCCTAATTTTCTCTGTGATACCAGCGCTTTCAAGTGGCCCCAGAGATAAAAATCTAGTGGCGTGATCCGGGCTTCTACAGTGCCCGCGAAAAGTATCCGATCACTCAAGAAATACAATATTTTCCCTTGATATTCAGAGACACGTAATTCACTTTCTATTTGTTCTAGCGACATCTGGTAACTTGAGGTTGCTCGCTGATATGAGAGCTATCCAACGCATTCTCAAATTAGTGTTCTGGTAGCCTTCGTTGTGGGTGGCTGTGTCTCAATTTGTCCGATTTCACTGTTTGTGTAAATTTCTTGATATTTTTTTTTTTTTTACAGAAAGGTGTAAATAAAATTTATATAATGTGTGCTAAAAAACAACTTAAGAGTGATTGTCGAGGTGCTATTGTTGCTTTGCATGCATGTGGGAAATCACAGAGACAGATAGCTAAGGAATTAACATACCCAAAGTACCGTTAATTTATGGGTTTCACGGGCTGAGAACAATGTTGGCCTACCACGCCAGTCCCTAAAAACGATCTGGCAGACCGAGAAAACAATTCGCGAACAGACAAACTTATAAACGTTGTATTGAAAAACCCAACAATAACTGCGAAAGAAAATAAATTTAATATGAATAATTTGTTATCTGGTGTTTCTGAACGAACTATCCAGGAGCGGCTCCAAAAAAACTCGGATTACCATCTCGCCATGCTGCTAAGAAACCGTTCATTAATGAAAAAATGCGTAAAAAACGTGTCGCATTTTGTAAAAATACATTCATTGGACTGTTGATGACTGGAAGAAGGTTTATTTAGCGATGAGTCGACATTTTTGACATTCAGAAGTTGTCCAAAAAAGGTTCACCGCCTATTGGCTCAATAGGATGGACCCTAATACACCCTAAAGACAATGAAACACCCTCCAAGTGTGATGGTTTGGGGGTTGTTGCGTTACTATGGGCGTGGAAACTATATTTTCTTCCGAAGAACAACTATGAATGGTGCACGGTATTTTAGCAATGCTACAGGATAAACTTCCTATGGCAATGGCAATCCAAAGGACAAAAACATACATGCATGATGGTGCACCATGGTCACAGGGCCAAAATAGTGACAAAATGGATTACTGACAATAAATTTGATATTTTGGATTGGCCTGGTAATAGTCCAGATCTCAATCCGATAGAAAATCTGTGGCTAATATAAAAATAAGGTTGAATGCCCACGACACTGGCTCAGTCGAAAAATTACAAGAGGCCATCAAAAGGTATGGTGCAAGGAAATATCAGTGGAAGTTTGTCAAAACTTGATTAAATCCATGCCAAACGTCTAGAACAAGTCATCCAAACCAAAGGACAGATGACAAAATACTAATTAAGGTTAGTTACATTTAAACATTGTTTTTTATGTAAAAAACAAATTTTAAGGGTGATCGGATACTTTTCGCGGGCACTGTACGTAGTTGGCCATTTCACAGGTCCTGGACGTCCTATCCAACGACCATGGAATTGTTGGTACAGGTATTCCGTTACTTGGGTGCTGTAATGTGCAGGAACGCCGTCTTGCTGGAACCATGTTGGGAAATTTCCTTTTTCGTTCAAGACACTGGGAAATGCTTCTTCCTTGAGCATACGTAGGTAGGTGCTTCCAATGACATTTTCATCGAAAAAGAGGGGCCCTATGATGCGATCCTTCCAAATGCCACACCATACCATCACCCGAGATGCACCTTGTTCCTTTGAAGAGGTATACCAGTGAGGGTTGTTTTGAGACCAGTAGCGGTGTTCTGTCGATTTACCTCACCATTTTCCATAAAAAACAGCCTCGTCACTGGACAGAATGGTGGACGGGAAATTGGCATCCCGAGCATATTGTTCCGTAGCCCATTCACAAACTTCCATCCTCCGGTCGGGATCATCTTCGCTTAATTTCTGTAGGATCTGAAGTTTATATGGATGCCATTTGTGGGCCTGAAGAATGCGGTGGATGCTACTTTTCGACACTCCTGTCTCGGCGGACAATCGCCGAAGAGACTTATTGGGACTTCTGTTAAAATAAGCCTGGATAGCAGTCGCTGTATCTTCGTCAGGGAAACTCCTTGAAGGTCCACTGCGTGGTTTTTCTTCTATGGATCCTGTTTCCTTAAACTTTGCAACAAGTCTGCTAATACAACTCTGTTATTGGCTCGCGGTCTGGATGCAGTCTGTTAAATTCAGCAGCGGCCTCTCTTTGAATCCGATTTCCTATGAGTAGAATTATCTGGATTCATTCTTCCTTGCTCACAGACATTATGGCCTGTAGAAAAAGAAAATGATTATGGTTGTAATAGAATATGAATTATGGTTTGTAGAAATAGAAAAATATGAATTTCTCCTATGATGCCAGACTTATGGGACACCCTGTATATAAAGTGTGTACTGTTATTTTTATTTTATTGTTAATTAAATAAATAATGTGCTTTAATTAGTTCTTTTGCTGAGAAAAGTTAAGGAGAACGTCTTCCTCGCTCTTGCATTTAATAAATAATATAATTAATATAAATGGTGCTGCCTGGTAACCCTGCATATATAAATAGTGCTTTCTGGCAACTCATCTATATATAACTAAATAATTAAAATAAAAACAATAACTGCCAACTCATCTAAATATAAATAAATAAATAAAATGGTGCTTTCTGGCAACCCTGCCCTTAATATATAAATAGATAAGTGGTAACCCCTCCATATAATTAAAAGTGGTATCTGGCAACTCCAAACCCTCTATATAACAGCTGCAGATCCCGTGGCCGCTTATTATGCGGCCGACTCCGATAGATGAAACAACTCTCTCTCTCCTTCTTAGGTTAAGGCTTAGGTTAGGTTTTCCATTTGGGGGGTGAGGACATCCCACCTTCTCCCGTAAAGACCCTCCTCCTCCTTTCTCTCTCTTAGGTTATGTTACCCCTTTGCGGAGGTCATCCTCCCTTCTCTCCCCAAAGCTCCCCCTTCATTGCAACTTGGGGATAACCCCCTTCCCCCTGTCGCATACCCCTCCCCCTTCATCAATATCCCCTACCCCTTTTGCAACATTCTTCTTGCAAAAATTAAAAATTCATCAGTGGCGATTTTTAAAAGGATTATCCAGTTCAAGATTAAATTCAACAGGATAATCCTTTGAAGAAGAGTGAAAGGTGAAACTGCGGAATGCATTTTAATTTCACACTCCACAGTCAGTTCCCGTCCCCTCTTCTCCCCTAAAACCCATTAATTAATTACACTAGAAATTATATGAACTCTCCAAGTGACCCCAAATTGTTCCATGTCATAATATTATCTCATCATTACTGTTTTAACATTAATTAACCTTTAATTTTCCTTACTTTGTATCAGAAAGTCACTATACCCTTCAAATAAATATATTCTGGATAGATAAGTTTATTTCCTATTTTCCTTTAATCTGCACCCCTTCATTCTCTATCTAAACTTTTGATGACCTTCCTGTATTTCATCAAAGAAAATCATAACCAGTTATTTTTGAGCTATATAAATAAAATTATTTAATCTCTTGTATCTTACAGCATACGAGTAGTAATAAACCGGAAGGACGCTAGCACAGATTAGATTTATACTCTCTCTAAATGGCCTTAAAGTGTAGTAACCAGACTTAAATACGATGGAAAGGGAAAAGACAATGAAGAAGGAGACTAAAAGCTAGTGGAACTCAAACCTGCATCGCGTGATGGGAAGGGTAACAGCGCTGACTCAGAAACGGCGCGACGCGGGATCGAATCCCACTAGCTCCAAGTTCCCCCCTTTAATACCTTTCCCTTTTCCATAGATTGAGATTTGCTTTTGTTAAATTTTTTTCTAATGTATGTTATATGTTTCTATATTGTAAATACATTTGAAAATTTTAATCCAATTAGGTGGTTGTGACAATATAAAAGTATCGAAAATTAGTTTAAGAACGGAGGATTAACAAAAGTAAATAGACATTTTCGGTTTTTCCATTCTTTTTGATTTGATGATAAAAGTCATAAATACTCACAGATTTACTGAATCAATATGTTTCGAATGGTGTTACTTTCACCTTTGTAGTAGTATAGATGACACACATTCTGGCATTTTATTATTGATTTGTTCCTGAGGACAATCATTGTAGGGTTTATTTACTTTTGTCAACCCTTTGTACTTTGTAACAAATGAGATCATTAACTTTCATAAAATGACAAATTTACTAAAAATTTTCCAGAAAAGTCTCAACTCTAAAATCTACGAATAAATGGAATCTTAATTAAAATCTAAAGCTTGCTCGAGTGCCATCACCATTTCCAAATAATTGTTAAAAATGTTTAATCTTACTTGATGTAAAGTCATCAAAAGAATGTTACCTTACCCTGAGTTTATCATTAAAAACTAAGTCATTAACGTTAAATACTGATTCCTCACCCACAAAACATGTTTACTGTATTATATATATATATATATTAGGGTGGTCCTTATTTACATGTTTAATTTTGAGGCTAGGAAAAAGGTGGCTCCTAACCCCTGAAATGGTGGCATATAATGTAAAAACGCTTGGGTAGAAATTTCATTTGAATCAACAAATATTTAGAGGTAGCTCAAGGACTTCAAAGTTTTACTCTATATCCCTATGAGACCATGGCATGTGGGTGTCCCCCAACTCTATCGTTGGGTATTAGCCGTTCAAGACGGGTGTGTCATGGTTGCCAAAGCACTCACTGTTACCCAATCAGGGTCTCCTTTTTGCTGTCTGGAAAGCTTCGGCGATGGTCAGCTACAACTTGAAGAAGGAACTGCAGTTGTTCTTCATTTTTTGTATGCCTCTGGTTGAAATTTTGTATGAGAGCTACTGCGCGTTCAGCATTATCAGTGATCACTTTTATGCTATAAACATCTCTTGCAGCGTCTTGGAATGAGGGAAAGGAAATCTAGTCATTAGGATCTTTCTCCAAGAAATCCTGCGGCAGGTTGAAATAAACGAATAGCTTCTTCGATTGTTTTGAGGCGAAGGCATCCAGGGTCATTGTCGGCTTGAAAGCTGTTTTGTTGAACTTTTTTCATGCATCCTCATCTCTTTCTTTGGACTCCATAACTTTGATTATAGCCTTCTTCGTAGCCACAGAAACATCTGGATCAAACAGCGCTAATGCAACCAAGCTCTCAGAGAAATACCACAAGTGGTCACTGAATTTGGCTGTTGTAGCCTTTGCAATAATTGTATGTGGATAACTGGACAGAGCCTTCATCAGATTCAGATCTTCCAGCGGTGCAGCTGCTGGCAATTGGGCACGGAACCAGGCCCTCATGTAAGTGGTGACGGTGAATACGCAGATATCCCGTACGCTGCGCTCCTCCTGGGCTGTTAATTTAAACTGTTTCCGGAACATCCATATCTTGAAGGAATACAACACTTTCGATAACCAGCGAGCGTGATGCATGGCGCCAGGAGCTTTAAAAGAGTGATGAAAGCCGTGGGACTCTGCTCGACCCAAGAAAAGAAGAGCTAACTCTCGTAGATGCTTCAACTTCCTGGTCATCAATACTCGATGAAAACTGACTCGTATCCAGTTGAGGCCAGAAACGCTGAAATCTTTTGAACAAGAGGACTTCAGGCCCAGAAGTTGGTCCCATGTAGGCCTGGAAAGCTGCACCAAAAACAAGTTCCATGATTTGATGTCTGCATGGCAAGTAGAGGAGATCTCTTCCAAGTTTTTGTTTTAAGAGGACGCAAGCCCCGGAGTGATGTCCCTTATTTGATGCGATAGTGTCAAAACTCATTCCAACAACTCTGTCACTCAATTCCCATTCCTGCAGCTTATCCCGCACGGCCTGTTCTTGGTGTTCTCCAGTACCACACGGAATTTTGGGGACTCCAAGAAGCTGTTGCACTCCCAGTCCAGACACTAGAACAGAGAGCCGGTCCACACGCTCTTTCCCTGTGAGGCCCACTAGAAGTTTGCCATCCCGATGAATAATCAAGGGAACATCGTCTGCTACTTTTTTTTTCAAAGTTTCTGCTGTCTTGGCAGATGACGCTCCCGAGCTCGCTTCACTGGTGACCGATTAATGGCCAGTTTTCTCAAGTCATGTCCCAGACTGCGGGCAGTTTCCACTATTATAATTGTTGCCTTTCTGTCACTGATTAAAGAACGGTCTAAAGCTGAAGCAAGTGCCGGAGTCAAAATGTTATTCACTCCACGGATTCGTTTTGGAAGAGGCTCACCACCACAGGTTTCTTGTGGTTCATCTTCTGAAGAATGTTTGTTACTGCTACTTGATGACGTCAGCGTTCCAATAGAATAGGATGCTTCCGCTTCTTCTTTGGCTTTCCGTAGCTGCATATCTTGAGCTGCTTTTCTGTTTGCAACTTTTTGCTCCGTTTTTGAGAGTAAGGTATCCACAGAATCCATCGTCCCACGTCTGCCTGGCTCCCGTTGGGCTAGCAGGAATTGACGATCCTCTTCGTTTTTCATCATTTGAATAGCATTTTCGTGAGCGATGTCGAAAAGGTTCTCCATCTGAGATTTGAACTCTTCTTCCTTCCTGATTTGGGTTTCTGAACGCCAGTTCTTGTTTTTTCGAAGCAGTTGCCATTCTTTGTTTAACTTCATTATTTTTCCAACACTGTGATCTTTCCGTTTTACTCCAAAATTTCATTCATCACATCAGTGGCTGCTTCACGAATTGGTTTATGAAGCGAAAGATGACTGTGGAAGAAGACCTCTCTGATGGATGGGAGCTTTTGCCCTGTCAGCTTCTCCGACGTTTTGTCCACAAGGTAAAGCGAAGCATTGCTTGATCTCGTGTGTTTTGCCATCATTACAGTACAATTTTCTAAATAAATACAGAAGTTATTTCGATTCACTATTCCTAAAATATTAATCAAATTGCAAAACAAAGTTCAAAGGATGATGAACGCTTAACCCTATTATCTCAGATAAGCACTGAGCAGATACGCTTGTAAAGTGGCAACAGCTACACAACACTCGTATCCACGTAGCAGCAAGAGAGACATTGAACTGTAGTGCATTGCGTTGTATGTCAGGCAGCG
>JAJOZX010003200.1:0-170000 GCA_023014485.1 Bathynomus jamesi | reverse complement strand
TACCAGCGCGTGTAGCCAAAGGAACATCCTCCAATAGTCCTGGCAATTCATTTTGCAGAAATTCTTAGTAACTTTGTCCTGTAAGACGATTCTCTAAAGTAACAGGGCCAATCAGCTGATCATCGATGATACTGCACCACACATTGGCAGAGAAGCGATGTTGAAAATTTGTTTCCACAGTGGCATTTGGATTTTCGTCTGACCACCGATGAGAGTTACGAGTGTTGTTGATACCATCACGGGTGAAAGTAGCTTCATCGGTGAACAGTATTAATCGAAGCAATCGGCGATTAGCATTTACCCAATGACAAAATTCCAGTCGCATGGCAGCGTCTCCTGGTTGAACGTGTTGTACACGCTGTACATGATATGGATGCAAGCCTTCCTCACGTAATGTTCGCCATACTCTTGTGTGTGGTACACCGAGACGTGTAGAAATTCTTCGTGAGCTCTACCAACTGAAGAATGTTTTCCACTTCATCCACATCTTGTTGACCTTCACGTTCAGATGAAACATGAGCGCTGGGAAGTGTGCCAATCTCACGCAATGTGTTGAAAACCCTGGTAAACACTTCGATCAGGAATTCTGCGTTACGGAAACCGTCGACGGTATTCTGCAACAGCAGCTGTTGCACTTCCATCTCAAAAACCGTAGACATACACCATATCTGCATATTCGGCATGTGTAAAGGTGTGTGGCATTCTTAACACTGCTTCAAACACCAAACAATGTCACTTAAAACACTCAGCTGTCGATTGGCTTATGTTACATGCTTACATTACAGCTTATATGGTTCAAGGTTATAGGAGAGGGAATTAGACACATGTTCATATGAACTTTTTTTCTCACAATGACCGATACTATCACCTCCCGAAGTATTGACTTTTCCTCCTGAAACACCCTGTATATATATATATATTATATATATATATATATATATAATTTAGGGTGGATCGATTTTACATTTTTTCGATTTCCATATTCTAATAGAGATAAAAACTTGCGCATGCATGAGAAAATAGCCTCTGCAAATTCTTAGCTTAATAGGTAATCATCTTCTGCCCCCGGCAGTGATGAAAATCATATTTTAGTAGTCAAAAACGTATTCTTATAAATATTTCAATATGCATCAAAATTATTCCTAATAACTATAAGTCGATGAAAAAGACCTCATATGATCGTTTTTCCAAGCGCGTTGTCCTACGTTAATATCTTTTGCCCCGGCAACAACGTCAAATGTTGAAAAAATAGGTAATTTATATACATATTTTCAGATCGGCTCTTTGTCTTAAATAATGCATTTATATATTTCCCATAGCATTTATATCGTTGCTTAGGCATGAAATAACACACACGCATATTGAAATATTTTAAAAATTATAAGAAAAATACGTTTTTGACTACTAAAATATGATTTTCATCGCTCTGCCGGGGCAGAAGATGATTACCAATTAAGCTAAGATTTTGTAGAGGCTATTTTCTCATGCATGCGCAAGTTTTTGTCTCTATTAGAATATGGAAATCGAAACAAATGTAAAATCGATCCACCCTAATATTAGATATATATATATATATATGTATATATATATATATATATATAATATACTAGAGGGCACTCAATATATTTTGCCCCACCCATTTTTTCTTAGGTAAATAACAGGCCTGCGAATGAGAACTTTGAAAGTTGTTTTCTTACTAATAACTGATTTTATATAATGCAACTACTGTACGCTGATTTCGAATAAGGTGTCCATGTTTTTCTATCACGTAAGGATTTTCTGCAAACTGGAAGGGAAAAATCAACAACATAAATAAATATTATTTATTTCAATTTACATTGGGTACCTAAGTTATTTCGCTTTGTTATACTAATTACAAATGCAAACAACTTTAAAAAGAAAGAAGACTATTAACGTGAATTACATATTCATCTTTATTTGTCCTGAGTTTTCTTGTGAGATCTATGCCTTTCAGTCTCGAATGTACGCGCTGTTCCTTTTCTTTTATGTAATAATTCTGGAGTATCCCGTTTCAACATCCAGTAGTAATCAGCCATCATGCTGATGCCCCACCTTCTCTGATATCTCTTCTCCATTTCTTTGATGTCTTGGTGAAACCGTTCTCCTTGTTCTTCGCTGAGTGCTCCGAGATTCTCAGGGAAGTAATCCTAGTGCGAATGTAAGAAATGTAATTTTAAACTCATATTACAACCCACCTCTTTGAACTTATTTAGCATGTTGTTCACAATGTTTTGATAATTTGGGGCCTTGTTGTTCCCCCAAAATTTGCTGATAACATCCTTAAAAGCAATCCACGCTTCTTTTACAAGATTGTTCATTGTTCTTTCAAAGTGTTCATCCAAAGTCAGTTTTCTAATCTGAGGACCAACGAAAGTCCTTCTTTCAATTTTGCTTCCGAAAGATACAGTACTTAAAACAATCTCCATCTTCGAACAAGGCCTTAACAAATTGTTTCATCAAGCCCAATTTTATGTGAAGCGGAGGTAAAAGGACTTTCTTCGTGTCAACCAAACTTTCACGTTGAATGTTTTTTAGAACCAGGTGTCAGGTTGACTCTGCGTGGCCATTTCTTTTTTATCCAGTGCTGAGTTCTTGCTCGGCTATCCCATTCACACAAAAAACATGGAAACTTCGTATAACCTGGTTGTTGACCTAACAACATACAAATCACTTTTAAGTCTCCACAAAGTAGCCATCGGTGTTCTTTATATTTAACATTAGCTAGAAGAAGCTCAAGATTTTCGTATGTTTCCTTCAAGTGAACCGAATGACCAACAGGAACGGATGCATACATTTTACCGTTGTGAAGGAAGACGCCTTTTAGACTTCTTTTGGAGGAATCAATGAAAAGTCTCCACTCATTTTGTTCATAGACTGCAGCGCCTAGTTTAAGTATTAGTTCCGAAACACTGTTCCAATATACCAGTAAATTTTCCTGAGAAAAATATTTGATGAATTCTTTTTCTCGATTTCGCGATCCCTGGAGAAAGCAAGTTCTTTGCACGAAGTCTGGATCCCAAAATATCTGAAGAATCCTTCGGGAGACACAAATCTCTTACCAGATCAGTAAGTTCACTTTGTGTAAACAATTTGGGTTCACCAGATGTTTCGGTTTGAAAATAATCAATATCATCGTTTCCAGCGTCATCAAACACCGAATCAGATGAAGTTATATCAAGAGTATTTGGTTTAGTAGGTACAGGTATACCAGGTCCATGCGCAACAGGTCTTATAGCAGACTGAAAGTTTGGATAAGAAATTTCCTTTTTATTTTTAGTATTGTAGCCGTGCACTTACATGAACAAAAATAGCAGTCACTGTTGTGATTTCTAGGATCACACCAGACCATTGGAATCCCAAAAGGTAAAGAATCCTTTTTACCTTTACTCCACAGTCTAAGTTGTTCAACACAAACACTACAAACTTTATGTGGAGCCCATGATTTGTCTTGATCCCCAAGTTTCATTCCGGAGTACGCACAGTATGCTTTCTTGAAGAAGTCTGTAATATCTCACCTTTGTTTTTTCACGGTAAATTTTCCACAAATATAACAGGAAATATTTAGGCTATTTACACACCCTCTGGTTGCCATAGCGACAAATAAACAAATTTCAAAAGAGAAATATAGTCACCGCGCACCTTTGAATAATAAGGAACTATAACCTCGCACGCACTAGACAGACTGACTCATCTCGTGACTTGTCTGTCAATCACTTAATTTATTTACTAGCGGTGTTTCTAGAATGTTCTAGAAGACGCTATGACGTCACTTCTGATCTGAAAGCATTTACAGGCAGTAGTTTTTAATCGAAATTTAATTGAGCCAATTTTAATGAAATTACTTACATATGTAATATGAAATATGACATTTTGTGAAAAATCTGTACGTGATGGCGAAAAATGAATATTATTTTCGGAATCAGCGTGCAAAATTTTCTACATAAGTGATAAAATATTTCGGACAACAAAACCATTGCTGACCTGTGTAATAGGCCATGGGGCTGAAATGTCTTTTGGGGCGTAAGTTTAAACTTTCTGCGCTTCACATAACCAGATTTTTCCAGTTTGAACCTCCTTGCATAAAACCGCTTTTAAACGCCCTTGTATAAAACCGATGACTAACGCAGTTTCGGAAATGGCGTCTGACAGTGATGTGCGTCGTAAGCAGAGAACTGTTATCGAGTTCTTAACCGCAGTGAAGGAAACAGTTAGAAATATTGACAAACGTCTACAAAACGTTTACAGAGATGCTGTTGTTGATCGAAGCACAGTTGGACGCTGGTCTGAACGTGTGAGATCATCGGAGAGAAGGAGAGCCAGCCTCGATGATGAGCCACGCAGCGGTCGCCCGGCATCGGCTGTGACATCTCACACTGTGCAACAGTGCAACAGCAGCATTCGATCGAATCGGCTCGTCACATACAAGGATCTATCACTGGAGCTACGAATTAGTGAAGGAAGTGTGAATACGATAATTCAGCAAAAAAAAAAAAACGCGTTTTTATCATCTTCGCGCACCCGGCTGTTTTTACTCCTTTGAAGAGAAACTTCGTGTTGAAAATTTCAGGTCGATTCTAGACTGTTTAGGGGTCGCGCATGGCACTTGTAATTTTGCATGGAGAGACTCCCTTATACGAGAGCCCCTTTCCGTAAATCCGATGTCCGACTTATCTAGTCGGGAAAGAATCGACCGCTTGTCCATCCTGGTCTCCGGTGAGAGAGTGGAGAAACTCTTGGCGGTCTCCAAGCTCACTGATGGGAAGGCTGAACAAACAGCAACGTTCATTGGCGAGGTCCTTGACGAATGGAACCTCAAGGATCGCATCAAATCTCTCTGCTTCGACACCACAGCAGTGAATACGTGAACCAAAGGAGGTGTGTGCCTGTGGAGTGAGCAAATGCTGGAAAGGGATCTCCTCTACCTGGCCTGTCGTCACCACGTTTTCGAGATTTTGTTGGAGGCCGTGTTCTCTACTTTGGTCATGGTACATTCGAAAACTCCGGACATTTCCCTCTTCCTGAACTTCAGGGAGTTCTGGCCAAAGGTTCGACAACAGGAGTTCCAAACTGTACTCGACGATGAGACCATGGCATCGACGGTTGAGCCATGGCGAGAAGACAGCCTCAAGTTCGCCCAAGAACAACTCCGCGTCCAGCAACCCAGAGACGACTGTAAGGAACTGCTGGAGTTGGCAGTGATCTTCCTGGGAGATGTGCCTTATGGTCGTTCCTCTTTCACTTTCATGGCTCCAGGCGCACTCCATCCGGCCAGGTGGATGGCAAAGGCGATTTATGTCTTGAAGATATGGATCTTCAGGTACCAGTTCGCTCAAACCATGACCATTCACTTCCTGAGGACCGAACAGGACGGAGATCTTCTGGATAAACCTCGGCCACCTCTGCGTGTTCGTCGTCCAGTACTACATTAGAGCGTGGTTCAAGGCCACGAAACCATCTGTTACCCCTCGTATAGACCTCACCCTCTTCAAGACACTTTCAGAACACGAGAATCCGGTCATCAGGGACGCAGCCATGAAGTCCTTTGGCCGACACCTTTGGTACCTGTCTGAAGCCACGGTTGCCCTGGACCTCTTCGACGAGGAGAGCTCCCTGGATGACAAAAGGAAAATGGTCACCAATATGAATGGGGTTCAGGGTTCAGATGAACCATCACCTCGCGCCCTCCTCACTTCTGGAGAGGCAGCTGGAAAAGACCTTCCTGCTTTTTCCACCACCACGACCAAGAAGATCTTCGATAACCTGGAAATCGACCCCGGATTCCTGACGACCGACCCAGCGCACTGGCCGGAGTTGGACACCTACAAAGTTGGAAAGGCGGGTGTGGAGAGCCTTGTGGTCACCAACGATACGCCTGAGCGAGGCGTCGCCCTCATCCAGGGATTCACTGCTTCGGGAAGAACGAAGAAAGAGGACCAGATTCAGTGCATGCTTCAGGTCGTTGAGGATCACCGTCGGCTTTACCCGAAAATAGCAAACAAGAGAGACCTCTTGGGTTGAACAAATGATATGAACTTATGGTGAGTAATTTGTTCAATGAGAATATGATCGTCTTGAAGCTGTATTTAAGTTTTTCTCAATTGTGGCTGTCCAAATATATGCTCGCACTTTCGTTTTTCCAGCTATGGTTTGCTTTCTCCCTTAAGTAAAAATTCAGATTCATTGCGCGACCCCTAAACATAATTTGAATCGAATGAAACTTCACCAATAGTGTTTTTCTATTAGGTATACCTAACCTAAGAGAGGGTCTTTGGAGGAGAAGATGGGACGGACTCGCACCCCAAAGGGAAGCCTAACCTAAGAGAGAGAGAGAGGAGAAGGAGAGAGGAGTGTTTGCCTGGCTCCTGCCAAGCGCATATTGAGAGTTCATCCGAGCGCCCGCTGTCTTATAAGATCCTAATCAGCTAGTTGGCTTAGAAGGCTTCTTAGAAGGCATAAATGGCTTGTTCAGGTGTACATTATTAGGGCTGAGTTGCCACACTGTGCTATTTATTTAATTAAAGCATATATTCTTGACAGTAGGCTTTCCGCCAGTCGGCATTATCCGATAGTTGGCTTAATCCGCCAGTTGGCTTAATCCGCCAATTGACTTAACCCGCCAGTTGATGTAGAAGACCTAGAAGGTAGGTGTATATTCATAAATAACGTTTCAGCTGCCAGATTGCGCTATTCAGATATTCTTGACAGTTCGCTTAGAAATTCGTCAGTCGCTTTAGAAGGCAGCCATTTGGTATACATACAGGGTGTCCGAGAATTATCTGTACAATTTTTGGCTGTTATTAAAAGTCAACAATGAAGTGTAGAAATTCCAGTTTGTCCTATTTTACAGAGAATCTCATTAAGTTTTTTCTGATACCAAGTTTTGACAAGTTTTTTAGAAATTCCAGTGTGTCCGAACATTATCTGTACAATTTCATCTTTTAATAAAATTCTTGATAACACACGTAAAATTCTTAAACAAGATTATTTAGAATCTGTATTTTCAAAAGTTTCTTTTATTAAAGTAACGTTGTTACAAACATTCGATATGTGCACCATTAGTGATTCGCAAAACATCCAATCGATACTCCAAATGTTGCCATGTACGTTGCAGCATATCCACATCAATTCGCTCAATAGCAGCTGTGATTCTTGCTTTTAAATCATCAATGTCTGTCACCCGCGTACATTTCTAAAAAACTTGTCAAAACGTGGTATCAGAAAAAACTTAATGAGATTTTCTGTAAAATGGGACAAAACCGGAATTTCTACACTTCATGGTTGACTTTTAATAACAGCCAAAAATTGTACAGATAATTCTCGGACACCCTGTATAATTAAATAATAAAATCTTTTATATACACACCCAAAAGCATTAAATAAAACACCATTACTTCATTCTGTTTATTTAGATGAATTATTGGAATTAATTTCACGAAATATACAGGATGTACATAAAGTCAGGATCTATTTTTGTGAAGCACTTGGAAATTATATGGAATTCAATCATAAAATGATAAAGTGGTAACATTTATTAAATAATTAAGAGTAGGATTCGACGTGACGCCCATCAGTATCCCTGCACAGCTCAAATCGTTCCGTAGCATTTCTAAACACATTCTGGAGCATTTGCGGGGTTGTTATCTGCAGCAGTTCGTATACGTGTACGTAAGTTTTCAAGACTCGTAATCTTCGTCTGATAGACGTGCGATTTGATAAAGCCCCATGCAAAGAAATCTAAAGGGGTTAAATCTGGTGATCTCGCTGGCCGAGGTCTGTCGCTTCGGCGTCCGATCCAGCGATTTGGAAAACGTCCATTTAGATAATCCTGAACAATTTTGGCATAGTGACAAGGAGCACCATCATGTTGATAGACGATGGTACTAACAATCCTATCCCCGTCGTCTATCAACATGATGGTGCTCCTTGTCACTATGCCAAAATTGTTCAGGATTATCTAAATGGACGTTTTCCAAATCGCTGGATCGGA
Source organism: Bathynomus jamesi (assembly GCA_023014485.1). Classification (NCBI taxonomy): domain Eukaryota; kingdom Metazoa; phylum Arthropoda; class Malacostraca; order Isopoda; family Cirolanidae; genus Bathynomus; species Bathynomus jamesi. Next base: position 161,992 of record JAJOZX010003200.1, on the reverse strand, counting down.
CGCGGAAGCAACAGACCTTGGCCAGCGAGATCACCAGATTTAACCCCTTTAGATTTCTTTGCATGGGGCTTTATCAAATTGCACGTCTACCAGACGAAGATTACGAGTCTTGAAAACTTACTTACACGTATTTGAACTGCTGCAGATAACATAACCCCGCAAATTCTCCAGAATGTGTTTAGAAATGCTGCGGAACGATTTGAGCTGTGCAGGGATAGTGATGGGCGTCACGTCGAATCCTACTCTTAATTATTTAATAAATGTTACCACTTTATCATTTTATGATTGAATTCCATATAATTTCCAAGTGCTTCACAAAAATAGATCCTGACTTTATGTACACCCGGTATAGAAAAAATATACAATGCTATACAAAGAATGGAATATATGATCAAAAAAATAAAATAAAAAATAATAATAGATAAGAGATACGAACGAGGAATATATAATAATCAAAAAAATAAAAATAATAATATATAAAACGATGGGGTATAACAATCAATATGACAGTACAGGATAAATATATATATATACACAGTTATATTAAATAATTAAATATAATGAAAATAATAATATTAAATATATTGAAAATAAAAATAATAATATACAGTACGATGGAGTATAATCATCAACATATTAGAAGAGCAAAAAAAAATAATAAAAATAATTAAATAATTAAATATTGAAATAATATACATCAAATACATTCGTTCTACTGCGCTTAAATAAAACACTAAACTCGCACGTAATCGAGTCTACAGTCATCAATATTGCTTTGCATTACGCAGTAAATACGATTTAACATTATTTCACCGCTCAAGGATGGCGGGCGCCTATACTCGACGTAAATGGCCTTCATGTCGTTCAATACTATTTTTGTGCCCATTTTACATTCGGTTGGCAAGTTATCTTTAAACACGGATAGAATACAATCAAAAGCATGCACAAAGAGGGTATCGTTAGCCACCACATCATTATTAAATACAAGTTTATAAACACTCCTTTCCAATCGAGGGTTTTTTTCTTACCGTCACGAGCTTTTCAATAGTGAACTCTTCTTCACTCTGCATAGCGGCAATTGAAATAATCATCCAAGACGTAACGACAGCTACTCATTATATAGAGATACAACTCTTCAGGGTGAACAGTGTAGGCGAGCTCTGCCCTGTACCACTCAGTCCTTTCTACCAAAATTCATGATATTTCGAAGAGTCTAAACCTTTTAAATAAGCATCTAGCTCTAGACCATTCACGCCTTGTTCATTCTTACATTCGATAAATCCGTCGAGCAGAGCGGTGTATGCGTATTCAAGAACCGTGTCAAAATAATCATATCGGTAACACGCGCGTCTAATAAAGGCTTCAGCTTGCGGAATCCGACGATTTCAAACATTCTGTCGAGGATGAATCGGTTTCGCGTAGGGACAAGAACGTTATTATCAGATGCATTCTTCCACATCAGCCGTATATCAATGCATGGCTGATCGTTATTTATACAGACGTACAAACAACGGCATATGAGGGGGCAACACTCATCTGTCCTCTTCTTGTACCAACACCTGCAGGCATTTTATAACGGTCCTCACCCCACTTCTCAACTATCACGAAGACTCTATTCATCTCCTCAATACTTAAATAATACATTACGTTTACCAGAGTTTGCTTGCCTGCAAATCGTTTCAAGTACATAGTTAATGGTACAGTTTCACGCCTGAACACGAGCAATAACTTCGTCACGGACACATCGTAAACAGCTTTAAGATTGCTTCTCAAAGGAAGTTCCATCGTATTCGAGGAGTACACGTCCAGTCGGTTGAAGCTCTGAGATGACTATGAACCACTGGTGAGAGGGTCGGCTCGACGAGAGAGCGAGTCACACCATAAACTGTGAAACGTGTACGGCGCTGTTCCGACGTGAATACTTGTATCCCATTATAATGGGTAGGTGTTTTGAGAAAATTTTCCGATACATGAAGCAATATCGGTTTTAATGCTTTATCGCTCCCACTTCCAGAATACGCACCAGAGATTTTCGCTTAGGGAGAATTTCACGAAATAAGCATTTTATTCACAAACCGGTGCACTATTTGAGAGAAACATGTTACCATATTTATCCTTTTTGTTTAACAATCGAGACTCGTCTCTAAATTCTATCAAAAACTCACACAGGCCTTTAGCCACAACCTCACTGCGAATCTCGTCATGATATATATGAATGTAGTGGTAAAAGTACTTTAGATTGTCCATGTTGACAAGGTTTAATTCTTAGCCGCAGGGTACGCGTACTCGGTATGATGCAGCATGATATAATACCGCCTGTCACAACACTCATCAACAAGACACATTATCCATATCCGTTGCTTCGCTTCTGCACGCGTTGTTCCTTTCACCTCACGTTGCATGTACACTTTTATACAGTTTAGTCTTACAACGTAGTCCATTACATCGTTTGTGCCGCGAAATCCGGCAATACTCTCGCCAGAATATCCATAGAGTATTTGAACATCTTGTTCCCTCGCGCGATTCAGTGTATCCTTACAATTCTCAAAGGAACGGGGGGGGTAGGCAGTGTTTCAGTGTTCACCATATCTTCTGACTTTACCGAATACCACTTCATAAACGTCGAACACGCAGTATTAAAAGAAGCCATCAGTATTTTTCGTCTACATGAGAAAATACACGTCTGAGCTCAAGGGTTTATAGCGGCCAACTGAGCACGCAGGGATAGAGATATGCTTAGGTAGTGGCAGGAGTCACGTGACCGATCTTACAGTGGGCGGAGCTTAGGATTGTACACACGCACACACGTAAAGGCGAAAATAAAACCCTAATTGAAACAAACATACGTGATAAATAAACATATCGTTAACAATACACTCACACACACACACACACATATATATATATATGTGTGTGTGTGTGTATATGTATCCCAGTGCCAGTGACGCTTCTCAGTTTTGTGCTCCGTTTTACCATCAAATTAACAGGGTTTAAAGTTAGTGAACAGGTATGTTACCCATACAATAAAATTTGTAAATGTGCCAATATTACGCAGTTACAATCTTATTAGATGGTCCACAATACTTAGTTAATAATAATACATATAATATATCCTCAAAATTTTCTAACGACATCCGGCACTACCTTCTTGGACCTATGAGGAGGGAGGTAAACAGTGACCTTGAAATAGCGGGCATACGAACGAACGAGCTGGTGAGCCCTTTGAAAAATTACGAACGAATGAACGAACTAAACGAATGAACGAGTGAATTTTAACTACATAAACGGTTCAAAATATTTTCAAAAGGCCAGGGAAAGGCTCTGAAATCTTAAATGAAAGACCAAGCAAATAAATAGGTTTTATTACTTTAGATATATTTACAAACTTACACGCTTACATGATTGAAAGGGACAAGGAGTTGGCACTCCTTTTAGCATCCCCATCCCGTTTCCCTCTCCCGCCCTACCCCCATCATATCCACTGCGAATTTTCCGTTTAATAGTAAAAGTTTTGACGGTGATCGCGGGAAATGTATGTTTCATTACGGTATAATCGTACAGTGACTCCGCGTGTATACTTTTTGTGTCATAGAAATAGTTACATAATTAATGTGAAAAGATGCCTGAACATCGAACCGGTCGTCTCCCGAGCATGATTTAAAGGGACGAAAAAGTGGGACCCCTTTCGGCGTTCCCCCCTATCTCCACCCCAACCAGCCCCCACCAGCTACGCTCCCCCGCAAGCCGTTACAGATACAATGGGGTCGTCTGCTGTAAATCTTGTAGAAAATCCTTTGTTATGTTTATATTCGACAAAGTAGATCATATTAGGTCAGACCTTCTTGTATCTGTCTGTCATGATTTTTGATTCAGAAGAAATAGAACATGCGAGGGTACAATTAAACACCCTGTTCGGTGCTTCCCTCCCAACTCATAGAGGTAATTCTAAAAACGAGAATACCCTGAAAGACATTTTAAATAAAGTGTCAACCCTCCGGGGTAATGAGAATAATATTACCTTTTACGTTACTAACTTCCACAGAATACCGGTAATCTCTATGGGTGACGTAAACGTCTCGGTGCTCCTCAAACAGTGTAATGTCGATAGTTGAACTGAAACACCAATACGTGGTGTCAAGTCAGAAAAACGCGATTTCGATAGAACAGTTCTGGTCAGAGTTAGATGCGTTGAAAGAGACGCTCCTCCCAAAGCCCAGTTACTTGGAAGTAGTTCAGCAAGCCAGATCTCCAAGAAGCGCGTCGGGCAGAGAGGGAAACGAAATCCCCGCCTCCAACTCCCCCCCTGAAGGTGGGGTGGAAACGCAGCATGCAGGGGTAGCGGTCATCCCCCCTCCCGTTCAGGAAAAGACCCCTGCTCCTGATTTCACAATAAGGAACAGGGACGGTCCAATGCCGAGAGTCGAGGCATCATTGCCCTCTTCCCTGCCTCCCACTGCAGAGGAGAGGTGCTCGGCTCGGTGCGCAGTTCCCCCCCCTTCCACCGAAGAAGGAGAGGCACGCGCGGCCGTCAGGGTATAAACACCGCTAACAGACCCTCACTAAGCCACAGAGTAAGGGAGGGGCCTCCTATCCCCCAAAGGTTGTGCCTCCCATCCCCCAGGCAGGCGAACCCTGCCTCAGGGAGATCGAGGGAGCAGGACGGGTGGGTAACTGTTAATAGGCGCCCGTCCCAAAGGTCTCCTCAACCGGTCTCCGCGGCGAGGCCACCGATGGAGAATCTCACCCTATTTGTGTCGCGAATTCAGCTCTCGAACGAGGCAAGCGATATTCGACACATGACAGAAGAAATCATTGGTGAACACAGTATAGTGATAGTTAATAAACTAAACACGATATCTCCGTATTATAACTCTTTTAAAGTAATAATTAAAGGTGTAAATGCGCATTTCAACCCGTATAATATGAGTCAATGGCCAGAGAGTATTATTGTTAAAGAGTTTATTCACTTTTCCAGGAGATTTGATAACAGGCAAAATAATAATAATAATAATAATATTAATAATAGGCGCCATAACGGTAATGCCTGAAAGTTGTACTGTGTATAATAATAATAATCTTACTAATAATAATAATGATCTTACTAATAATAAATTCTCTATCAGTCATGGCGGATAACTTGTTGAAAGTAGTCTCATATAATGTAAGGTCAGTGAGGAATTCAACTGTAGATGTTCATAAAATCTGCGACAGTGCAGATTTGATACTCCTGCAGGAGCACTGGCTACCTAAGCAAGAGTTAAAATTCCTCTCTACCATCCATGATGACTTTATGTACCATGCGTCATCAGCAGTAGACTTGTCAGATGAATTAATGTACGGTAGGCCTTTTGGTGGTATTGCTTTCTTATTAAGGAAAAATTTGTCAAAACATATAAAATTTTTAACAAGCGATAATGTTGATAGACGATGGTACTAACAATCCTATCCCCGTCGTCTATCAACATGATGGTGCTCCTTGTCACTATGCCAAAATTGTTCAGGATTATCTAAATGGACGTTTTCCAAATCGCTGGATCGGACGCGGAAGCAACAGACCTTGGCCAGCGAGATCACCAGATTTAACCCCTTTAGATTTCTTTGCATGGGGCTTTATCAAATTGCACGTCTACCAGACGAAGATTACGAGTCTTGAAAACTTACTTACACGTATTTGAACTGCTGCAGATAACATAACCCCGCAAATTCTCCAGAATGTGTTTAGAAATGCTGCGGAACGATTTGAGCTGTGCAGGGATAGTGATGGGCGTCACGTCGAATCCTACTCTTAATTATTTAATAAATGTTACCACTTTATCATTTTATGATTGAATTCCATATAATTTCCAAGTGCTTCACAAAAATAGATCCTGACTTTATGTACACCCGGTATAGAAAAAATATACAATGCTATACAAAGAATGGAATATATATGATCAAAAAAATAAAATAAAAAATAATAATAGATAAGAGATACGAACGAGGAATATATATATAATCAAAAAAATAAAAAATAATAATATATAAAACGATGGGGTATAACAATCAATATGACAGTACAGGATAAATATATATATATACACAGTTATATTAAATAATTAAATATAATGAAAATAATAATATTAAATATATTGAAAATAAAAATAATAATATACAGTACGATGGAGTATAATCATCAACATATTAGAAGAGCAAAAAAAAATAATAAAAATAATTAAATAATTAAATATATTGAAAATAAATATACATCAAAATACATTCGTTCTACTGCGCTTAAATAAAACACTAAACTCGCACGTAATCGAGTCTACAGTCATCAATATTGCTTTGCATTACGCAGTAAATACGATTTAACATTATTTCACCGCTCAAGGATGCGGGCGCCTATACTCGACGTAAATGGCCTTCATGTCGTTCAATACTATTTTTGTGCCCATTTTACATTCGGTTGGCAAGTTATCTTTAAACACGGATAGAATACAATCAAAAGCATGCACAAAGAGGGTATCGTTAGCCACCACATCATTATTAAATACAAGTTTATAAACACTCCTTTCCAATCGAGGGTTTTTTTCTTACCGTCACGAGCTTTTCAATAGTGAACTCTTCTTCACTCTGCATAGCGGCAATTGAAATAATCATCCAAGACGTAACGACAGCTACTCATTATATAGAGATACAACTCTTCAGGGTGAACAGTGTAGGCGAGCTCTGCCCTGTACCACTCAAGTCCTTTCTACCAAAATTCATGATATTTCGAAGAGTCTAAACCTTTTAAATAAGCATCTAGCTCTAGACCATTCACGCCTTGTTCATTCTTACATTCGATAAATCCGTCGAGCAGAGCGGTGTATGCGTATTCAAGAACCGTGTCAAAATAAATCATATCGGTAACACGCGCGTCTAATAAAGGCTTCAGCTTGCGGAATCCGACGATTTCAAACATTCTGTCGAGGATGAATCGGTTTCGCGTAGGGACAAGAACGTTATTATCAGATGCATTCTTCCACATCAGCCGTATATCAATGCATGGCTGATCGTTATTTATACAGAACGTACAAACAACGGCATATGAGGGGGCAACACTCATCTGTCCTCTTCTTGTACCAACACCTGCAGGCATTTTATAACGGTCCTCACCCCACTTCTCAACTATCACGAAGACTCTATTCATCTCCTCAATACTTAAATAAATAACATTACGTTTACCAGAGTTTGCTTGCCTGCAAATCGTTTCAAGTACATAGTTAATGGTACCAGTTTCACGCCTGAACACGAGCAATAACTTCGTCACGGACACATCGTAAACAGCTTTAAGATTGCTTCTCAAAGGAAGTTCCATCGTATTCGAGGAGTACACGTCCAGTCGGTTGAAGCTCTGAGATGACTATGAACCACTGGTGAGAGGGTCGGCTCGACGAGAGGAGCGAGTCACACCATAAACTGGTGAAACGTGTACGGCGCTGTTCCGACGTGAATACTTGTATCCCATTATAATGGGTAGGTGTTTTGAGAAATTTTCCGATACATGAAGCAATATCGGTTTTAATGCTTTATCGCTCCCACTTCCCAGAATACGCACCAGAGATTTTCGCTTAGGGAGAATTTCACGAAATAAGCATTTTATTCACAAACCGGTGCACTATTTGAGAGAAACATGTTACCATATTTATCCTTTTTGTTTAACAATCGAGACTCGTCTCTAAATTCTATCAAAAACTCACACAGGCCTTTAGCCACAACCTCACTGCGAATCTCGTCATGATATATATGAATGTAGTGGTAAAAGTACTTTAGATTGTCCATGTTGACAAGGTTTATATTCTTAGCCGCAGGGTACGCGTACTCGGTATGATGCAGCATGATATAATACCGCCTGTCACAACACTCATCAACAAGACACATTATCCATATCCGTTGCTTCGCTTCTGCACGCGTTGTTCCTTTCACCTCACGTTGCATGTACACTTTTATACAGTTTAGTCTTACAACGTAGTCCATTACATCGTTTGTGCCGCGAAATCCGGCAATACTCTCGCCAGAATATCCATAGAGTATTTGAACATCTTGTTCCCTCGCGCGATTCAGTGTATCCTTACAATTCTCAAAGGAACGGGGGGGGTAGGCAGTGTTTCAGTGTTCACCATATCTTCTGACTTTACCGAATACCACTTCATAAACGTCGAACACGCAGTATTAAAAGTAGCCATCAGTATTTTTCGTCTACATGAGAAAATACACGTCTGAGCTCAAGGGTTTATAGCGGCCAACTGAGCACGCAGGGATAGAGATATGCTTAGGTAGTGGCAGGAGTCACGTGACCGATCTTACAGTGGGCGGAGCTTAGGATTGTACACACGCACACACGCAAAGGCGAAAATAAAACCCTAATTGAAACAAACATACGTGATAAATAAACATATCGTTAACAATACACTCACACACACACACACACATATATATATATATGTGTGTGTGTGTGTGTATATGTATCCCAGTGCCAGTGACGCTTCTCAGTTTTGTGCTCCGTTTTACCATCAAATTAACAGGGTTTAAAGTTAGTGAACAGGTATGTTACCCATACAATAAAATTTGTAAATGTGCCAATATTACGCAGTTACAATCTTATTAGATGGTCCACAATACTTAGTTAATAATAATACATATAATATATCCTCAAAATTTTCTAACGACATCCGGCACTACCTTCTTGGACCTATGAGGAGGGAGGTAAACAGTGACCTTGAAATAGCGGGCATACGAACGAACGAGCGGTGAGCCCTTTGAAAAATTACGAACGAATGAACGAACTAAACGAATGAACGAGTGAATTTTAACTACATAAACGGTTCAAAATATTTTCAAAAGGCCAGGGAAAGGCTCTGAAATCTTAAATGAAAGACCAAGCAAATAAATAGGTTTTATTACTTTAGATATATTTACAAACTTACACGCTTACATGTTTTAAAGGGACAAGGAGTGGGCACTCCTTTTAGCATCCCCATCCGTTCCCCTCTCCCGCCCTACCCCCATCATACACTGCGAATTTTCCGTTTAATAGTAAAAGTTTTGACGGTGATCGCGGGAAATGTATGTTTCATTACGGTATAATCGTACAGTGACTCCGCGTGTATACTTTTTGTGTCATAGAAATAGTTACATAATTAATGTGAAAAGATGCCTGAACATCGAACCGTTGGTATCCGAGCATGATTTAAAGGGACGAAAAAGTGGGACCCCTTTCGGCGTTCCCCCCATCGCCACCCCCAACCAGCCCCCACCAGCTACGCTCCCCCGCAAGCCGTTACAGATACAATGGGGTCGTCTGCTGTAAATCTTGTAGAAAATCCTTGTTATGTTTATATTCGACAAAGTAGATCATATTAGGTCAGACCTTCTTGTATCTGTCTGTCATGATTTTTATGATTCAGAAGAAATAGAACATGCGAGGGTACAATTAAACACCCTGTTCGGTGCTTCCCTCCCAACTCGTAGAGGTAATTCTAAAAACGAGAATACCCTGAAAGACATTATAAATAAAGTGTCGACCCTCCGGGATAATGAGAATAATATTACCTTTTACGTTACTAACTTCCATAGAATACCGGTAATCTCTATGGGTGACGTAAACGTCTCGGTGCTCCTCAAACAGGAAAGTCGATAGTTGAACTGAAACACCAACACGTGGTGTCAAATCAGAAAAACGCGATTTCGATAGAACAGTTCCGGTCAGAGTTAGATGCGTTGAAAGAGACGCTCCTCCCAAAGCCCAGTTACTCGGAAGTAGTTCAGCAAGCCAGATCTCCAAGAAGCGCGTCGGGCAGCGAGGGAAACGAAATCCCCGCCTCCAACTCCCCCCCTGAATGGGGTGGAAACGCAGCATGCAGGGGTAGCGGTCAACCCCCCTCCCGTTCAGGAAAGGACCCTGCTCCCGATCTCACAATGAGGAACAGGGACGGTCCAATGCCGAGAGTCGAGGCATCATTGCCCTCTTCCCTGCCTCCCACTGCAGAGGAGAGGTGTTCGGCTCGGTGCGCAGTTCCCCCCCTCCCACCGAAGAAGGAGAGGCACGCGCGGCCGTCAGGGTATAAACACCGCTAACAGACCCTCACCAAGCCACAGAGTAAGGGAGGGGCCTCCTATCCCCCAAAGGTTGTGCCACCCATCCCCCAGGCAGGCGAACCCTGCCTCAGGGAGATCGAGGGAGCAGGACGGGTGGGTAACTGTTAATAGGCGCCCGTCCCAAAGGTCTCCTCAACCGGTCTCCGCGGCGAGGCCACCGATGGAGAATCTCACCCTATTTGTGTCGCGAATTCAGCTCTCGAACGAGGCAAGCGATATTCGACACATGATAGAAGAAATCATTGGTGAACACAGTATAGTGATAGTTAATAAACTAAACACGAAATCTCCGTATTATAACTCTTTTAAAGTAATAATTAAAGGTGTAAATGCGCATTTCAACCCGTATAATATGAGTCAATGGCCAGACGGTATTATTGTTAAGGAGTTTATTCACTTTTCCAGGAGATTTGATAACAGGCAAAATAATAATAATAATAATAATAATAATAATAATAGGCGCCCTAACGGTAATGCCTGAAAGTTGTACTGTGTATAATAATAATAATCTTACTAATAATAATAATAATCTTACTAATAATAAATTCTCTATCAGTCATGGCGGATAACTTGTTGAAAATAGTCTCATATAATGTAAGGTCAGTGAGGAATTCAACTGTAGATGTTCATAAAATCTGCGACAGTGCAGATTTGATACTCCTGCAGGAGCACTGGCTACCTAAGCAAGAGCTAAAATTCCTCTCTACCATCCATGATGACTTTATGTACCATGCGTCATCAGCAGTAGACTTGTCAGATGAATTAATGTACGGTAGGCCTTTTGGTGGTGTTGCTTTCTTATTAAGGAAAAATTTGTCAAAACATATAAGATTTTTAACAAGCGATAATGTAAGGTTGTTAGGCATTGAATTACAAGTGAACAATGATTGCATATTAATTGTAAACTGCTATTTACCATACAACAACGGCAGTAATCTAGATGAATACATTGATTTGCTGTACAAAATTAAGTCATTATCAGATAACCCCAAATATTCTCACTGTATAATAATGGGGGACTTTAACGCACATGTGAACTCGGAATTCTTTGTAGAATTGGGTAACATGTGCGAGTCGGCCAATTTAAGTATAAGTGATGTAGATGTATTAGGGGTAGCCAGTGGTAATTTTACATACGTTAGCGATATGAGTGGTACCACCAGGTGGATTGATCATTGTCTCACTAGTAATAATCTAAAGGATCGAATTGTTAGAGTTCATATTTTGCATGATTTCCTTCTTTCTGATCATAGACCATTAGAAATATTAATTAACGTTACCAATTTATGCGCAACACGACTTAACAAGAACTCAATAGGTAAGAATAATCGCGTCGATTGGTCCAATGTTAATATGCAGCAGAGAATAGAATACAAAGACAGAACATGTCACCTCTTTAATAATTTAGAAATTTTGCACCTTGCCTGTAATAATCCTTGCTCAAATGATTCTCACTGTAAACTCATAGATAGGTATTATAGTAAGATAATATCCCTGTTAAGAGAAGCAGGAAGCCCCTGATTAAATCTTACAACTATCATACTAAGGTTATTCCTGGATGGAATGATTTTATTGCCCCCTGAAGAGGGAATCGAAAGACGCCTATGATTTGTGGTGCTTTCATGGTAGACCCAGATTAGGACCAGTATACATGAATATGTGTAGAAGTCGGGGTCAGTATAAGGCGGCCATAAGGCGATGTAAACAGGAAGAAGAGTCTATTCGAGCATCAAAAGCCTGTGAAGCTCGCATAAATAACGATAATAACAAATTTTGGAAATTTGTTAAGAATCAAACGGGTGTCAAAAATGTCCTCCCTCCGACAATCGATGGGGTGTCGGGGGAGGATGAAATTGCAAAGCTGTGGAAAAACCACTACTCTAACATTCTTAACAGTGTGAGTAGGGATAATCTTAAGATAGATTGCAGCGAAACGATTGTGGGAGGGACAAGGGAAAATATTTTGATATCATTTTCTGAAGTAAAGAGGTTAATTAAAGAGTTAAAGACTGGTTCTGCGTCAGGGGTAGATGACTTATCGAATGAGCACTTAAAATATGCAAATGACGTAGTATGTCTGCATATATCATTGCTCCTATCAGCCATGCTTGCTCATAGCTATATCCCTGCAGAGTTCATGAGGGTATATATCTTGCCCCTGGTCAAAAATAAGTACGGAGACATTCTGTCCAGCAATAATTACAGGCCTATTGCTGTCGCTTCCTGCTTCTCGAAACTACTAGAAAAACTCTTGTTACTCCGATTAAATGATTTCCTATGGACATCTCCTAATCAGTTTGGCTTTAAAAGGTCCCACTCAACTGACCTGTGTATCTATGTACTTAAAGAAACAATATCTAAATACATTGACAGTAATTCAACCATTTATAGCTGTTTCCTTGATATAAGTAAGGCATATGATAGGGTGAACCACAATATTTTATTTGCAAAACTAGAAGACAGGAAGGTTCCCATGTACATATTAAATTTATTGAAATTTTGGTATTCCCACCAATCTTTCACTGTTAGGTGGGGCAATGTACTATCCGAGTGTTTTGGCTCCTCTTGCGGGGTGAGACAAGGCTCCTTGCTCTCCCCTATGCTGTTTAATGTGTATATTGACGGATTAATTGCTTCACTTAATGAGGCAACAGTGGGATGTTGTATAGATAACACAAGGATAAATAACTTAGTTTATGCCGATGATATGGTGTTAATAAGTCCCTCTGTTAAAGGTCTGGATCGGCTACTAAAGTCTGCGAAGTGTATTCGCAGAAACACGATATTTTTAATGTTACAAAAACTAAGGTTATGCAATTTCATCCTAAAAGCTGTAATCAGCCAGCTGATGTAAGGTTTAAAATGAATGGTGAAGTAATTGAGGAAGTACAAGAGTTTAAGTATTTGGGTCAAACTTTTACCAGCTCCTTGAGTGATGACTTGGATATAAGAAAACAATCTTGAAGCCTGTGTGCTAAAGAGGATATGACCATAAAAAACTTTCGTTTCTGTACAAGTGAAGCTAAAGACACACTCTTTCGTACTTTCTGCAGTAATATATACAGTCAGCAACTCGGGGTAAATTATAAAAAAAGGTTCTGGCAGAACCCTAAATTTGCTGTACAACAGGTCTTTTAGACTCTTACATAAATTACCCCTGAGATGCTCAGCTTCGCAACTGTTTGCTACCCGCAATGTCCCGAGCTTCCCCGAGGTAACAAGACGTGCTCAACACAGTCTAATGCAAAGAATTAAAAAATCAACCAACCCGATCATCCAAGCTATCCATGAGTCCTGCCATTTATCCTCTAAGCTATGGACTTCTTGGTACGAAAACGTCTGTCTGTAGCTCCACTTAACTTCAACAGTGCAGTATTATTTCTAATCAATTGTATATATTTCTATCCTTAGTATATGAACTGTCATTGTACTAATAATATTTGGCATATGGACTATAGTCTGCCAATAAACCTTTCATTTTCATTTCATTTCATTTTCATTCATTTTCATTTTCATTTCATATACATATATATATAAACAATCAAGGAGTAAGGTATCCAAAGTGAGGCCTGTGTGAATTTTTTATAGAATTTAGAGACGAGTATCGATTGTTAAACAAAAAGGATAAATACGGTAACATGTTTCTCTCAAAGAGTGCACCGGTTTGTGAATAAAATGTGTTTATTTCGTGAAATTCCCTCTAAGCGAAAATGTCTGGTGCGTATTCCGGGGAGTCGGAACGATAAAGCATTAAAACCGATATTGCTTCATGTATCGGAAAATTTCTCAAAACACCTACCCAGTATAATAGTATACAAGTATTCATGTCGGAACAGCGCCGTACACGTTTCATCAGTTTATGGTGTGACTCGCTCCTCCCGTCGAGCTGATCCGCCGACCCGTGGCTTATAATCATCTCAGAGCTTCAACCGACTGGACGTGTATTCTTCGAATACGATGGAATTTCCTTTGAAAAGCATTCTCAATGCCGATTACGATGTGTCCGTGACGAAGTCATTGCTCGTGTTCAGGCGTGAAACCGGTACCATTAACTATGTACTTGAAACGAATTGCAGGCAAGCAAACTCTGGTAAACGTAATGTTATTTATTTAAGTGTTGAGGAGATGAATAGAGTCTTCGTGATAGTTGAGAAGTGGGGTGAGCACCGTTATAAAATACTTGCAGGTGTAGGTACAAGAAGAGAACAGATTAATGATGCCCCCTCATATGCTGTTGTTTGTACATCGTGTATAAATAACGATCAGCCATGCATTGTTATATGGCTGATGTGGAAAAATGCATAAGATAATAACGTTCTTGTCCCTACGCGAAACCGATTCATCCTCAACAGACTGTTTGAAATCGTCGGATTTCTCAAGTGAAGCCTATATTAGACGCGCGTGTTACGGATATGATTTATTTTGACACGGTTCTTGAATACGCATACACCGCTCTGCTCGACGGATTTATCGAATGTAAGAATGAACAAGGGGAAAATGGTGTAGAGCTGGATGCTTATTTAAAAGGTGTAGACTCTTCGAAATATCCCAAACTTTGGTACAAAGGAATTTAGCGGTACAGAGCAGAGCTCGCCTACACTGTTCACCCTGAAGAGTTGTATCTCTATATAATGAGCAGCTGTCGTTACGACTTGGAAAATTATTTCAATTGCCGCTATGCAGAGTGAAGAAGAGATCACGATTGAAAAGCTCGTGACGGTAAGAAAAAACCCTCGATTGGAAAGGAGTGTTTATAAACTTGTATTTAATAATGATGTGGTGGCTAACGATACCCTCTTTGTGCATGCTTTTGATTGAATTCTGTCTGTGTTTAAAGATAACTTGCCAACCGAATGTAAAGTGGGCACAAAAATAGTTCTTAACGATATGAAGGCCATTTACGTCAAATATAGGCGCTCGCACACCTTCAGCGGTGAAATATTATTAAATCGTATTTACTGCGAAGTGCAAAGCAATAATGATGTGACTGTAGACTCGATTACCTGCGAGTTTAGTGTTTTAGTTAAGCGCAGTAGAGCGAATGTATTTTGATGTATATTTATTTTCAATATACTTAATTATTTAACATAACTGTGTGTGTGTATATATATATATATATATATATATATATATATATACATATATACATATATTTGCTCTCCTAATTTGCTGATGATTATACTGCATCGTATTGTATATTATTATTTTTATTTTAAATATATTTAATATTATTATTTTGAATATATTTAATTAATTAATATAAGTGTGTACATATATATATATATATATATATATATATTATATATAATTATATATTATATATTTCTCCTGTACTGTTATATTGATGGTTATACCCCATCGTTTTGTATATTATTATTTTTTTATTTTTTTATTATATATATATTCCTCGTTCGTATTTCTTATGCTATTATTATTTTTTATTTTATTTTTTGATCATATATATTCCTTCGTTTGTATAGGATTGTATATTTATTTTCTATATACTTCATGAAATTGATTCCAATAATTCTTCTAATAACCAGAATGAAGTAATGGTGTTTTATTTAATTCTTTTGGTTGTATATATAAACGATATTATTATTTAATTATATGTATACCAAATGGCTGCCTTCTAAAATGACTGACGTGTTTCTAAGTGAACTGTCAAGAATATCTGAATAGCGCAATCTGGCAGCTGAAACGTTATTTAATATATATACACCTGCCTTCTAGGTCTTCTACGTCAACTGGCGGTTTAAGCCAACTGGCGGATTAAGCCAAATGTCGGATAATGCCGACTGGCGGAAAGCCGACTGTCAAGAATATATGCTTTAATTAAATAAATAGCACAATCTGGCAATTCAGCCCTAATAATTTACACCTGATCAAGCCATTTACGCCTTCTAAGAAGCCTCCTAAGCCAACTAGCGTGTTAAGCCAAGTGGCTGATTAGGATCTTATAAGACAGTGGGCGCTCCTATGAACTCTCAATATGCGCTTGGCAGGAGCCAGGCAAACACTCCTCTCTCCTTCTCCTCTCTCTCTTAGGTTAGGTTTCCCTTTGGGGTGCGAGTCCGTCCCACCTTCTCCCCCAAAGACCCTGTCTTATGTTAGGTGTACTCCTTTGGGGGTGGTGAGGTCATCCCACCTTCTCCCGCAAAGAGGTCAGGTGGACTCCCACAACTTGCTGGGGGAGTTCCCCTTCATTGCAGCTTGGGGATAACCCTTCCCCCTAGTTGCATAACCCCCATCTCCTTGTTGCATAATCTCTTGCAACATTTCCCCCTCCCATTGCAACATTGATCAGCATTTGCAATTGCATTGCACTCTAACATTTTCCGGTGATACTACTTTCCTACACTTCTTAAGTCATACATAGTTTACCAATACAAGTGTGACCACTGTATGGGGTATATACTGTACAGGTAAAACGAAAAGACACCTAAAATCCTGTATTTACGAACATCTCGGTAAATTGGTCCTTACAAATTTACCTCTTGGCAAACCACCTAATTCTCTCATACATAACCATTCACATAACAATATCCACCCAATTTCACAGTCTAGTTTCGCCTTACTTGCTGCCGGAAGCTTTGACCTTAAGCTTAAAATTATGGAATCTTTGTTCACTTATAAATTAAAACCAGACCTCAATTCTGATGAGTCATTTGTAGTTCTGCTATGTTTTTGTTAATGTACTTGTTTATTTTATTTATTTACCTTTTAGTTCTAATGCTTCTATATTTTTCATGCTCCTTTTTATAATTGTAACTTTATTTTAATTTCATCTATTTACCTTTTAGTTTTAATGCTTTTACATTTTCTTAGCTATTTTTTGTAATTTTAACTGTGTTACTTTAAATTGTTATTAAGCAACTTACAATTGCAATTTATATTTTGTCTGTGAATTGGCCTTTTATTGTTTTATCCCTGAAGATGGAGTTAGTGCATTCCTTCCGAAACGTTGGTATTGATTAAACCTTGAAGAATGTTTATTTTTTCTCTGGTGTTCCTGTTTATTATACATATATATAAATATACTGTGTGTGTGTATATATATATATATATATATATATATATATAGAGAGAGAGAGAGAGAGAGAGAGAGAGAGAGAGAGAGAGAGAGAGAGAGAGAGAGAGAGATACAATATAAAAAATAAAGGAAATCTTTTCAAATATTTAGGTGGCATTTCATTTGCCACCAAATTACGATGTAGTTATCTTTTTGATATCATAGGAAAATTTTGTACTTCTAATGGTGGAAATTAAAATTATTTTTTTAAGGGAAAAGGAAACTTACACATTAGTCAGTTTCAGTGAAAAATAAAAAAAACATGAAACGGAGACAGAATGAAAGGGAAAAGACAAAAATAAATCCAGTAAATAGGATTTTACTCATATTCCCGAAAAAGCTTAACCATTATAAAAAGAGGAAGAGGCGCTTAGGAGTCATCTATATGGATATTGTCACCCAGGTATGAGCAAAAACTGCGCTGCATAATAAAAATGTACATATAAGGTTTGTGTCTTTCACCATCTCAAAGGGGCGCAAAGGGAAGATTAGAGAGAGATGTAAAAGGAACAAGTTATATTTACACCGAAGAAAAGGAGAACGACAACAACAATGATAAGACATTTTAAAGGAATGAAGAGACTTTAAAAGACAAATAAATCTATTTTTCAGAATTATGTCCTGCATCCATTCATACATCTTTAAAACCAACAAAACCGTTAACAAATCAATATGCAGCGTCATGAAAAGTAACTACTACACATATCCATTATCAAACGTAACAATAACAAAATACGCATTAATATTAATAGTATTCAACATCCCTTCTTCAAAAACTTTAAACATAGACAGCATTCAATTCAATAACACCAAAAACGGAAGGTAAATATATACAAACTAAAAGAAATCAGAAAGTTAAAATTAGATAAAAGTTCCAAAACATGGAAAGGGAAAATAACATTTCAAACGCCAAGCAAAAACTAGAATAGAATTTTTCTCGAAATGATGTCGATCAAGATTTTATTCCAATTTTATCGTTTACGAAACTTCTAAAAGTTGTCTTTAAATGTAGGTTATAGTCATGGCCCAAGAAATGTCTGGAATCAAAGAAAGCCTCAAAAATTACTCTCTCACTGTGGGTTTAATATTTAGTGGCCCTTCCCTTGCATCACTTCCAGAATCATTCCGGACTGCCGAACTGTTTGTATGACAGAACAGAGATCTTGGTATCCTGGCTTTCTTTTAAACACTTTCACCTTTCCAAAAGTTCTCAATTGAATTGAGGTCAGGAGGGTTAGTAGGCCATTCCCCAATTAAGTTGCATGTTTTATATAAGCCATTCTTCTAAAATTCTTCTAAATTTCTGTTGGAACTAGAAATGTTCACCCTGAACAAATCTGAAGAAA
Source organism: Bathynomus jamesi (assembly GCA_023014485.1). Lineage (NCBI taxonomy): Eukaryota > Metazoa > Arthropoda > Malacostraca > Isopoda > Cirolanidae > Bathynomus > Bathynomus jamesi. The sequence continues at coordinate 143,455 of JAJOZX010003200.1, read as the reverse complement.
GCCTTGCCCCATTCGCTCCATTTTTTTTTTTACAGAAACGAGAAGCATCTGCTCTTCATTTATGAGTGTTTTTTATTCTGGTATTCGTGTAACTAAATTACTTTCATTGTGAAACCTTCGTCAAATGGTTCTACTAACTGGAGTAGGGAACTACAGTACTTCTGCTTCTGGACAGTGGTAATGAAGGGGTTGACGTTTACCTCTCTTCAAACCACATTATCAGTGCATTTAGTCGTTATTCGTGATTTGCTGGATCTGTTATTTGGCTTGAGTAGAATGGGTGCATCTGTGCCAACGGGACAATGTAAAGAGAGGGGAGGGGAAATACCAGAGGGGAGTGCAGTAGAACAAAATTTTAATCCCTGATAATAATAATAATAATAATAATAATAATAATAAGAGTGTGACGTCACAATTTGAACATTAGCGGGCACCACTTCAAAAGATAAACAGTTAAAAAAATTTCAAAGTATACAAGGTTTAGACGTCACCTAATGTGATGCAACACGCTAACCAATATGAATATAGAGTATAGTGGCTAACTGCAACACTGTCTTAGGCATAACACTAATATTAGTAATAAGAAAAATACGAGTATATGCCTTTGAATGCTCTTTTTAGAAATAATATCCCGTTAAATGTGAAGTATTCTATAATCGATATCCAGAGCTTTAAGGTCATTTATGATAATTTTTGTTCCTACTTTACAATTGGGCGTAACATTTTCGTAATTCTTAATCTTTAAGCATATAGATTTAAAAGCCTGCTTGAGTGCACGATCGGTTATTAGAATATTGTTATAAAAAGTTAATATATACACAACACGTTCTAAGTTGTCGTTTTCTTTCTCTTTTCACCTTTTTTTTCAACAGAACTGTTCAGAGCTCATAACGATGAGTGAGGGCCTTTTAAATCGTAGCAACATTTACATCGCACATAAAGAAAGAGTTCCTACAGATGACCGGTGAAGGCGAGGGATGGTTTGTAAGTCTCTAGACCAGCGTCCCAAATCGAGTAGTACTTCTCGCGGGATGTCTTCTAAACATTCTCCAAGCTCCAATCCATTCTCATCATGTTCTCCTCTACACTTCATAAAATCGCCAATTAAAATGTATAGGCATACTCGTGAACGGTGTCAAAATAACGCATATTGTTAACTCGCGCATTTAAAAGTGGTTTCAGATTGAAGAAAGCTGTTTGCTTCAGAACGTGACGGTGACCTGGTGGTGAGTTATGCGCCTTAGGATCGATGCGACCCCTGTTGGTGACTCGACGAATTGATAGCGTTGGATGAAACATGTAGACACATGCACCAACATGAAAGTGAAAGTTAGGGTGGGGAATAAATATATATACACAAAATTATTTAACAAGCTAAATGATTCGCTAGTAAATCAGTTAACACTGTTGGCTGTATTCTAGAAATAGGCGTGCCCATACCTATCCACTCTGGTAGACAAAAGTTACTCACCACTAAGGTCTGTTAAAAAGGTACAGAGACCTCTAGCTACAGTCACGGCAAATAGAACTGGGACCTTTCCATATAGAATTTGGCCTACTTTGAAAATATGACAAATGAGCAGTTTAACACTTACATTAATATTTAGTTATGTTGCCTTGGCCTTGATGATCATCTGGAGACGTTTTGGTGTGATATCACTCAGTTTTTGAAAATAATCCAAGGTCATGTTCTTAATCCACAACGACTTGATCTCGCGCTGCAGACTATCGAGTGATGTGGTGTCGATGTTTGAAAGCTTCTGCTTCATGACATTCCAGCAGTTCTCGATGGGATTCAGGTCAGGACTATTTCCTGGCCACTTCAGCACGTTAATATTATTGTCAGCAAGCCACTTTGACACTTTTTTCGCCTTATGACAAGGCGCACTGTCGTCCATGAAAACACTGGCGCCGTGTATTTCGTAAAAATTAAGCAGATGGTCCTCTAAAACAGTAATATACCTGTCTGCATTCATGGTAGTGTTTTTGGGCAAGAAATACAGACCACCGCGCCCATGAGAACCACTGAAACAACCCCAAACCATCACTGATGTCGGGTGCTTGACGGTGCAGATGGTGTACAAAGGGTGGTATCGGCTAACATTGGGGGGTCGTCTCACCTTACCAGCACGACTTGGAATACACTGAAAGGTGCTTTCATCCGACCACATAACCTTCCTCCAATGCTCAGGGGTCCAATCCTTATACGTCTTAGCAAAAGTAAGCCGTTGCTCCCGCATGCGTTTGGTCAGGAGTGGCTTCCGTGCGGCGCTTCTGCTGGGAAGTTGAAGATCCTTCTGGAGCCGATGACGTATGCAGCGTAAGGACACGTTCTGTAGCAATTTTGGGTGACTTCCTTTAAGCTGGGAGGCGGTCATTTGTGGGTTCTTGATAACTTCTCGCCGCAGAAGGTTATCTGTGGACTTTGTCGTCTTCCTAGGGCGACCACGGTAAGGTTTTTAGGCAGGAACAACGTTTGGTGGTAGGCCCACAGCCGCAGCAAGCAAGCGCATAATGGTGGATTTCCCCCGGCCGCTACGACGACAAATTTCCTTGATGGGGACTCTCTCATGCCTCCAAGCAATAATAAGTGCTTTCTCCTCTTTAGAAAGATTGGTAGCACCCATATTCACTGTATGAATAAAAAATTATAACGTCACAAAGCACAAACTCCGTAATCCTGTGCACTTAGGTTGGAGCGGTAAAGGCAGTAACACTCCCCACAACTGCTACATGCACACTGAGAGCCGTTGATTTATCCCATACTCACGCTATGCTTCCTGGCAAGTTGCCAGACACCGCAAGATTATTTCGTCACTCGTATAGAGCCACTCTGGCAAATTAAACTGGGGCAGCTTGACAATGGAGTTTATATGGAAAGGTCCAAGTTCTATTTGCCGTGACTGTATGACATCAATAGTCACCTCATCGTGGTAAACGATGTAGTGGTAAAATTATTTTAAATTGTCCATGATCACTTGGTTCTTGGTTGGCGTTTTTTGTTTTTGGTGTGTAACTGATAATGTTTAACATGTCGTAATAAGTTTAGCCGTACCATTCGTCAACGAGTTTCATAGTCCAGAGTCTGTTTTTCTTCACTGAGCGTCTGGGTCTTCACTTTGCTATACTTGTGTTCTTTGGTTCAACTTAAATTCGACACATACCCCAGGACATCTTTAGCATTACAAAATCCTGTTCATTAGAATAACCATAAAGCACTTGAGTATCCTGGTACGTCAACCGTGCGTGAATTAAGGCCGATTTAAAAACCAATAAACACGTGAAAGGAAGGACGTCATGTATTCACTACATTTTCAGATTTTATGGAATACCACTTTACAAAGATATTGCGCGCAATATCAAAGGCAACAATCGTTGTTATAACTTTAAATTTGGGTGAGGAGCAAACACACACACACACACACACACACACAGAAGCAGTTCTGGTAAAACTTAGAACTTCAGCAGCTGAGACGTGTTGAAAGAGTGAGGAACTTATGCGCTGTTTTTCTTGATAGGTAGTTGTGAAGCAGAGTCTACGCATCATGTCCATACAGGAATATTACACACAGACACAAAAAAAATCCATTCAAAGGTTAAAGAAAATGATAAGCACAGCCTAAAAACAAAATAATTTATTTAAATTACACGAGTAAAATAAACATTCAATAATAATAATAATAATAATAATAATAATAATAATAATTAAATAAGCGAGTCAAGCTTTAAAATAATTTAAGCCATATTAAAGCCTTTTTTCTATATTCAAAATTTAAAGCCAATTTAAAGCTTTTAAGGCCCTTTCCGCCCCAAAAATTGAAACGCCCGTAAGCCATTGTAAAGCCAGCCACAGGGATATTTGTAACGCGAGAGGTGTCTGCAGCCAACTCGGTTCTATTGAACGTATTATGTACGTATTACCTATGTGCACAACTTCATGAATCTCTTTATCGTCAGCTTTGGCGTAATCCGACACTTCGTTAAAACTTTTTGCTGAATGCATTTTCCCCTTGCCAATATTCTATGCAAACTTGCCCCAAAGACTGTTCAAACAAAGCTTTGCACTAAAGCGCTTGCCATGGTTTCGCGCAATATGATCCCACTCTAACTATACACCCTCACGATCACGGAAACGTTGGTCCCATGAGTTTTTCAGGAGCACCTACGGGGTATGAGTTATTCTTCTTCACATACGGGTATAAAGAGCAGAAGTCAAATTAATGAATCTTTACACTCTCCATAAGTGGAAAATATAGTTTGAAAGGGTTTGTACAACCTCCACACAAACTGTCCTCGCACTTGATAGGGTCTACAACCATTGAACGTTTGATAACCGATACTTCATCACGGTACTGTTCGTTGGTCTCCACCCACTCGTACTCGTGTTTCCATAATATCCTGTTGTGAACTATGAATTTATAAGCTGGTCACGAGTACGGGTCTAAGCGAGACTATTGGCGGGGTATCTACCGTGGAAGTCACCTGTGATACGACACTCAGGAAGTATGTATCCGTGCCAAACACAAAAGTGGAAGGAGTACACTGTCTTCTCGATGATGCGGAGGTCCTCATTCAGTCCATTGTCTCAGAAAACTCGACAATTGTTCTTAACCGCTACTTCTCTCGTGTTGAGCGCGTGTTTTACGTATGCCTGTCTGTTGTTGTAAGTGTGCGAGCCAGTAAAGGGCTTTATACCCGTAACTGCGCGGTTTGTTTCTGGGTATAATGGCAAGTGTTTCCTTTGGCAGGAAATGGTTCTTGAACACTGTGAAGAAAAGAGAAGGTTTGGAAACATACTCTAACTAAAAACACGCACATCGTTCACACAATAACGTTTACATACATTCGCTATATTGTACAGATTTTCATCAGTGAAGCTGTTGCAATACCGGTCAAATTCTTCTCGTTCACTCGTACTCATACCGTCATAAGTAAATTAATGTTTGGGAGGTGGTAGTCCAATGCAGTTTAAAGTGTTACGAGTAAGGAAAGTGTAAGGGAAATACCTTTTTAAACCTCAGCATCCCACTAAGGAACACGAGTGGTGTTGCGGTGGATATCTTTAAAAGGAGATTAGACGCCTGGCTCAGAGCAATTCCCGATGAGCCGGGTGTACCTGGTTATTTGAGGTGGACAATACAAGAAACCAACTCCCTACTTCACTAGACCAACTCGAGAAGAGGAGCGACAAGCTTGACCTTCGTGAGATGAGAAATCATCGTACGAAACATTTGAAAGGTTGAAAGGAAAGGTTGTCTTTGAACTGAACATTATCCCTTATTTTCATTTGTATGAGCTTATTACCTCTTTTCTTTTTTTATGCAGGAAGGAGGGGCCAAGGGCAAATGCCAGCAAAAGCGCCTCTCCCATAGAAGAAGAGAGCCAAAATCAAGATCGGGGTTTTCGAGATCTTTAGACACTCTACGTTTGAAAGATGGGAGGTCATAGACAGGAGGAAAGATGGCTTGAGAAAGATTGTTCCAGAGTTGACCGGTTGAGTAGATGAAAGACTGAAAATACCAATTAACCCTTGCATTAGATAGTTGGACAGAAAAGGAATGAGAAAGTGTAGAATGGTACTGCGTGCTCTCCTTAAAGGAGGAGGCATGCAGTTAGAGAGTTCAGAAGAGCAATGTCCGTTATGATAACGATAGTAAAGAGAGAGTGAGGTAACATTGAGGCGAAGAGAGAGGGTTTGAAGACAGTTAGTAAGAGGCGCAGAATTGATGAGATGAAAAGCCTTTGATTCCACCCAATCAAGTAGGGCTGTGTATGTTGAGCCACACTACACGAGAATCATACTCCATACAGGGGCGGAAAAGTCTCTTGTACAGGGACAGCAACTGAGTGGGGATGAAGAAACTAACCTCTTTGAAGCTGTTTTGGAATGAGAGTATATGTGGACTTTCCAAGAAAGATCATGAGAAAAGAAAATACCAAGGATGTTATGAAAAGAGAATGGAATGACTTGTGTATTGTTGAAGGTAAGAGGATAATCGTGTGGAAGATTGTGATGAGTAAAAAGAAGAAGGAACTGAGTTTTTGAAGCCTGAAAAGCCACAAGGCTTTCTCTGCCCCAGTCAGAGATAGCAGAAAGTTAAGAGGTCAGGTGTACGATAGGACAGAACCCTGAGGCACACCACTGTTAACAGGTATTGGAGAAGAACAGTGGCCATCTACAATCGTACCTATAGATCGGCCAGAAAGGAAATCGGAGATAAGGGCACAGATAGAAGAAAAAAAACCGATGGGGGGTAGTTTGGAGATTAAAGATTTGTGCCACTCTTTCAAAGTTTTTGATATGTCTAGAGCAATAGCAAAAGTTTCACCAAAATCTCGAAAGTAGAATAACCAAGAGTCAGAGAGACATGCAAGAAAATCGTCAGTGGAGCCTCCCTTGCGGAACCAACACCGACGATCTGAAAGAAGATTGCGAGAATAGAAGTGTTTAAGAATCTTGCTATTAAGGATAGATTAAAAAACTTTAGAAAGGCAAGAAATCAAAGGAAATGGATGATAGTTGGAGTGTTGAGGGCGGTCACCTTTCTTTGGAATAGGTTAAATGAAAGCAAACTTCTAGCAGGAAGGGAAAGTATCAAATGAAAGAAAAAGACGAAAGAGATTGTCTAGACAGGAGGTCAACACAAAAACACTGTTCTTAAGAACAAAGTAGGAACGCCATCAGGACCGTTGAGCCCACATAGGGCAAAAAGAACATCTTTGTTTGGAAGACATTCTAACTTCAAACATAATAAAGTCAGAGGGAGGAGGAGATGTAGGAACAGCACCGAAATCGTCCATGGTTGAGTTGGAAGCGAAAGTTTGAGCGAAGATTTCAGCTTTGTCAGAAGAAACAGCAACTGAGCCGTCGGAATGGAAAAGGGGACGGAAGGAAGATGTAAAGTTATTGGAAAGGTTCTTGGCTAGGAGCCAGAAAGAGCGAGAAGAATTAGAATTAGATAGGTTTTCACATTTTTCTCGGATGAAGGAATTTTTGCGAATTGAAGAAGAAATTTTGCAGGTTTTCGGGCAGGAAAATGAGCAAAGTGAGAGTCAGGAGTTGCATTCCGACAGTAACTTCTGAAAATCTCCTCTCTGTTGCGGATAGCAATAGAACAAGTAAAGTTAAACCAAAGTGTTTTTGTATCAGTATTAGGAATAGAATATGGAATGTACGCCTCCATGCCAGCATGCCCGAGAAATCAGAGAAGTACTGCCTGAGGCCACTCCCAGTCAGCGACGCCAAAGTGTCAAAGGCGTTTCCTCTTGGGAGGATCGAAAGGCCGAATTAAAACGATAGGACAGGAAACAGATATAAGACTGTGATCGGAGGAGCCCAACAGAGGAAAAAAATTTTGACATAGAAGGATGAGAGGTGAGAAATAAATCCAGAATGTTGTGCCTATATCCAAAGCGATTGGAGATACGAGTAGGGTGCTGTACAATCTGCTCTAGGTCATTCACATAGAAAAGTTGTAAGCTAGTTCACAGGGATATTAGTGAAATGGAAGGAAAGCCAAAGGTTGTGGGAAACATTGAAATTTCCTAAAATGCAGATTTGAGCAAAAGGAGAGTGCGATGGAATGTATTCCACTTTGGAAGTGAAGCTGTCAAAGAAATTTGGGTAATCAATAGAATTAAGAGAATTGTAGACAGCGCAGATGTATTTAGTTTGAGACTGGCATGTAAGCCGTAGCCAGAGGGTATAGAATTCAGAAGATTCGAGTTCGGGAATACGAGAAGAAGTTAGGTCATTGCGTATATATACGCAACGTCCACCTTTGGAGTGAAATTGAGTATGAGAAAGGTAGTGACTAAAGAAAAGGGGTTGCTGTCAGTTGTCTCAGACACCTAAGTTTCAGTGAAAATGAATAGGCGAGGTTTAGATGAGGAGAGGTGGTCATGAGACTAGTAATTTGAGGAAAGGCCACGAATGTTGCAGTTTATGAAAAGTGAATCAAGCAGAGGCCCACAATATCTCAAATGGGCAGTAGCAGATCCAGTCCCGCTGCCTGAGTTTGCGTTTTCGGTATCGATAGCAGGCGAGCCAGAAGTGGGGACATATATTGTCCCCTCTCCAGGGAACTCCGAGGGTCTTGAAGATGTTGCCATTTTTTCTTTAATTTTTATTTCGAAAAGTTATGTTGTATGTAGCATGTATGTGTAGTGAAAATAGGGAGAGGAGTTTATTATATCACTTAAAGTTGGCAAGCCTATTAGCCAGACCTCCTATGTGTTACATTTACAGTGGCACATCACTTTGTGGCAGACAGCAGTAAATTTCCCAACACCACGTTCTCAAGTTGTTTCGAGGATAAACCAGCCGTGACACTAAATATTTTCAGTTGGACACGTTTCATAGAATATTTACCCGTCGATCTCAACATATCACGTCGGACATTGAGATACGCCTCAATAATGTGGGGTACTACACGTTTAGTGGGCTCTTCAGTCCCCTCAGCAAGGTTTAAGTATATCTCGGGGGCCGTGCGGATGATTTTTAATCTTCATATCAACCACCCCATTGTCGAGAACTGTCTCTTGAAATAAGTAATTGCTGTGCAGGTGTGCGTTACAATAAAAAAAAATCCTTTTTTTTAGTTTTTTAAATTTGTCTTTTACATCTTTTTCCGCTTCATCCGTATAATACCTTGAGGCATGCAAATAGGTTTACTTGGCGTATTTTGAAGAATTTAGAACATTTTTCTAGGCCGATAGTCTGGCTTGTACCCGTACTCGTGACCAGCATACAAGTTCGCAGTTTGCTCACAAGATAATATGGGAACACGGGTATGATGAATGGATTGAGACCAACAAGCAGTACCGTGATGAAATACGGGATATAAAACGTACAATATTTGTGTACCCTCTCAAGTGTGGGATACTTTATTTGAAAGCAGTACAAACCCTTTGAAGCTATAATTTCCACCTACCGAAGGTGTAAAGATTTTGTAATTTGACTTTTGCTCATTGCACCCCTACATGACGAAAAATAATGTATACTTCGTAGGTGCTCCTGAAAAGCCTGTGGGCCCGTCCTACCCACCACCGAAGAATTCTCAACCAGCTTGAACAAAAACTACTTCGGCTTGACCTTCGTTGATGTACTTCCCCTTCGTGATTTATGGATGCTTATCTTACCTGTCATCATTGATCACAAGCTTACGTTTCCCCTGTGAGTGAAGTGCGCAGAGGAGAGCAATGGGGAGTGTAATCATACAATCAATAGGAGGTAGCTCCATGGCGTTTTTAAAAGCCTTGAGTTGGAACTAGCAGTTCGTCATGAGTACAGAATCCGAAAGATGTACGAGGTGTGGAGCTTCTCGAAGCATTATAAATTCTTCACTGCTTATATCAACACCTTCCTGAAAGATAAAGTTGAGTCTCGGGATTTCCACGAAGAGTTGAGACCGAGGACGAAAAAGCGGACTATAATCAACGTTTCCATGATCATGAGGAGATACGGTTGAGCGGGACCATATTGCGCGAAACCATGGTGCAAATTTTGTTCCAACAGTCTTTGGGGCATGTTTGCACAGAACACTTACAGGGAGAAAGTGCATTTAGCTAAAAGTTTTAACGAAGTATCGGATTATGCCAAAGCTGACGATAAAGAGGTTCTTGAAGTTGTGCACGTAAGTAATACGTACATAATACGTTACAATAGGACACCGCTCGCTTTACAAACATCCCTGTGGCTAGCTTTAAAAGGGCTTTTGGAGGCATCAAGCTTTGGAGCCTAATATATTCTCTGGGTTGGCGAGTCCTGTACGTTGATACTGAGATTGTGGTTTTTATGGCGAAGGAAGGTGAATGTACAGTTTGCCATTATTGGCGAATTCCTCGGTGAGCTCACTGACGAGGTGAAGGACCAGTATGGTGTCGACTTTTGTGTCGACTGTTCCAAAAACTTATGAGATACGTGTGAGGAATGGGGATGATTTCAAGTATATCGTGAAGGCGAAGGGCATCACTTTAAACTCCACAAACAGTCAGATTGTTAACTTTACTCGCTCAAACATCTGGGAAGTTTAGAAGAATCAGGAGGTGATAATGATGCCGCGCCTCCTCACCTGTTTGTGAGGACTCACAACTTCCAAGCCCAGAAACTAGGAGATGTGAAGGAACTTAGAGGGACTAAGGTGTGTCGAAATACCTAGAGGAAGCGTTTCCAGTTACCTGGACCCGGTACTATTCCCTTTGGTTACCGTGAGGAGTGATTAGTCATAATACAAATATTGACTTAATTTATTGTTATCCTTTATTAAGAGTTTTAGTTTATTTACCTTATAAATTATTTTAAAGTTTTGACTCGCTTATTTACTTATTATTATTATTATTATATTGATGTTTCTTTACTTGTAAGTACTTATTTCATAAATTATTTTACTCCTGCTCTTTAAATAAACTATTTTACGTTTTTAGGCTGTGCGTATTATTTTATTTAATCTTTCAATTATATATATATATATATATATATATATATATATATATATATATATATATATATATATATATATATGAAAATTATTTCACGAAAGTAACACGTGAAAAATATTTATGATGAATAAAACCACGAAGGAAAGGAAACACAAAAAGGTGCTCAAGCGCTTTCGTCTAATGACATCCTCAGGAACACTGAAGTACATAAAAGGTTATGGCCTATATATAGGTTACAGAAAGAAAAAATAAATAAATAAATAAATAACACATACACACAAACACATATATATCAGGGTGTCCCAAAAAAATGTACTCACTCTTAGACAGCCCTTTACTCATAGAATTTTATTTGTTTCAGGCCATAATAACGTGAATATAATGGCAGACGTACGACTAACTTTTGAAGAAAGAAAATTTGTCATAAAGTGCTACTGGAAGTACGAAAACGTCACGGAAGTGCAAAGACAATTTAGAAGACAGTTTCACAGAGATCCACCAACGCGACGCACCATTGCTCGTATCAGAGATAAGTTTGAAGCAGATGGAACTGTTCAGGACGTCCACAAGCAACGTTCTGGAAGACCACGGACATCTACCAGCCCCGCAAGAGAAGAACAACTGCTGGAAACCCTCCTCCGATCCCCAAAGAAATCCATACGACAATCGGCTCGTGAGATAGGAATCCCAAAATCGAGCGTCCATCGCATTTTGAAACGAGTCCATTGGAAAAGTTACATTCCAACATTAATCCACGCTCTCAATGAAGATGATCCTGACCGGAGAGTTGGATTTTGTGAATGGTACCTGGACAAAAGCGCGGAAGATACAGCGTTTCCAGACAAAATTGTCTGGAGCGATGAGGCCTCCTTTAAGTTAAATGGCTCAATTAATCGACATAATTGCACCTACTGGGCTCCTCAAAATCCGCATGTTACTTTGGAACAACATTTGAACTTACCAGGGGTTACAGTGTGGTGTGGGATATCAGCATTGGGCATCGTAGGACCATTCTTTTTTGACCAAACTGTCACTGGTGCCGTTTACCTAAACTTACTGCAGGAATCCGTCGGTCCATGCATTGAAGAGATGTTTGGTGACGAAGAGAGTTACTTCCAGCAAGATGGAGCACCTCCCCACTACCATCGTGATGTAAGGGCCTATCTCGATGCAACTCATCCGAACACATGGATTGGGCGCAGAGGTTGCGTTGAATTCCCTGCACGTTCACCAGACCTCACACCAATGGACTTTTTTTTATGGGGATATGTGAAAGATAAGGTTTACGCCGCAAAACCTGCGACAGTCGATGAGTTGAAAGAGGAAATTGAAAGACAATATCTCGCAATTCCAAATGAAATGATTCGTAATGTTATCGAATCCATTGGTCCGCGTTATCAGCTGTGTCTGGAAAATGGTGGTCATCAGTTTGAACATTTGCGAACACGCAGGAATGAGTAGACTAGACTAGGGGGAAAAGACTAAACTTTTCTTTAATTTCATTTAATTTTCTTTAATTTAATGTAATGTTCTTTAATTTAACCTATTAGACTTGTATCTATGTCAATAAACACTGCATTTATTGTCATTCAAAGTGTGAGTACATTTTTTTGGGACACCCTGTATATATATACACATACATATCTACACATATACATATATATATATATATGCAATAAACAGAGAGGTAAAAATATAAATTAAAAATTAAAGGATTAACAAAGAGGCATACAGGTTTGTAAGAAAAAATATCGATTTTTAGCACAAGATCAAATGAATTATAAAAATACAAATTTATACTGGAAATCTGCCCGGGTTTTAACACTTTGCCTTTTATAGTCAAGTTTCGATATATATAAAAATAAAATGAAGATTAAAAGTTAATAACGTAGCATACAAGTTTACTAAAGATTTAGCGTCCTACCCTTTTTATCTAAATCTGTTTTGAAGGAATTCAAAACAACAGGGTCGAGTTGAAAAAGACCTTTGCTTATGTTGAAGTTATTTGAAAGTTGGATAATGGCAGACTCAAGAATATTTCTATTAACAATGTTGCTAGAGTGAAATAAAACTGAAGCATTATTCCAATCAATACAGTGGGGTAACTCTGACAAATGGACAAAAAGAGCACTGGACAACTGTCCTGTTCTAACGGAATATTGATGCTGTTTTATACGTGTGTGCAAATCCTTTCCCGTCTGATCTATGTAAAAGGAATCACATTGTTTACACCCAATCTTCTCCAATCTTCTCTAGGACCCCGCCACATACAGCAAACTTAGGAAGAGCCCGCAGGATGACGTCATCAAATCATTTAATAGTGGCTTGAAACGCATTCTCAAAGATCATAAGGACTTAATTCCGCTTTTCATGTCCACTTCACCTTCTCTGCCCTACCTTTACGGTCTTATTAAAACCCACAAACCTGGCAACCCTATGCGCCCTATTATTAGCTCGGTGGGCTCTATTACTTATAAACTCTCCAAATGGCTTGTCAAAGTCTTGTCCCCCATTCTCGGAACTATCTCTGATTCACATGTAAAAAATTCCATGGATCTTACTGAAAAATTGAATAATGCACGTACTGAAACTAACGATAGATTGATCAGTTTTGACGTTTGTTCATTGTTTACAAAAGTGCCGATTGATGATATGCTTGACTTTCTCTCCCAAGAATTACATAAGTATGACCTGCCACTACCTTCACACATTGTTTTGGAACTTATTAAGCTTTGCATCAAAGACTGTAAATTCACTTTCAATAACGAGTATTATCAACAAGTGTTTGGGATGGCCATGGGCAACCCCTTATCGCCCCTCCTCTCCAATATTTATATGGAGTTTTTCGAAATTACTTACATTCCGAGAATCCTGGGGGTTGGCATCCCTTGGTTGCGGTACGTTGACGATATTTTGTGTATCTGGCCCATGAATCGTGACTTGGATAACTTCCTCCTTCAGTTAAATGATCAAGTCCCCTCCATTAAGTTTACTTTAGAAGTGGAACAAGACAATTCAATCCCATTTTTGGATGTGCGTGTACATAGGGAAAGCCCAGGTTTTAAGTTTAGTATCTATCGGAAAACAACAAACAATTTGTCCTACGTACACTTTTATTCGGGACATGACACCCCTACTAAGAAGGCCATTTTTTCATCAATGTTTCTCCGCGCCCTTAGGATCGCCAGTCCGGAATACATCGATGCCGAATTGGAAAAAATCAACGGTATTGGAAGTGATCTGTGTTATCCATCTGCGTTTATGGAATTTTGTTTCAACAAGGCAAAACGAACTTTCTATCGTGTCAATAATAACACTCGTACTTTGTCAAAAAATATTTTAGTACTTCCATTTTTCCCGGGCTTTTTAGGCATTGCTAATGTACTTAAACTTTTGGATATTAATGTAGTATTTTCATATAACAATATTGTGAAAAATATCATAGTAAAAAATAGCCCTACCAATAATTCAGGCATTATCTATAAAATTGGGTGTAAACAATGTGATTCCTTTTACATAGGTCAGACGGGAAAGGATTTGCACACACGTATAAAACAGCATCAATATTCCGTTAGAACAGGACAGTTGTCCAGTGCTCTTTTTGTCCATTTGTCAGAGTTATCCCACTGTATTGATTGGAATAATGCTTCAGTTTTATTTCACTCTAGCAACATTGTTAATAGAAATATTCTTGAGTCTGCCATTATCCAACTTTCAAATAACTTCAACATAAGCAAAGGTCTTTTTCAACTCGATCCTGTTGTTTTGAATTCCTTCAAAACAGATTTAGATAAAAAGGGTAGGACGCTAAATCTTTAGTAAACTTGTATGCTACGTTATTAACTTTTAATCTTCATTTTATTTTATATATATCGAAACTTGACTATAAAAGGCAAAGTGTTAAAACCCGGGCAGATTTCCAGTATAAATTTGTATTTTTATAATTCATTTGATCTTGTGCTAAAAATCGATATTTTTCCTTACAAATCTGTATGCCTCTTTGTTAATCCTTTAATTTTTAATTTTCATTTTACTTCTCTGTTTATTGCATATATATATATATATATATGTATATGTGTAGATATGTATGTGTATATATATATATATATATATATATATATATATATGTTTGTGTGTATGTATGTTATTTATTTATTTATTATTTTTTTTTCTTTCTGTAACCTATATATAGGCCGTAACCTTTTATGTACTTCAGTGTTCCTGAGGATGTCATTAGACGAAAGCGCTTGAGCACCTTTTTGTGTTTCCTTTCCTTCGTGGTTTTATTCATCATATATATATATATATATATATTTATATATATATATATATATATAGGGTGTTTCCCCAGAACCGGTCTGTCATACCTTAGGGGTGATTTGGGGCGGTGATATCGAATAAAAAAGTTAGTACAACATAGATGCTATTTACAACCTTTGCGGAGCTACGGACGTTTTAAGATGTGCAAAGAACAAATCCCCACTGGTGTGTAATTCGATAGATGGCAGCACTGGTGATAGTTTCGGTTTGCGAAGTTACTACTATTAATCCTCAGTTTTTTCTTTCAGTTGCTGTGGAGTAGCGCATACTGGACCTAGTACAACGTAGCCCAACTACCAGAGATTAAGGGAAACGGACAATTGACAATTATTTCACGTAACCAAAAACATGTAGCACGACGGCCCGTTGCTGTGGAGGAGCGCATACTGGACCTAGTACAACGTAGCCCAACTACCAGTGTTCGAAGGATTTCTCGACGAATTGGTGAATCCGCATCGCGTGTATGGCGAACCATACATGATGAGGGTTTGTATCCCAACCACTTGCAATGTGTGCAAGCTCTTCAACCGGATGATTACGATGAACGTATTCATTTTTGCCAGTGGATGGTTATGTATCGCCAAATTCTTAATCGCATGAAATTAACAATAGACGAAATTCCCACTTGTGGTATGCCGATAATCCCTACGGTATCGTTGAAGGAAAGTTTCAACATCGATTATGGGTGAATGTTTGGTGCGGTGTAATTGGTGATCAGCTGATTGGACCGTCCCTTTTGGAACAACGATTAACTGCTGATATTTATGTGAACTTCCTGAAGAACGAATTACCGCTTTTGATGGGAGACGTGCGCTTGGAGACAAGGCGCAGGATGTTCTTTGAGCACGATGGGGCGCCACCACATTTTGGTCGTCTTGTTACTGATTACTTGAATCAGCTGTACGGGAATCATTGGATTGGTCGTGCTGGTCCAATATCGTAGCCCCCGAGATCTCCGGACCTAACCCCGTTAGATTTATTTTTATGGGGCCTTATGAAAGAGTTGGTCTACAAGACCAAAGTACAAACGAGAGAGGAACTCTTGCGTCGGATTATGGATGCCGCTGCTTACATACGAGAACACCCTGAAATGAGTCAATGGATAATGGACTCTTGCTTGGAATTAGTAAATCTGTGCATTGAAAACCGAGGCGGACATTTTGAACATTTATAAGGTGTATCTCATAAAATGTAGCAATAAATACATCAGATTAATACTCTCGTTTATTTTCTTCCATGCACCTTAAAACGTCCGTAGTTCCGCAACGGTTGGAAATAGCACCGATGCTGTCTTAACGTTTTTACTCGATATCACCCCCACCAAATCACTCCCGAATTTATGGCAGACCGGTCGTGAAACACCCTATATATATATACACACACACACACATATATATATATATATATATATATATATATGTGTGTGTGTGTGTGTGTGTGTGTCACCTGGTTGGAACTGGCCAACCACTTTGGCTTGTGGATGAGGGGACGTCCAGTGGTAATTTACTTGTTATTAATATCAGTGTTATGCCTAAGACAGTGTTGCCGGTGGCCACTGTACTCTATATTCATATTAGCATTGGGTCAGCGTGTTGCATCACATCAGGTGGTTTCTAAACCTTAATTACTTTCAATTTTTTAAAATTTTTAACTTTTAAAATAGTGGCCTTTAAAGTTCATAGTTTGTCGTCACACTATTATTATTTTATTTTCTTATTTATTTTTCTTATCTTTTTCTTCATCAAAAGCCACTGTCTGGCACTCGCCTCCCCCAGTAGTATGCGCATAAAAGCGCATACTACTTCTTGTACTCTCCATCCTCGAAAATCTCCTTTATGATTGGATTGTGCATGGTACTGACTAAGATATTTAAAGTCGGCAGGCAACCTGTCTTTGACTGTGGTCTTCTTTTTATAATTACTTCGACTTGACCTTGCTTCTCTGTGGAAATTTCTGGTTTTCTGCTCACTTGGAATTCATTAGGTAATGCACACGAGTTAAATAGATAACTATGAATTTAATCCTTTTCTTGTGCTAAACAAGCAAAAGCAATGTTAAAGTAGTTGGGAATCACTCATTATTATTAATGCGAATTGTGATTGCATTTGTCTAAACTGCATTAAATTTAGGAGATTATTTGATGAAGATACTAATTTTTTTAAAATATACACCAAACTTATTATTAAATGAAAATAATACATATTAAAACAAATGAAGTTTATATACAATGAAATGTATAAACTTTATATTCTATATCCTTATTTAAATGCTGCCCAAGAACTGCAAAATAATGTCTAAATCTTACTGAGGCAAGGTCTATTTCGTAACAAGTGTCATTTTCTAATTTTAACCCTAGAAAGACAGCATGACTTATTACAATAAAAGTACGTTTATTTTTCTGGAAATAGTGTCTTACACTCTACGCAAGTTAATTTTTATTATTATTTAGTAATAATAAATTGTTTAATTTAACCTACAAATGCAATTTTCATTATGTGGTTACGTAGACCCGGCACTATCGCTTTGTGTGCAGTTGATGAGTTCGGGGCTTCTCCCTAGGGTGGGCGTCTCTTCCCCGTTTGCCCACATAAGTGAAAATGACTCGCTCATTCATTCCTTGCTCCGTTCGTGAATGGGTGTGACGAAGTTGCATTTAGTAAATGCACTGATATTACTATACAAGACGGATGTTCACTTGTTACAGTGTCGCGGACCGTTACAACTTTTTCTACAGCTGAGGACCTAACATTGTTTATCGTTATATTTTCAAAATTTACCTTTAACTGATGTTATAAAACACTAAGTTTTCAACATTAAACCACAAATATAAATTTACAGTTATGAAACAGTTAAATTTTTATACTTTTAATTTTACGTTCATTCACAGGTTATATGAAATTATACTTCGTTATACATTTAATAAACAGGGATAATTCTTATTCGGGAAACAAATAGGCCTACAGAAACGATATAGACCTAGCGCGTGACATGAATAGAAGCCTTGGGCTTCGGAAAGAATTCACTCTCGTCAGCACTAGGGGGAAATGATTTGAATTTACTGTTATTACTTCATCTTAAATATAGATCCATTTCGCACCAGCTCGAATCGAGAAATTTATACAAAAATAACGAGAGACGGAAAAAATGCAAACTTCTGTTGTTGGACTGTATGTGACCCTCTCTCTATGACAAACTGTACTCCACTCTCAAAGATTCTCTCTCGGAGCTGCAGTCTGTGTTTTATCCCATCAGAACTTGGGTTTTCATTTCGCATTCGGAAAATAATTTGGAAATTACAAATAATTTGAAGTGCATTATAATTTGATTTTCACAAATTCCTAACTGTTTTATGTTATTTAATTAACTTGTTTGACCTATTTGACAAGATTAAATTGTTTTGATATTTATCTCAAGTACTACCTTAACACTAAGCTATTTATGAATACAGGACTGGACGAAACTGGAGGTGGGCATCGCGTGACGGCTATACTTGTTCCTTATTTGTGGAACCTTCATTCGTTATAATTTGATTTTCACAAATTCCTAACTGTTTTATGTTATTTAATTAACTTGTTTGACCTATTTGACAAGATTAAATTGTTTTGATATTTATCTCAAGTACTACCTTAACACTAAGCTATTTATAAATACAGGACTGGACGAAACTGGAGGTGGGCATCGAGTGACGGCTATACTTGTTCCTTATTTGTGGAACCTTCATTCGTTTCTTTACACTTATGAACACGTTTAGGCTTGTCTTGCTGTTTTCGTGCCACATTTCACGGAGTCAAATACATGTTTTTCTAAATACATTTTAGGCCTACGTGAATATTTAAATACTATTAGCCTATCTATCTCATATTTTCCAGTTAATTATTACAGTTTCTATTATTTTAAATTCATTCATAAACCCCAAATTTTACAATCCCAACACGGTCCTACACTGGCCTTCTAGGGTTAAAGCATAGTGAATGTAAAAGTTCACAGAAAATACATCCATCTAGGACGTTTTGGCGCCGACATTTTGGCGCCGCCGTTTGGGCGCGGAGCCGGTTTGGCGCCGCCGTTAATTAGTATTAAGTATTAAGTAGTAATACTTGGTTATTAACCTGAAGTGCTGTCTGTCTTTTCAGATAAGTTGTGCTGTTGCCCTTAATAGCATAAATGTCTGAAAATATATCAAGTAAGAAAGGGAAACAGAAGTTTTCACATAAGGGATATTTGTATGTGTTTGATAAATGTAGCAAGCGCGACCCTTCGTTACTTTTTTGGCGGTGCGAGCAAAAGAGTCAGTGTATTATAAGGTGTATATATAATATTGGTACTTTTCCGTTATCTGCCCCATTGACGATTGGTTAGGTTCAGTCATGATATTTTCGTTAAAACTAACAAAAATATCACAACTTAACCTAACCAATCGTCACTGCCCGGTTAGGTCAACTGTACGCCCTTGACGATTGGTTAGGTTAAGTCGTGATATTTTCGTTAGTTTTAACAAAAATATCACGACTTAACCTAACCAATCGTCAAACGGCGCCCAAACGGCGGCGCCAAAACGTCTGCGCCAGAACGTCGGCGCCAAAACGTCCCATTCCGAAAATACATACCTCCCAAAAAATTTTAGCGATCCTATACTGAGCGCCACGACTGTAGGTATAGTTAGGTTAGGTAAGGAAAATTTGGTTAAAGTTAAGTTAAATTAGATTAGCTTATTAGGTTAGATTGTATCAAAGTTGGTTGGGTTAGATTAGAACAATGTAAGCCCAAACAATTTTCGTTAAAAATATTTTTATTAGTGAAGTCAGCCAAAACTTTGTCTTGTAAATGGTTCCAGTGCCCTTGGAAGAGTATATGAAGAATTACTATCAAATCACACAGAAGAAAGCTGAAAGAAAAATAGATGAGGTTATATGAAATGTATTGGATCTGATAATAATAAATAACAGTAATATGATGATAAATGTAGCTCTAAACCAACTAGGAATTTCAGACCATACTTCAGAAACTGTGCAGGTGAAATTATTTGGGAAAGAACGTAAATGTTATACAAAAGAAAATGAAGGCGTTTTCCAAAAATTCATTTGAATTGAGATGAAGCTGAATGGGAACTCAGAAATGCAAAAGTAGAAATTAAATGGAAAGTTTTACTTGAAGAGAAAGTCACAAGAATGCCTTTCTAAAATAGAAAGCAAACCAATGCCAATAGTAATAGAATGCATACCAAAATTGCTTGAGAAAATAAAAAGAAGAATGGTTAAAACAAGGTGTCCCAGTAAGTGCTTCCTTGTTTGATCAGTTTCAGAGATCCCCCCCCCCACTTTCCACGGCCTGTGAAAGCACTGACTGTGCCACATCCAGTGAAGGCATGTAACCCAATTAGGGCCGTGCAGATGCCATCTCCGAGTGAACTTGCCAGTTTGCCAATGTCGATGAACATTGTGCAATTCTGTGTTCCACATTTCTTATAGATAGAGCAGGGGTGTGTCTATTGAAGCCAAGGCAAAGCACCATGACAGCTACGTCATTTGCTGTCACTATGACCGCCTTTAACCGAGTCTTTGTCTCGTGAAGTGCATGCAGGAGCAGACGCGTATCGGCTTCTCCTTGAGTAGATCTCAGTTCTGCAACTTCCACCCAGTCATCTTTGGTCATCCTGTAACAGACTTCTTCACAAGTTACGAACAGTCTTGTCATGTAACTTTTCTCTGTATTTCGGCAGCTTCCATTCTTCAACCAAGAATTTGATCAGACTTGACGTGTTGCAAGAGCTGCACAGGAACTTCCTCCATTGCTGGACATTGTGGCCTCCTGCAATGTTCTTGAATTGAAGGGCTGTGCTTGATCCCCTATTGCATCTCCCAACATCTTTGATCGATGTCTTTCGGTATACGGTGAAGAGCAGGTCAGTCCTATGATTCTGTGCCCCTTCGTGTGGTACCAGAGACATGGCAGACTCTGCAGCTGGGCAAACGTCTTGTTGTTACCATCCATCTTCTGCACCATCTTTTGTTGTCTTCTTCACGTGTCGCACTGCTGACAACCTTTTCCTCTCTTGTGTAGGATCTGTAGCATGACCTATGATAGTGACCTTCTGCTGCTACGCGGTCTCTACTGACGATAGCAAGTACTATACTATCCATTTTTTTCATGGCTGCATTTCTGATGCTGGTATCTGCTAGCAGCTTCCGGCATTATATCAGAGATTCTCTTAATTTTTTGTCTGTGAAGAAACTTGGTTTTCTGACATAAGATGCATTCTGCCTCATGAACTCTAGATGTTGATCTTGATCCTTGTCTGGATGATTTCCTAGAATTAGCATTATTTTCAGGCTCATCTGTTGTGTCCTGTTTTGTACTGATGTGGGTCAAGACGTTTCTTCATCGTGAAGAACTGCGGCACTTTCGATGATAGTAAACTGCTGGGATTTCATCCTCGGGAAAGTCTTTCGCCAGGTCTAAAACTGAATCATGTTTTCTTATTCGGGCTGCATTCATGTTCCATGAATTTAAACTTTGCTGGGGTATCAACTTTGAGTCTGCTTCTTCAGTACAGTAATGGATGAGACAATCCATGCGCAGCCGCTTTGATGGCAGGATGTTGCTTGTCTCACTAGTGTCCATTTTCATTCAAGTACCTGTGAAACAAAACATGAACCTCTTCAAATATAATCATTCTAATTTGCTGCAATAATTTGAGAAACTTAATTACTAAAACGTAATTGATAAAGTAAATTCACTAAGGTAAGGGTGGGATCTGAAAGCATATTTGCATACATCTGAAAACTAATTAAAATTTTAACGTAAATTAGCACATAAATGGTTTCATAGAAAAAACATATACCTCATTTCATAAAAAACATTCTGGTGCATGATGCATGATACAACTATTTATCATTATTTTTTATGTTTAAAAGACTATACCAAACCAACTGTGCCATAGCGAGTGGGCACGTAAGGGCGATTAATGCGAAAATGAGTGATGCGCTGGAAAAAAGATAAAGCTACTCATATGAAAAGGTTATCACATATTACAGTATCTTACTTATCGGAGTGGTACAAATAATTTGGCACCAATAAAGTTTTTTCCCCCCAGATGGTACCGACATCTGGCCTGGCCCATGGACTACAAGAGCCAAGAACTGATTCCACTGAGAAAGAGACAATTAATGCACTACCTCAACTGTCAAATAATTAATTAAGCGCTGGAGCCCGTCACGTGATATGAAAATTTTCAAAAGAAAGCATGGCGCACCTACTGTGCACATTGTGGAGGGCAACATTTGACACTGAATTAATCGGTCATTTCATAACATATAGCAAAACAATGCTGCTATATGTATAAAGAGAAATAGGGCCATGCATGAAAAAAACTACCGACCAGCAATACTCACCTGATAAAGTACTCTGAAGGAATATTTAGAGGTAAAACTGTACTCTACTTGGTAGAAAAGAAGTTACATAACCCAAATCAGCGGGAACGCCTTAGCTGTCGCAGCTATTGAATCATCAAGCAAGAATACTTGATGTTTTATAATAATAATTGCTAACTATAGACGAAGGAAGGAAGGAAAGAATAGCAGTGCTTCACCGGCGCTTCAACTGCCGGGGGTCATATCGTAACGAAATTAAACTAGAGAGAGAATACGAGGAAATAGTGAGGGTGGAAAGAACAGCTAAAGAGAAGACGTGAGGCAAGGGAGAAAAGGCACTAGAAACAGCAAAGGGAGGAAATAATCATACATGAGATGAGACTAACTAAATGGAAGGCAAAAAGTCAAGATGACGGAGAAGGGAGAAGACAGAGTCCTTCGGTACAGGCGTGGATTCACTCAACAAAAGTTAAAGAGTGAGAGCGGAGCCTGAAGGGCAAAAGTGGAGGAGGAGCGGGAGCGAACAACGGCAAAGGCAGGATAAACTAAGAGGAAATGTGATACGGAGAGGGGAGTGCCGCAGGCGCATCAGAGCGGTCTTAAGACGTGAATGACGCTGACAAGATGAAGGCCACTCACAAACCTACTGTAGGACCTGAAATCCCTCAGAAAATTCCCGGACACATCCTCCCATTGGCGTTGTCACCGGTGTCACCGGCAGAAGAGTGCATCCTGGAGAACCTACGTGAAACCCGATACCGGAAGGGATGTGTTGAGGTCAAAAGGCAGGAAGGACACTCTCGCCGCAGCGTCCGCGCGCTCTTTGCTCGGGACACCGACGCCGGAAGGCACTCAGCAAAAGGCGACCGACTTACAGCGTGAGGAGAGAAGGACAAGTCAATCCTAGATCTGTCGCATCAGTGGGTGAGGGGAGACAAGAGAAGACAGAGCCTTAAGTGTGCTACTGAATAAAGCTGAATAAATAACAAAGGACGTAGAGGGGAGTTGATAGAGAAACCGAAGGGCCAAGAGAATAGGTGAGAGCCCCGATGTGAAGATGGAAGCCGCTGAGGGGAGTGATAGTGATATAATCACTAAAGGAAAAGCTGCCACGCAACCCACTCCGAGTAGCGAACGAGAGCCGTCAGTGAACACGGGGTTAGAGTCAGTCGGAATGGGAAGAGGAGTGGGATTGAAACAGTTGTCGGAGGGCGAGAGGGTGGAACTGTGACTTTGGTGTAGTATAGAGGAATAACAGATACGGATGAGAGGAATGGTTCATGGGGTAATGGCAGAGGAGGGGAAGAGAACACCCGCCTCCCCACCCCAAGAAAAGAAGACGGGGTCATCCGAAGACCAAACGGTCGAGCCAAGTGAGGACGTCACAGCAGCATGAAGAAGAAGGACCGAAGAAGGATTAGAAGGAAGGAAACTGTCGAACGCGAAAGAGGTATTTTAAGCCCTCTAAGGTACGGTTGATATCAAAATTATATTGTTCAGTAAACCATGAAAAGAAATTTTCCTGGTATATTCTTAATGTCCTAATTGCTTATATTATAATATAATATATAATTTGGCTGGAGGAATATGCCTGACAACAATAAATATAATCTGACTTACTTTGGACTAGGGAGTAGTAGAGCCGCCAAAGGGTGTGGTGACCTGCAACCCAATCGTTATGGCAAAGGAACTTCAGAAGAATGCATGTCTGAAGGCACGAAGCCTTCAGAGATTTCAAATGGGGAATCTAGGACAGATGGGAATCGAGTATGAAACATGGAAATCGAGTTTCGGGGAAAACGGGAAGCCGCGACCCATAAAGAGAGAGGGAAAGAAAGGCAGTGCAACGGAGATAGCAAAATTGCATCACCATCGTCTTAGAGGGAGAAAAGCGAAACTGGTGGGCTTTGGCCTAGCTGGAGACTGAGTCCAAGGCCCGTTGGAAGAGACGCTCGAGGAAGGCGTGCCGGGAAACGGGCAATAGATGGCAGAATCGTTAAATAGAGGGTTGCGTGATCCCCGAGGGTAGAGCCGTCACCACGTCATCGATCGCCAAAGGGAAGATGACACTCAGGACGCTACCCTAGAGAACCCCCTGCTCTTGTGGGTGCACAGAAGAGAAGGAAGTACTCATCTGATCACGAAAGGAACGGAAAGACAAAAAGTTGGAGCAGGTGACATGGGAATGGAAGACAGAACGGCGCAAGTGATGTGATCCAGTGCCGTGGACCCGCACTGGACACAAACAACCGGTGCATTGCGACTAGGGTTTCTTTACCGGGATCCCGGGATCCCGGGATCCCGGTAGATTTTTAGCTAATTTAAATTTCCCGGGAAATTCTCCCTGTCCCGGGAAATCCCGGGATATTGCAATCACTCTTTCTGAAGAAATTCAAACTGAAGATGATGAACATAATGACAACATAGATGAAGATGGAGAAGATTTCAATCATAGTATTGATTTTGAAAGTGTTTTGTGTGAGCGCTTTGATGAGGATCCGTTCGAGATAGATATTTCATTTGGATCGCACGACACTGTACGTAAAGAAATCAACGTGTCTCAAATCATCAATAAAGTCAGAAAAATAGCAAAAAAATTTCGCAAATCACCTTTAAAGAATAATCTTACAAGGATATGTTCAACAGGAACAAGGAAAAAGTTTGCATCTATTGCTGGATTCCAAAACCAGATGGAATAGTCTTTTAGCCATGCTGGAGCGATTTATCAAAGTAAGGTCATCCGTATCGAAAGCTCTCATCGACTGCAATAAAGATATGGACAATTTTGACCTTGACAAACAAGAAGTTGCTGTAATTCGTGACATTGTGGCATCGCTGGAGCCATTAAAAGTTGGAGCAGAAAAGCTGGGCAACAGAGAATCGACTTTACTTTCATCAGAAGGTGTTTTTTTCTTTCATTTTGAACGAACTAAATCAACTAAACACACCTTTTTCAAAAAAACTAAAGGAGTCGTTCATTCGACGCATAACAGAGAGAAGAAATGAGAACTTGACTGGCCTCATACAATACCTCAATCGTGGAAAGAATTATAAAAAGGTCGCAACTTTCGCAAGTGACAGAAGTTTGCCAGCCTTACCAACCAAGTCTATGTTAATTTCATCAGCAAAGCAGATGTTAGATCGCCTTTTTGGAGTACCTGCTGATTCTACCTCTAGTGAGACAGTTGAAGATAATGATGTGCAAGAATCAGCTGTCCCTCAGTCATCTTCGATGACTCTAGCTGAAAGGCTTGATGCAGCTATTAAAGCAGCCGAGGTAGAGAAATCAAGAACACTAGACAGCAAAGCAAGCGCTGCAAAGCACCCTAAAAAGGAACTAGAGATCTTCGAGGCTACGGGCGAAAAAACGCAGAACATCTCTCTTCTCTTGAATGCATTAAAGACGATTCCACCCACGTCAATAGAATCGGAAAGGGCATTCTCAGCAGCAGGACTTTTCGTGACTAAAATGAGAACAAGATTGAATGATCGAAGTATTGACCATCTTTGTTTTTTGAAATCGTACTATAAAAATTCACAGTGATAATTTTTTTGGTTGAATTCATTGAAGTTCTTTGCAATTTGAAGGTAATTTTTATTTTTTCTTTAAATTTTCTAAGCAATTCAAAGGCAATTTTTTTTTCGTTGTATTCATTAAGTTTTCAATGAAACGGAGCAATTTTTTTATTTGTGAAAATTTTCTATGTAATTCAAAAGTATTTTTTTTAATACATATTTTTCACAGCAATATTATTTTATTTTGACCATCATGGAGATTGCAGAACTTATTAAATGACTATAAAAAAAATAAAAAATAATTATAACCCCTCTTTTCTAGGTTAATTTATTTTATAATATATTTTAAATATAATTAATTATATCCCGGGATTTCCCGGGATCCCGGGAAGGGAATCATTTTTATCCCAGAATCCCGGGATAAGCAAAAGGCCGGGAAATGAGAAACCCTAATTGCGACACGTCTTCCTGTCGACATGGCTTTACTGGCAAGTAAAGCAACGACGTGGTCGTGGATATGGCGGCGGACCGGAAAACGGAGGTAACTGGCCCTAATTTTCTCAGGCAACTAGGAACGAATAAAAGTCAGTATCAATAAGGGGGCGAAACCTTTACCCCATCGACCATACGGGGGAGAGTACGGTAAACACGGGTCAACTTCTGAAAAGAGAGGCGGGTGAGAAGATCCGACTCCAAGTATTCCAAGAGACGGGAGCATGAACCACATCCATACACGTATTAAAGGTAGAGTTGTGGGAACACTCCAGAGGAGCAGAGGCCATGGCAGGGAGGATATTTCGACGTCAACGAGTTCGTCATTCTGGAGCTCCGCAACGGGAAATAAAATCGTCATCGACCTCTAAAACGTTATGTTACGAAAGGGAGCAGAGACTGAGGAACGGAGCACCAAAAAATCGAGAGTAGTCGAAATCAGAGCCGTCAGCCCCAGGGAAATGAGATGACTTGGAATTCTCAGTACGAGGAAAACGCGAGTGACCCATAGCTAGAGGGGAGAAGACCCCCTCAAGATACGAGTTGCAGTGGTTGAAGACTCGAGGGCCTGGTCGCCCAACACCCGAATGCTAAGAGAAGAATTAATTGAAGCCATGCAAGTAGAGGAAGAAAAAAATGGACCCAGGAGACGAGAAGAACTGACTACCAGTAACAAAAGGGGGCCGAGCGCAAACCGCAGGGGACGGGGTACCTCTTCTTCAGGGAGCACGGTACACCGTCGCTTTTAAAACGGGGCCCTGTGATATGAATGTTTGCCCCGAACGGCACAAAGACCCCAGTCCACCAATACCACCAGCCCATTCACCCAACCAGCCAACACGGTGGCGTCCTAAGGACGCCACCTCCAGAGGGCAGCCCTGGAGACCCGCACTGGGAGCCAAAGTCCTGGTGGCTCTTAGTTCTGTTCCCCAGCAGCCTCTCTGGCATGAGTTACCCTTCTTGAGCTGAGACCCCTGCGACGTAGCCCACTGGGTCAGAACACAGAAACCCCCTCCCAGCACAACAAAGTGGCCATCCTGGGGAGCTGTGGACGAAGATATGGAAATAGCACTGTTGTTCTCGTTTGCAGATAACACAAAACTTTGGAAAACAATTATTCATGAAGATGGCATAAAAACTGTACAGTGATACCAACACATTACTTGAATCCAGTATGAAATTAAATGATGGGAATTCTAAATGCTTACAGTTACAACGAATCAGAGATGAAACGCACCACTACAATATTAAACTGACATAGGATAGTGTTAACTGGTAAGAGCCAAGGTCATATGACTGTTTCCAGAAACTAATAACATGGAACCAAAACCTCGGGTCGCTACATCATGTGAATGTACAAAACAGTACTCCATCCAGCTACTACCAGACCCGTTGTCCTTTAACTTCGCTCAACTTACGGAAAACTGTGTAACAAAACAACGTGACCCCGTCAAATATAGGAAAAAATTAATGGAACCCATGTGGAAATATATGGTTTCAAATGATGTCAAAAGTTAATCACAAACTGCAGATGAATAGAATAATGTGAAGATTGTCTTTGACTGAGAGTGAAAATTATTTTATATGAAAATAATCTCGTCATTCAGCACATACTTTGGTGGGCATATAACAGGAATTAAACAAGTCTTCAACTACAGGAATAGTTGAACAGTGAACTCTTTACATGCAGTTGAGGGGTGGTCTCCTTGTACTGTCAAGAAAACTTGAAAGTACAAGGAGGGAAGCTGAACATCTATGGCACTCAAATGTAACATCCTCAACGTTTTGTAGTAAGATAGGGTCAGTGTTTTCTGCATTTTTATAGCTCACCCACAGTTTTAATAATAATAGAACAAAACGTTTAGAATAACTTTTTTTCGTTATACAAAATTTGATTTTCTTTTCAACATATTTGATTTACTGCACAAATTATGGTATTGTTCCTTAATAGCAGGACCATCACAAAAACTAAATATAAGATGGCTTAGATACTTCAAGCAATGCACCTGTTCAAGTAGTAGCAACATTTAATTTAAATACATTCATAATTTGATATTTAAATCGCTGAGAATAGAACCCAACATTTATTCCCATAATGCCGACGGTAGACTTTATGGAAGTACAATATATAGATTTCAGATTTCAAACTAATTTCAGATTTTCACTGAAAATTACTAACCTAACCTAACCAGACCTAACCTAACCGGGCTTAATGTAACCTAATTTGGCCTGACCTAAATTAAACTAACATTTTAGTGTCGACATTGTGCAGATCGACTTTGTTCGTTACCCGATTTTGACCTTGTACAGGGTGTACATAAAGTCAGGATCTATTTTTGTGAAGCACTTGGAAATTATATGGCATTCAATCATAAAATGATAAAGTGGTAACATTTATGAAATAATTAAGAGTAGGATTCGACGTGACGCCCATCAGTATCCCTGCACAGCTCAAATCGTTCCGCAGCATTTCTAAACACATTCTGGAGCATTTGCGGGGTTATGTTATCTGCAGCAGTTCGTATACGTGTACGTAAGTTTTCAAGACTCGTAATCTTCGTCTGATAGACGTGCGATTTGATAAAGCCCCATGCAAAGAAATCTAAAGGGGTTAAATCTCGTGATCTCGCTGGCCAAGGCCTGTTGCTTCCGCGTCCGATCCAGCGATTTGGAAAACGTCCATTTAGATAATCGTGAACAATTTTGGCATAGTGACAAGGAGCACCATCATGTTGATAGACGACGGGGATAGGATTGTTAGTACCGTCGTCTATCAACATGATGGTGCTCCTTGTCACTATGCCAAAATTGTTCACGATTATCTAAATGGACGTTTTCCAAATCGCTGGATCGGACGCGGAAGCAACAGACCTTGGCCAGCGAGATCACGAGATTTAACCCCTTTAGATTTCTTTGCATGGGGCTTTATCAAATCGTACGTCTATCAGACGAAGATTACGAGTCTTGAAAACTTACGTACACGTATACGAACTGCTGCAGATAACATAACCCCGCAAATGCTCCGGAATGTGTTTAGAAATGCTGCGGAACGATTTGAGCTGTGCAGGGATACTGATGGGCGTCACGTCGAATCCTACTCTTAATTATTTCATAAATGTTACCACTTTATCATTTTATGATTGAATTCCATATAATTTCCAAGTGCTTCACAAAAATAGACCCTGACTTTATGTACACCTTGTATAAAGCCTTTATTTGTTAATGTAGTAATGGGTATAAATGTTTATTAATAACTTGTTTACCACGACGTTTTCCTTTTTTAAATCCGCACACACACACTGTACTTCCAGTTCAGACATGTGGAGCAAATAAGTTTAGCTAATCCTCGATAACATCTGTCGATTTTATGCAAATGTAGTTTCTTTGGACTTTATGAAGATAAGTTTTAATTGCATTTATGTGCATTTCCCCCGGGTAGCGGAACAAAGTTGATCTGCACAATGTCGACATGCATAAGGTCAATCTGTACAATGTCGATACTAAAAAGTTAATTTAAATTAGGTCAGGTTAGGTTCAGTCGGGTTGGGTTAGTTTATATTATGCCCGATAAGGTTATGCTAGGTTAGGTTAGGTCTGATTAGGTCAAGTTAGTGATTTTCATTAAAAATCTGAAATGTAGTCGAAAATCTGACATCTATATCCTGTATTTGCATACAGTCGGACGTCGAAATTATGAAATTCGATTTTGTTCATGTAGTTTCATGTAACTTAACCTAACCGAACCAAACCGAGCCGATATTATGGAAATATATTCAGTTTCGAATTTATGCAATGATATTTTATTTGGGGTCGAGTTTAGAATTAATTATTTCAATTTAATTTATTTCAGTACTTCATTTTTAAAAGTGTTAATTTTAGTTTGTAATTGTTTATTTTTAATTTAAATCATGAACTAATTATAACTTTTAAGTTACACCGAAAGTGGCCAGTGCCAGTAGCTCAGTGGGTAGCACCGTTTCCCTATAAGCAAAGACGTTGAGTTTGGGGGTTTACGAATGATGCTGGTAATGATAAATAATCCAGGAGTTAGCGCAATGGGCCTTATTATTTACTGTATTTACCCTGAATGTTGTGCCAGTTTGTGACCCTCTTCACCGAGTGTTATTATTATACCGAAGATGGGAATAGTATTTTCAAAATGTCTGCACTATCTTCATTCTAAAACTTCTAAGCTTTTGGAACGAGTGTGCGTATGTGTGTGTATGTGTGTGTGTGTATATAAATAAAGAAAATCATTCTATATATTTCATCCACTTTTCATATCTTTCCTAATGAATGCATCAAAAGCTATAATCAAAGTGTAAAATGTGTCATTTGATATACTGTACTTACAGAAAGTAATTACATAATAGAAGACGTCAATAGCATAAATTTTTAACTTTAATTATGTAGTGGAAGCCGATTATGAGGCCTTTCATGAAGCGTATTTTATGCGTCGTAAACGTATAAATTAGTAGTATAGTGGCAAAATTGACGAGGGCAGAAATGTTGCATAATATTACGAATGTTGCAAGAGTGCCATCCCCACCCCTCTTGTTGCAAGGGTACCCCCCCCCGCCCCCCTTTGTTGCCAACCCAAAAATGGGACTGCAAGGGTATGCAACTTGGAGGCTGAGTTCTCCCCCAAGCTGAACACCCCAAAGAGGCATACCTAACCTAAGGGGAACCTCTTTGGGGGAGAAGGGGACGCCTCACCCCCCAAAGGGGCAGAAAGAGAAAGAGAGAGAGGAAGAGGATAGGACCCAGAGGTCTTTGCTCGGCTGATTGCCGAGCTCATATGGGGTTCTTCAGCCACCCGCCACCCTCTTATAGTGCACCAAACAGCCAGTTGGCTTATTCAGCCAGTGCCTTAGGGCATCATCAGCCATTGCCAGCCAGTGCCTCAGGGTGCCATCGTCTTAGATCATGATCAGCCAGTGCCTCAGAATGTCATCGTCTCAGAGCATCATCAGCCAAATGCCGCAGTGCGCTAAAAGGAGCCGGGCATCCACCCCGTCTGGACTCGGTCCGGTTGCTGAGAGCCCTGCACCTCAGCCAAGTGCCAGTGCCTCTGGGTCAACCATATATTAAACACCCCGTTGGCTTAAAATCCGATTTGGCAAATAACCATTAATTAATTATTCTGTAAACCAAACAAATTATATAATTCTGATCAATTTAGACTGGAAATTATATAATCATTCATAACGCTGCAATATCAAATATTCGTACAGGAAAATATATGGTTATATTAAATATATTGAAAGTGTACGATACGTATATTCATATTAGTACAGGATATATACACACATATATATATAATACACACACACACTCACACACAGAGCTTAAATATATTGTCTTTATTGTCTTTATGTTCTACGAGGCAAAACGCTAAACTCACATGTGCATCACGCGTCGCGCGTTAAACGGCTGCAGGGGATCCTAGGCGTTACCCCGTCCGATTGCTGGGGGCCCTGATTCATTATATATATATATATATATATATATATATATATATATACTTAAACGTGCTTAAGAGTATTTGTTTTAACTCTATCCTGCGGTATTCTTGCAATTAAACGCGAAATTTAATCCCCACTATATATGGTTTAAACAAATTACGTTCACACAGCATAATAATAATAATAATAACGAGCCATATATCTATCTAAAATCTATAAGTTTAGAAATTTACAAGAAAAAAAGACAATTTACTTTTATTCTCACTCAGCCCCTTATTCCCGCTTCATTCCCTCTTTCAGAGAACCCCATTGGTGCCAAGCGATCATAAAGATCAAACAATGGTCACAGCCATTAAATTTTCTTCCGAATATTCTCTGGAAATTTTTGCGAAAAATTACAAAATAACAACGGTCACGTATTTAAATAATCCAACATCCCAATACCTATCTCAAAAAGGTCGCTACGTGTTTTGGAAAATATTTTTCTCTCAGCTATCTCCAGATTATTTATTTAGTCGAATTGTTTAAACAACTCCAGTCCTAAGGCTAATCACTTGTCGAAAGAACAGTCTGTTCTCATCAGTTCGCTAAATGAGAAAATTAAATAAAAATTGTATTTATTCTATTTTTAAGGTAAGTTTAGGCCTATCAAATTTAACATACAATACAATGGTCGATTTGGCGCTTTTCAGGACAAATTTCAATATCAAATCTGAACCATTTGGAATATATCACAGTGCCGAACAATACATCACAAAAAAATATCATATAAGAGTCTTTTCTAATGTGCAAATTGCCGTGTATATATATAATACAAGTTATTCCGCAAAGGTTGAGACAGGTCATATAAGCAGCACAACCATTAACCATAATGGGCAACGCGTCTACCGCTGTAAATATATTTCCTTTGAAAAGCATGACCTTCCCGAAAAAACAGGCAAAAAAGACATGACACGTCCTAAATTTTATTTTAGCGCCGAAATGGGACACAATGGGATCATATATATATATATACGGCCAAACAATACATATATATATATATATATATATATATATATATGGGAATGAACTCAGAATGGTCCCCTGAGGTTTTTATGATACACACAGACCATACATGGAACAAGGAACTCTTCTGGGATAATTAAATCAACTATAGTCCGAATGAGTAATGGTAAATGACAAACACCATAATGTTTCTTTTTCATGATGCTAGCCGACGTGGGCAACGGGTCACTCGCAAAGAGGTCCCATAAATATAGCTTCCCTCACCAGCTATCGGCAAAGCAGACAGGATTCAGCTTTGGGACATGGATCTAGGGTTTAAAGCAGCCTAGCCCTGCTACATTTAGAACCTCAATATAAGCAAAAGACTCGCTGCCTTCACGTCAGATTTAATACATCAAAGAAAAATTACTTATTCGGGCTATAGTGGATTTAATTATCCCAGAGGACTGCCTTGTTCCATGCACGGTCTGTGTGTGTGTATCATAAAAAACCTCAGGGGACCATTCTGAGTTCATTCCCATCTTGAAAGGGACATGTCATGTGCCTTGAAAAGTGGACGCTGTAGTGAATACCCTTATTAATTTACTTTCTTCTCATTGTTTACGCTTCTTTCTACTTTACTATATCTCTATTTATTCTCTATCGGCTCTTTCTTTCATTTATCACTTTGTTTCTCTACACTCTTTTTGCCGTATCGTATAAATATCATGGTAGCGACGCCGAGAATGAAAACCGTTATAAAACAAAGGGGGAAGGGGGGGTATATTAATACTCCTTTTTAACACTTGTGAACGCTTTATTGATTTCGAAAATGGTTTAGTTAAGTTAGGGGTATGCGAGTATGAAATTTCTATTATAATAATTTAGGTCGGAGAGGGACACACAACTAATTTATTCTACGTTACATTTCGTCAACCTACGCGTAACGCGCCTGCCTCAAGACTGACTCCCTTATGGGTAGGCCGGCTCTTTGTGTTCCTCTGTCCAGGACTACCAACTTTACCCATTTTAAACAATTTACAATCTAACAAACATTCTTTATCGTAATCATCACAATTTTTAGTAAATTTATATTAAACATTATAATCTTAACTAAACAAAAATTAATATTCTTAACTTGGCATTACTACACTCGCATCACCCCCTTGAAAATAAGTTTTTCATTAGAAAACTTATTAATATCGTTTAACAAATTTCAAAATTTTATTCAACAAATTTATATATTTTGCAATTTTTTTTTTTTTTTTCTTTAACAAATTCAAAGTTTAGAAATAGACAAGAAATAATAGATTTGACAAATTCCACACATTTTTTATCATATTATAAAAACCGAAGACTATAATTTTCACATTTGCATAAAATAACATTTCACTCTAATAATTAAATTACAACCTGTAACTAATCTATACATGCCAAAAAAAATAACAGAAAATTTTCTTACAGTGGCTACACAAATCCCAAGTTCACAATCTATTCCCGCGATTTCTCATCAACGATCGCTTTACATTTGAAACAATTATTTGTATAGTTATACAGTTACTATCAGGGCAACAGAAAAAAATAAGAAAAAGTTTACATAAAATACTGACCAAGAGCGCACAAACTATTTCACGAAAAACACAACAACTATGGGCAATAATCGCGCCCTTTCACTTATAATTTCATTACATAATAATCAGTACATTAATTTGCTGGACGTTGTTTAGATCACACTCCGCACGCTGACAACGGATTTCAATTTTCAATCGCAGCTCTCCTGCTCACTTCGCTAGAATGCAAGGGATTGCATCAATCAACATGCAACAGGGCAGCACGCTATAATGGTTCCGCTCTCTCTCCAATGGCGAAAAAAACAAACAAGAGACGTCCAATTCTAAAAGGATCAGGGGGGGAGATATCTGAAAGCGGGACCACGCGCTGGAATTGGACGGAATTTGCAATTCTAGAAGTCGATGAAGAAACTCGCCTGTCTCATCTCCACTTTTGTCGGTGAACGCTGCTCTTGCTACGTCCAGCTGAAAGACTCTTCTACTGGCAACAATCAAACGATGACTCCGCCGTAGGCCGTTTCCCAACGAACCTACTGTATGTCTGTATGGACAGTACAGTCGTAGGCACCCGTTCAAGCTCTCGTGGCTTGTCTACCGCATGCTGCGACACATATTTAGCGAAGCATTCGAGCAGCGTGACCAGCTACTGCCCGAAAAATACCAGTAGACCATCTTCGATCGAAACTTTCGTGTGCCAAGACCCTGCACACGTAAATTTCTCTTCTCTTCCGAAACTGTCCTGCGCCAAGTCCATGCGCATTCGGTTCCTCTCTTCTGTCTCTTCTCTTCTCTTCCGAAACCATCCTGCGCCAAGTCCATGCGCCATTTGGTTTCTCTTCTCTCTCTCTCATTGGTGATCGATCACCTATCCGGTCGACTAAACTCACTTGATGGAACTCGGATTCAACTTGGTTGACTCCCAAACCGAGCCTTTGCAATTTTGAAAAAAAAAAGTGTATTCGAAACGTTTCTGTACTGCTTATCATTTCATTTTAATTTATCGAATTTTCTCGACAGTTCACTTCGAAATACTATCTACACATTTGCTCTGGCCAAATTCACGGAAAAAAAAAATTACACATCTCAAAATTTCGCAAAACTTTAATCAAATCTAGCTACCAATAAGGTCACTTATGGCAGTTACAGCAGAGAAGATAAAAAAAAAGTCATAAAACGCACGAAAAAAATTGTACAGTATAAATATAAAAGCGCCCATACATAGTAACTATTAGTATAATTTAAGAAATATTATTGTTCAAACTATCGTCAGAAATCACCTTAATACCTCTAAATACAAAAGACAAAAATGAACCCCAGAAACTTCATGTCATCCATTCTCTGACAATCATGAACCCTCTTGCTTTGAGGAGGAGCACACAGACGCCACAAAAACGTTACTGGCTATCTAGAAGGCTCCATTTCCGAGTGTACACTTGAGTCAATGTTTCAAATGCATTAGTTAACTCCGACTGAAGGTTTAAACAATAATAATTTTCTAAACAGTTATTAAAAAGTAAAAAAAAAGTAAATATTACTACCAAAAATTATTTTAATACAGTAATTCCAACTTGAAACGTCAAATTTCATACGAATTGAACTCGCAATTAGCAAATTACATCTGAGATACAACTCTCTCCTTCAACAGAAACCCCAGTATGGTTTGCAAATCACAAAAATCTCAGTAATTTATCGTTTCCAAGTGAAACTAAAAATTTGCATAATTATACTAAATAAGAATAGATAATATGCACTCACAAATACACGCACCTACTGTAAACAAAAACAACACTGCATAATTAAGAGCGGTCGCTTTGTTTGTAAGCGAACCTCTATACAAATATCCCTAACCGAATGAAACTGCATTATATCCTAACATAATTTCGTAATATTTTCCATGCAAACGCTCGAACTAAAAAAAAAGACATTTTTCATTTTAATACCCAAATTAAAATATCAAATCAAAATATCCTTTTTGCAATACAATCTAAATTTTACCATTGTCATTGAACTGGAAGAAAGAAAGAAATAAAAATCGGCCTACCTATACAAATAAAATTGATTATTGAATGAATTTATAAAACGTAAAGAAAATATATGAAAAGAATTTCCTACACAAATTTCTGTAATTCAAAAAAAATTATAATATCGAGATTTAATGAAATATGTATATCTTAACTCACATAGGTTCCCAAAATAAAAATAAAATCTACTGCGCACTTTTAGACCTATAATTAATAAATTCAATGTTATGCGCGGAGAGAACAATTTAGAATTTTATGCATAACATTTGTGCTTATTAAAGAAAAATCCTACGCTTATTTATGTTAAACCAATTAAAATTTTGTTAAATAACTAAGAATTTACTACTCAATAGACATAATAACGGTTAATCTCCGAACAATATTTTACGATAGGCCTAAAAGAAATCCCTCTTTACAATAGAATAGCCATTTTACCAAATATGTCGGAATTGTCGTGAAATGAACGAAAGGAACAGAGAGGAGAAAAAAAGATAATCAGCTTACCTACCAAAGTTTATGAGTATATAAATATATGTAATTATATATATACTAATAAATACGTATTAGTTAATAAGTAAGTATAATTAATGAGTATATAATTAATGAGTATATAAAAAATCCAAAAAAAACTTATAGAAAATTTCACAACACCCTTTCTCTATTTCAGTTAAACGAATTCTGCTTATTTTGAAATTTTACACAATCCTATACGGTGACTTATATTCTGACAAATTTAATATGTTTAAGATTACCTTTCGACTGTCAATTAACTGTAACTTAACCTATATAGCGCGAAGCGAGCGAAGCAAAAAGCCCGTAAATCTATATAAACAAAATACTCCTATTATTATATACAAACAATCGAAATATAATCAAAAATCTGCTAATGAAACCCAGAAAATTTCTCATGTTCATGAAATGTTTTTGAATCGGTACAAATTTTCGCTAAAACATTTTGAAAGGACCATATAAAATGTGTATCACAGTGTATTTAAACTAACAATTTACTTACGTACAAATTTTTTCTATATTAATCGCTATTTTTATATCACAATTACTACTAATTCCAAAAATTTTAAACAAAAAGTAAAAAGGTAAGCTGGAACAGGCATACAGTGGAAGAGATGAAAAAAAAAGAAGAAAAATTGAGTCTTCAGGCAGCACGATATTTTTCAAAACTATGCCCTCTCCAACCCAAATGAACGAAATTTAACGTAATAATGACTCGCACTATTTAGTCGGACAAGTTTTTCTACCGACTCTAACGACTAAAATAAGTTTTTGAGTCACTAGACTACGAAAAGCAACGGAACTGGACGATGCAAAATGGAACAAAGGGAACATTTCAGAATGAACAAACGAAAATTTCAGAATCCAACGAACTCTCACGAAAAGAAAGAAAAAAAAACAAATTAAATTTTTAGGCGCGAAGTTTGTCAGGGACGCTATCAGGATGCGAAGGCGATGCGCCATCTTGAATTTATATTTACAATGAAATTTTAAGGAATGAAAATCGAAATTTGCCTGCAAACGAGATCAACTTTGCATTTAGATATTTTAATAATCGAAATAAAATATTCATTAACGCTATTGGTTATTATACCGGTTTTGAAGAATTTTAATCAAAATACTAAGTCACGTGGGTAAGCCTCACAAAATATGATGTAAGACCACCGCCTCGCCACCAGATGTAGTGAATACGTTTTTTATTTATTATACTTCATTATTTACTCTAATTTCTGCTCTCTATTGCATTTCTCTTTACTCATTTCCACAATACTTTATAACGCGTGGTAGGTAGCCGAGGTAGCAGAAAACCGTTAGCCTAATGCAAGGGGGAAGGGGGGTTCATTAACACTCTTTTTCAACGCTTGTTAACACTTTATTAATTTCGAAAATGGTTTAGTTAATTTAGGGGTATGCGAGTATGAAATTTCTATTATAATAATTTAGGTCGGAGAGGGACACACACAACTAATTTATTCTACGTTACATTTCGTCAACCTACGCGTAACGCGCCTGCCTCAAGACTGACTCCCTTATGGGGAGGCCGGCTCTTTGTGTTCCTCTGTCCAGGACTACCAACTTTACCCATTTTAAACAATTTACAATCTAACAAACATGCTTTATCGTAATCATCACAATTTTTAGTAAATTTATATTAAACATTATAATCTTAACTAAACAAAAATTAATATTCTTAACTTGGCATTACTACAACGCTCAATTCTGCCAGTTGAGGTTTAAGTTTTGGTTTTTGGCTAAAAATATAATAGTTACCCCTTTTTCTTTGATGTATTCAATCTGACGTGAAGGCAGCGTGTCTTTTGCTTATATTGAGGTTCTAAATGTAGCAGGGCTAGGCTGCTTTAAACCCTAGATCCATGTCCCAAAGCTGGATCCTGTCTGCTTTGCAGATAGCTGGTGAGGGAAGCTATATTTATCGGGCCTCTTTGCGAGTGACCCGTTGCCCACGTCGGGCTAGGATCATAAAAAAGAAAAACTATGGTATTTGTCATTTACCATTACTTATTTGGACTGTAGTGGATTTAATTATCCCAGAAGAGTTCCTTGTTCCATGCACGGTATGTGTTTATCATATATATATATATATATATATATATATATATATATATTTGGCCTTTAACCATTCGAACAATTCAGTTTTTCGGAAAAATTAAATTGCTTTGTTAATATTTGTAGAAAAACCTTTTCCAGCATATAAGGGTTTTCCTTTTGTGTAAAGTGGCCACAAGACATTGTTCAATCACGGTAGGCCACAGACCCACATTTCGCAGAAAATAATGTTGCATTGTACGCGAAATAGACAAAAGCCTTTCAGAACAAAGGACGCGTCCAGGTGTTTAAATCTAAAATAATAATTTGGCAAAATTCAGGAATACGAGAATGGGCAGGAATCATCAACGAGCGGGACCATACGACACACCCAGATTTGTCGGGGAGTGGCCAATCGCAGTACGGAATACGCGTTTCATCAGGTTTCGCACAATCTTGTAGCTAAATTCCTCCCCCACCCTTCGTGGAGCCCCAATCACCGCTCATGAAAAGGAGCGTTGCTCTCGGATTGGCCGAAAAATGCAGGTCTAAGTACTAGTCCCTCCCAAATGGAGAAGCAGTCCATTAGGACTGTAAGATTACCGCTTGTGGGTTGGTCACATATGCCCCCTATAAAATGGGGAGTTTCGCCGTTTAGAGCCAGTTTCTCGTGCAATTTACAGCAACACACGCAAATCATGGCCGAACTCTATTCTTCACCCGACCTGATTGACGAAAGCGATATTTACGGCCAAGCATCGCTGCATCTATTCAATGCTGCAGATCGGGGCGAACTTTTACCCTCCAGGTTTGTTACGGAAATTTGCGAGACAGTGAAAGAACCATTCGTTGAAGAAGCCTTTGAAATGTGAGTAATTTGTAATGTCATAATAAGTGTTTTGAAAAATCATGTTTAATTAATGTCTGTGCCCTATATATTCAGTATATATATATATCAGCTCTCGGCAGTTTCAAATTTTATAGAATTTTAAACCTAACTTTGTTCATTGTATGTTTCTCGTCAAATTAAAGATGAAATTTCCCCGTTTCCCCATAGCAAATTAGAGATGCTCAAATATATATATTTATATGTGTGTATATATATATATATTTATATAGGTAAAGAACGACGCTTGTATAGGAGGACATTCCGCGCAAGATGAGGAGAGAGAACGAACAAATGAAAAAATGAGGTAACCACCCGGGAATCGAACCCGCGATCTTCCGATTGCCGGTCAGATATGATAACCACTACACCGTGGTTTCTGCGCGTATGTAGGAGAATTACGACTTCTGATCGAGTGAGGACCGTGGTGTAGTGGTTATCATATCTGACCGGCAATCGGACGATCCCGGGTTCGATTCCCGGGTGGTTACCTCATTTTTTCATTTGTTCGTTCTCTCTCCTCATCTTGCGCGGTATGTTCTCCTATACAAGCGTCGTTCTTTACGTTAATTATACTGCGTGTTCTTTGCAGTTGAAATGTATATATAGGTGCGGCATGCGGGAGGTGCCCCCTTCGGGGCATTGGTTTCTGCGCGTATGTAGGAGAATTACGACTTCTGATCGAGTGAGGACCATGGCGTAGTGGTTATCATATCTGACCGGCAATCGGAAGATCCCGGGCTCGATTCCCGGGTGGTTACCTTATTTTTTCATTTGTTCGTTCTCTCTCCTCATCTTGCGCGGATTGTTCTCCTGTACAAGCGTCCTTCTTTACGTTAATTATACTGCGTGTTCTTTGCAGTTGAAATGTGTGTTATATATATTTATATATATATATATATATATATATATTATATATATATATATATATATATATGTATGTATATATATATATATCGTGAGTACTCTCCTTAGTCATTATATCCATTTGTTTTTTAAAAATTATAGGATGCTCTGCAGATAGAGTTTGTTTTTTAAAAAATTCCTCAAAACTTTTAAGATTTGCATGCGTTTGGAAAATATGCGTAACCTTTGATTTTAGGACTAGAGTATGTGTATGGTTTCCTCTGTTTACGATTTCGTATAATAAGTCATTCGTAAGATTTGAGTTTTTAAAACTTATGTTTAAGTCTCTCACAACATCCTCAGCCGTACCATAACGCCCCGGCCCTAGTGTTACTGTTGTACTGAAAAATTGTGCAACCTTAGTCCGGGCGATACGTACAGTAGCATCCCGAGTTAACCCGGCTTTTTCACACTCATCAATGTCTCTAAGAACCGTAAATACGGAATCTTTATAATCAATATTTAAAAAGAAGGTATCCAGCTGAAATTCACATATCCCCACCTCATACGATTCACGACCCAGTTCAATGGGCCCATGGAGTTCTGTTACAAAGCTGGCTAGTGTGTTGTTAGGGTGTACAGACAGGGATGAGGAGGACGGGAGTGTGACGTAGAAATGGTTGGGTGTCATGTTGCATACTAATTAAGCTTCATTACTGCGTCAGCTTTTATATAGGTATTGAAGCTTTCTGGGTACCCTAGCCACTTCACCAGGTGCGTTTTTCTCTTTCCTGTACCTTTGCTTCCTAAAATTTTATCAATTTTAAACACATTTTTTCCTAAATTAAATGCCATTTTCTGCAGGTCCTCGCGGTAAAAACCTCCCGAGATCTCTTCTCCATTCAAATCTTCAACGTAATACATCATTATCTCACCTTTAGGTCATATCTAACTTTAAAAATCTCGCGTGTCCATCCTTGCTCAAAACCCTTCGCGAATTTATTTCCCGAACGTGACAGCCTTACATAGTCACTGATTTTGAAACGCGCAGAGTGTGGTGGAGGTGGTAGCACTCCATCTCTTCTCGGACGCTTGCCTATTTCTAAAACATCGTTAGGTGTTTTACCGATCGTGCGATGGTGTGAGCGGTTGTAGGATGAAGCCAATGAATCGAGAACGTTTATATATCTGTACGTGTTTTTATGTGTAAATTACCGGTGCATGCGCTCCTTTATGGTACGTTGAACTTTTTCAGCTAAAGAAGCCTTATGTATAGAATTGGAAGTGTAATAGCTGATGTTAAACTCTGACAGAATGTTTTGAAAAGCTCGCCCTATAAATTCTTTTCCCATATCCAAGCAAAAAAAGCCAGGAATCCGGTTTTCTTTCAACATCAGCGTTTTGGCCGCTTTAGCAACTGTTTCGGGCGATTTATTTTTCAGGGGAATTAGCCACAGGTATCTAGAGAATACATCTATTATGAATAGGATGTAGCGGTAGCCGTCGTTGTACACTGAATATCTTTGCATGTTTGTTAAATCCGCCTGCCAAATAGAGTCAATCGATGCGGCTGTTGTCTTTGCTGTTTTAAACCTTTTTCTCACCGGTTTATGAAGTGTATAAGCATCCTGAGCATCCTGGGTACGCAAAAATCTCTCAACATCTTTCTTCCTTACACCATAAGTACCTCTGTACAGTCTATTAACGCCAACATAGGATGCAGGGCTAGAAATGTCATAATAGTGTTTACTTAATACGTTAGCCATTTGCGTATTTTAGAGGCACGTGGATAAGGTTGGCCGTCTACTCTTCTCTTTCTCTTCAGAGGACTGCAGCTGTTGGGGCGAAGGTGTACTCAGTTGTGACACGTGCGATGCATGTTCCAAGTCTTTTAACCTATTCAGATTACCTATCAATATTTTGGGGACATTTATTTGCTGTAGTCTTGCTTTAATATGTCTCCATCCTGTCCCACTTTCTCACCAGATCATGAACAATATCAACGATATTGGATCCTTGTACCCTTGCTCCATCAACAACGACCTCGCCTGTGTCGGTCCACTGTATGATAGGATTCTCACTCAATAGATTATAAAGACTTAATCCTTTATTCCTCAATGTATGGGGGAGGCTGTTTTTTAGCACATGTTCGATGTGCTGTGTTCCGCTACTCTTTAGTTGCTCAGGCCCGGTGTCGCTATGCTCTGTGCTACTCGAGTTGTGCCTCACGGCGAGCTCTGTAGGATGCTTATAATCTTCGTACTCATGAAGAAATTTCTGCAAAGCCTCTTGGTACAAGATCCTTTTCTCATCAGGTGCCTTTTCACTCTTTAATAGGTCTAGCAACTCACTTTCCATTCTTTTAAGTCTACTTTTACGAGGCTCTAGAACCGCATCTGGATTCCTTTGTAATGAAGCATACACCTCGTGCGGGATAACAACCACCTTCTTCATTATATTAATCTAGTCAGTAAAGGCCCCAAAATTGAAAGTAAGTTGGGGAGGAACGAACCGCCTTTTTGTACAATAATACGCTTTTTCTTACCCACAGCCTGGCTTTCATGGGCGAATGCCCGTATTATGTTCTTGTAATGACGTAAGCGAGCCTTCTGAGAGGATTTCATTGGAACATTACATTTTATAACATTAAGGCAGATTTCACAGATGCACTTTAAAAAGTCAGAGTCGATATTTTTAACAAACATCTGCTGCAATGCTCGAGGCAGTCGTTGATAGATTTTTATTAATTCGCGGTATTTCTTTAGCCTATTCGTGATTCTGGAATATACACGGTTTCAGGCTCGTTTGGAAATATATTCGTTCTTAGAAGCACCCTAAACGTGTTTCGCGGGTGAAGGTCACAAAGCAAATATCCATAACGTTGCTTTGTGACCTCTTTATAAACCTCCAAAAACTCCTTACGCTGATTCGGGAACATTTGACTGGATAATACCTCAATTTGTGACAACTCTACGTTGCGCGAATAAGACTAGATATTGCGTATTTAGCGACACATCGCGCATGTATCTATTTTTGAAAAATAGATTCTGATTGATGAAGAACACGCTTATGTTAAGGTGGTGGGAGAATACTGTAAATGTCTCGGCAAACGTTTTATCCATCTCCAACATGAGGTCGTCAATTACGATGACTGTATGTTCATTTCCCTTTAACGAATTAACGTCATAGACCCCCTTGTGGAACAAAACATCATCTTGGTACTCGTTGAACACTGATTGGTATGTCGAATAGCACCATATAACTTTATGCACAAATTTTGAGAACATTTCCCCCTTTTCTTTAATGATATTAAGCATAAACACCGTTTTACCACACCTGTCGGTCCAGATATAATACATGTGGATGGGCTCGTGAATCTGAATTTTTCTACAGATTCCATTTCTAACACGTCACACCCCTAAGTGGGTCATTTACAGAATATTACAAATAACGAGTTCTGCTCCTTATATTTTGTTTTCTTCTTCCACAGAACCGTGAATGACGACGATGTACAGCCCCCCATCATCGATATCACGGATGAACCGCTTGACCGTGCATCTACATGCCCATACCCGCCGATGAACCCTCACCAGCGACACTGTTGCACGTTCAAAGCGGAGACATGATGAAGAGTCCTCCACGTCAGGTATAAAGCGCGTGAGATACGCGCCGGTTGTTAGACACCAGTAGTAGACCCCAACCCTCAACGTCTTACGCAACCATCCCACATAGCTTCTTGCCAATATACCCCTTGTTCATCCTCACAGCCCCGTTCTGTTGAGTCTGCAGTAATAGAGCCCCAACCCTCAACGTCTTACGCAACCAACCCCACACAGCTTCTTCCCAATATAACCCTTATTCATCCTCCACAGCTGCCCCGTTCTGTTGAGGATGGTATAACATTCGAGTTGGTGCGCACCGCAACCCCACCCCAGCCTTGACTAGAAATCGGTATATAGTCAGGGTTGATCCTAGATCCATGTATAGCAACGGTATTGAACACGGACTACGTCGCGTTGTACAGCGTATTGTAGAGTTTGCCCTTCAGAACCGCGACGAGCGTGAAGTCAGGACGAGGCTGTCCTTCGGATTCGGTCAGATGATAACGATGTAGATGATTTTTGGGTAGTAGTACCATTCAGACGTTTGGCGGCTGAAGATGTAGAGTATATATTAGGTCGTATAATGCAGCCTCCCAAAGTAGTATAGCCTTCAATATGGACAACTTCACGGTAAATATTGACCGTGTACCGTGTTGCGGGCCATAGTGCCACACCTTACACTCTTAACTTCAATTCTCAGGCTATTTAAGACGGCATATAAACGTCGATCGTGGTTGCGGCTTTATAGCAGTAGTCTTAGCTCGTATGTTTACTGTACTAAATACACGGTCAAAAATTTGGCTG
The DNA here is from genome assembly GCA_023014485.1 of Bathynomus jamesi. NCBI lineage: Eukaryota > Metazoa > Arthropoda > Malacostraca > Isopoda > Cirolanidae > Bathynomus > Bathynomus jamesi. The sequence goes on along the minus strand of JAJOZX010003200.1, from coordinate 98,582 downwards.
CCTACGGTCGTGGAGCGTGCCCGTAAACTAGCTGTAGACTGTGAACTTGATTTGACTGTAATATGGGTCCTGAAGAGCTGAGAAGGGTAGAACAGAAATGAATGTCGTATAGTTGTATTTGGACTGGATGATCGTCGTAGACTGTGTATGTTTTTAAAAGCAGTGTGAGAGATCGTACAAGACCCCTACTTATTTTAGGACTGTCAGGACAATATATCCCCATCCGTAATATAAGGTGCCTTTACGCGAGTTATGACAAAAGTCGAAAATATGGACGACATCATGATTTGTGTAAGGGGTGTCTCGAGTTTGCGGATGATATAGTGAAACATTGTAAAGATGTCACATGGTATGTGAGCAGTGTAAAAGCCCAAATGTGAAAGCCGTGTAGTTGAAGCTGAGAAGAGGGATTGTAATGTGTGTAGACGCACATTTTTCAATAATAACTGTTTTGAGCTCCATAAATCAATTGGCACGTGCAGGAAAATGAGAATCTGTGAATGTGGTATGTTTCACATGATGGATAAGGGGAAATTTCAAGCACAAATGTGACGAAATTCACTGTCCTACATGCCATGAGAAATATAAGGCGGATGGTGTAAAGCATGTATGTTATATGAAAGACGCCAAGCCTAAAAACAACCCTTGTATAACTGTATACTACGATATAGAAACATACACGAACGCTGAAACCAAAGAGGTATTCCACATTTACTTGTGAGCCAGACTATCTGTGATGAGTGTATGGAGATCGAGTGTGATGAGTGCCCCAAATGTGGTAAACGGACAAACGTTTTTAAAACGAATGTCCACGATAGTCCTGTGAAACTATTTGTGTCCTATATTGTCAAGTTAGCGACAAGTTCAAAAAAATGACTGTGTATATTCTCGCCCATAACGGGGCAAATTTGACACACAGTTCCTTTATAAGGAGCTGCTTGAGCACGAGTCCTCTGAGATATTTACAGGTGATCCATTGAAAAGAGGCAACAAATTAATACAGATGCAAATAAGAGGTAATGTACAATTTAAAGACACTTTATTATTCACACCTTGTAAATTAGCAAAGCTACCCAAGGTGATGGGGTAGCAGCTGAAGTTTCAAAAGGATACTTCCCTTACACATTCCTCACTAGTGAGACTTTAAATTACGTAGGCCTACCTCCACCCAAACATTACTTTAACTATGATTGTATGAGCGCAGATGAACGTGAAGATTTTGATCGATACTACACAGTTTTAATGAACGTAATCCTTATAATATAGCTGATGAATGTGAGCGTTATTGCGTGAATGATGTACGCGTGCTTAGAGTATGTTTCCAGGCCTTTAGAAGGATGTACATAGGCCGTTTCAAATGCGATCCGCTGCAAGTCGCAACCACCATCGCTCATTATGTTTTACGGTGTTCAAGAATAACTTCATGCCTAAAGCCACCTTAGCCATTATTCACAGAAACAACCCCGCAGTTATGGCCACAAGGCTATTTACTGGCTCATACACCTACAGCAACAGACAGGTGTATACATAAAGCATGCCCGCAACACGGGTGAAGTACCCATTAAGATTAAGTCGTGTTTTTTGGGTTGATGGTCTAAGTGAAAACCGTGTCACTGGTGAGAAGACTGTGTACTCCTTTAACGGTTGCTGGTGGCATGGATGCCCCCGTCCTGAGTGTGGAATCGCGGAGATATCCACGGTAGATCTCCTGCTGACTGTCTCGCGTGGACGCGCACCCGCGATCAACTTATAGGGTTCCAGTTCACTCACAAAGTCTTGTGGGAGCATGAATATGATGCACGGATGGAGACAGACGGGGCGTACCGTGAAGAAATAAACACGATCAAGCGTTCAATGGTACTGGAACCTCTCAAATGCGGTGATAGCTTGTTCGGTGGGCGTACAAATCCCTTCAAGCTATACTTTCCACCTACGGAGGGTGTGAAGCTCCACTACTACGATTTCTGTTCTTTATACCCCTACGTGATGAAGAACAATCCGTACCCCGTGGGTGCGCCTGAAAAACTGGTGGGACCTAACCTACCCTCCATCAACGATTTTCAAGAAATTTGAATGATCGCTACTTTGGCTCTTTCGTAGACGTGCTCCCCCTCGCGATTTATGGATGCCGATCTTACCCGTCGTTATCGATCACAAGCTCATGTTTCCCCTGTGCGTGAAGTGTGCGGAAGAGAATAACGGTGATTGTACCATACCCCACCAGCGTAAGATCAGAGGTGTATACACAAGTCCTGAGCTGGCCCTAGCCGTCGCCATGGGTATAGAATAATGAAGATACATGAGGTGTGGAGGTTTCAGAAGCTACCCAACCTTTTCACACCATATATAAACGCATTTTTGAAGGATAAGGTTGAGGCGTCAGGATATCCGCGAGGGTTGAACCGAAGATGAAAAAACGTCTTATATTCACGTTACCGTGACCACGAGGTATACAACTTGATCGTGCCCAAATTGTAAAGAACCGCAGTGCAAAATTGTGCCTAAACAGTCTTTGGGGAAAATTTGCACAGAATACGGTAAAGGGAACGTTCATTTGGCGCAAAGTTATAGTGAAGTCTGGGATTACGCCAACGCACCCGATAAAGAGGTCATGGAGATTGTGAATGTAGGTAATACTTACATAATAAAGTACAACAATACTGAATTGGCCACAGATACCTCACGGGTTACAAACATTCCTGTAGCCAGCTTCACAACAGCCTACGGCATCAAACTTTGGGGTCTATTGCATTCTCTTGGGCGGGGTTTGTATGCCGATACAGATAGCGTGATATTCACAGCGAGGAGTGGTGAATACATGCCTGCTATTGGGGAGTTCCTCGGTGAGCTAACTGACGAGATCAAGGATGAGTATGGGGACAACGCATACGCCGACTCGTTTGTGTCAACAGGGCCAAAACCTATGGGGTACGGGTGAGGATAGGGATGAAACGAAGTATATCGTGAAGGCTAAGGGTATCACGCTTAACCAAGCGAATCGGGGGTCGTCAACTTTGATTCGCTGAAGGAGTTAGTGTGCTTGGAAGATGATGAGGGTGATCGCCGCCCCAACTGACTGTAGGCACCCACAATTTTCGGGCGCAGAAGCTGGGGGCGTGAAGGAACTTAGGGGTACAAAGGTGTGCCGTAACACCTATAGGAAACGTTACCAGTGCCTGGTACCTATGACACCGTGCCCTTTGGATACCATAATCTTTGATATGTCTATTGCTAACTTATTTATTACACGTATTTGTAAATATATATACATCCTGATTATTTCGTATTAAATAAATCGTGTTTCAACTTGCGTTTCACTTTGCGTGTGTGCGTGTGTACAGTAAAAGTTAAGCCCCGCCCACTGTAAGACCGGCGACGTGATCATGCCGCAACCTGAGCAGCCTCTACCCTTCCGTACTCAGTTGACCTCTGTATACCCTTGAGCTCAGACGTGTATTCTCTCGCATAGAAGAAAATGGCCACCTTTAATATCGCGTGTTCAACATTTATGAAGTGGTATTCAGCAAGTGCGTAGATGTAGTGGATACTGAAAAACTCCCTATTCCCGCCTCCTTTGACTCTTTTAAGGCTGCATTGAATCGTGCGAAGGGTCAGGCTATTCAAATACTCTACGGATATTCTGGCGAGGGGTTGTAGGATTTCGCAGTACAGACGATGTACTGAAGTATGTTATAGAACTAAGCTTTATAAAGGCTCACGTACCGCGTGGTAGAAGAAGCGGCACGCTCAGAAGATAAACAACAGTTATGGGTAGTGAGTCTTGTGGATGAGTGGTGTGATAACGGTATTATATCATGCTACACCATGCCGATTACTCATACCCTACGCTGAAAAATGAATCTTGTCATCATGGACAATCTTAAGTATTTTTACCACTACATTAATATATATCATGATGAGGTTTGTAGTGAGGTTGTGGCTAAGGGCTTGTGAGTTTTTAACAGATTTTAGAGATGAGTATCGCCTGTTAAACAAAAAGGATAAATATGAACATATGTTTCTCTCTAATAGCGCCCGCAATGTGAAGATGTTTAGGAGAGATAAAACATTATAAAATGTGTTTAGTTCGTGAAATTACCCTGAGGAAATGTCTGGTGCGTATTCGGGGAAGTGGTAGTGATAAAACATTAAAACCGAAATTAATTCTTGTATCGGAAAATTTCTCAAGACACCTGCCCAATATAATGGGATACAACGATTCATGTTGGTCAGCGCCGTACACGTTTCATTAGATTATGGTGCGACTCACTCCTCACGGAGCATACGAGTTCGAACAAACCCATTCACGTTTCATCAGGGTGATCACCCGCCCGTCGAGCCGATCCTGCCTGCCTGCCCTCCTGTGGCTCATAGTTCTCAGAGCTTGCGCCGAGTGGACGTGTCATCTCGAACGTGTGAATACGATGGAACTCCCTTTGAGAAGCATTCTCAACGCCTCGTACGACGTCTCCGTGACGAAGTCATTGCGCGTGTTCAGGCGAGAAACCGGCACCATTAACTGTGTGCTTGAAACGATCTGCAGGCATGCAAGCAAACGTAACGTTATTTATTTAAATCTTGAGGAGATGCATAAAATCTTCGTGGTAGTTGAGAGGTGGGCTGAGGACCGTTATAAAATACCAGCTGACGTAGGTAATAAGAGAGGTGATTAGTGACGCCTCCTCATATACCATTGTTTGTACATTGAGTGTAAATAACGAACAACCATGCATTGATATACGACTGATGTGGAAGAACACAGCTGATAATGACGTTCTTGTTCCTACACGAAACCGTTTCATCCTCGACAGAATGTTTGAGATCGTCGGATTCCGTAAGCTGAAGCCTATATTAGATCGCGTGTTACAGACATGGTTTATTTTGACACAGTGCTTGAATACGCTTACACCGCTCTGCTCGACGGATTTGTTGAATGTAGGAATGAACAGGGGAGAACGGTCTAGATCTGGAGCATATTTAAAAGGTTTAGATTCTTCGAAATATCCTGAGCTTTGGTACAAAGCACTTGAGAGGTACAGAGCTGAGCTCGCCTACACTGTTCACCTGAAGAACTGTACCTCTATATAGTTGATAAGTGTCGTTACGACTTGGAAGAATATTTCAATTGCCGCTATGTCGAGTGAAGAAGAGTTCACGATTGAAAAGTTCGGGACGTTAAGGAAAAACCCCCGATTGGAAAGGCATGATTATAAACTTGTGTTCAATGTAACGCCCCACGATGACGTTTTTGTGCGTGCTTTTGAATGTGTTCTAGCTGCGCTTAAAGACTACTTGCCTGCCGAGTGTGAAGTGGGTACAAAAATAGTGTTGAACGATATGAAAGCCATTTATATCGAGTATAAGCCGCCGTATCAGTTAAACGGTGAAGTGATGCTTGGACGGTTTTACCACATCGTGCAGAGTAATGTCGATGTGGATATAGCATCAATCACCGTTGAATTTAGCGTTTTGCACAGTAGAACGTAGACAATATATATATATATTTTTCCTGTACTATTTTGCTAATACTGTGTTTTGTATGATTATATATAATTAATATAAATATATATTTTACTGTACTAATATTTCGTTAATACTATGTTTAGTATGATTATATATAATTAATATAACTATATTTTTCCTGTAATAATATTTGATAATATAACTTTTGATAATATAACTATATATTTTTCTAATATTTGCTAATACTGTGCTTTGTATGATTATATATATATATATATATATATATATATATATATAATATATATATATATATATATATATATATTTAATATAGAAAATATTTTTCTAATATTTGGTTAATACTATGCTTTGTATGATTATATATTTTCCGTTCTATTATTTGATCATATATACACCCCATTGTATAAACATTAATTAATAAACAGAATGTTGTAATGGTGTTTTATTTATTCCTTGTACACGTTTATATCACTTGTTTCTAAAACAGAATAATTAATTAATTGCTATTTGTCAAATCGGCCTTCTAAACCAGCTGGAGTATATGCTTTAAATAAAATACATGGCGTTATCTGGTAACTCAGCAGCCAAATGGTTGAATTATAATTCAACACATGGCTTTATCTGGCAACTCAGCAGCCAAATGGCTGAATACTATATAAGAATTAATTAAACACATGGCGTTATCTGGCAACTCAGCAGCTAAATGGCTGAATACTGTATGAGAATTAAACACATGGCGTTATCTGGCAGCTCACCCCACTGGCTGCCTAAGCCAACTGGCTGTTCGGTGCCATATAAGAGGGCGGCGGGTGGCTGAAGAACCCCATATGAGCTCGGCAATCAGCCGAGCAAAGACCTCTGGGTCCTCTCCTCTTCCTCTCTCTCTTTCGATTCCTGCCCCTTTAGGGGGTGAGGCGTCCCTTTCTCCCCCAAAGAGGTTCCCCTTAGGTTAGGTATGCCCCTTTGGGGTGTTCAGCTTGGGGGAGAACTCAGCCTCCAAGTTGCATACCCTTGCAGTCCCATTTTGGGGTTGGCAACAAAGGGGGGTGGGGGTGGCACTCTTGCAACATTACGTAATATTATGCAACATTTCTGCACTCGTCCATTTTGCCACTATACTACTAAATTCAAGAATAGACAGTTTCCATCTGCTTGCCGTCGAGATGGTTATCCGCCGCTGTTGCATGCAGCTCGGTAATTTATTAATATTTGCGATATAGCAATTTTTCTTTTTACTTTAATCGTATATTCTGTTATTAATAGAAAATTTATCTAGCTATCCAACACACATACATGTACCCGGGAGGTACCTCATTCTTCATTTGCTCGTTCTCCCTCCTCATCTTGTGCGGAACGCTCTTCTACACAAGCGTCGTTCTTTACATTAATTATACTGTGTGTTGTTTGCAGTTAAAATGTGTGTATGTATGGCATGCGAAGGTGCCCCCTCAGGGCATTGGTTTCTGCTCGTATGTACGAGAATTACGACTTCTGATTGATCGAGGTCCTTGGTGTAATGGATAGCTTATCTGACCGGCAATCGGATGACCCCGGGTTCGATTCCAGAGAGGTACCTCATTTTTTATTTGTTTGTTCTCTCTCCTCATCTTGTGCGGAACGCTCTTCTACACAAGCGTCGTTCTTTACATTAATTATACTGTATGTTGTTTGCAGTTAAAATGTATATATATATATATATAATATATATATTATATATATATATATATATACAAATGAGGGCCACTCAATATATTTTGCCCCACCTTTTTTTTTCTTTCCAAGTTTCCTTGTAAATTCCAGAAATTTTGTACACAAGTAGTTACATACCTTTTTTACAAGTTTATATTTTTCCACATAGTCTCCATCCTTTTCTACGGCTTTCCTCCACCTCGAAACAAGGGCCTTTATTCCTTGCTGGTGAAAGTCCGCTGGGTTCCGCTGGAGCCAACTTTTAACCTCCTCAACAACCTCATCGTCACTCTGAAACTTTTTTCCACGAATAGCATCCTTCATTGGCCCAAACGAATGGAAGTCTGAAGGTGCCAGATCCGCGCTGTGTGGAGGGTGGGGTAACACAGTCAAGCGCATTTTTGTGATGGCCTCTCTTGTTTGCAAACTGTTGTGTGGTCTTGCGCTATCGTGTAAAAGAAGGACGTCTTCCAGTTTTCTCTCCGGTCGAACTCGCTTTATACGTCTCTGGAGTCTCTGTAGGGCAGCAGTATATGCCTTTGAGTTGGTTGTTTGTCCTTTCTTCATAATGTCCACCAGAATCACTCCTTTCACGTCCCAGAAGATGGTGGCCATAACCTTTCCTGCAAAGGGAGCTATTTTGAACTTTTTCTTGCGTGGGTAGTCTGCGTGATGCCATTCCATAGATTGGCGTTTTATTTGAGGTTCAAAGTGGTGTACCCAAGTCTCATCCCCAGTCACAATTCGTGAAAGGAAGTCATCTCCTTCTGTCTCGTATTGAACCAATGACTCAGAAGCAATTTCTTTAGTTTAGGCTTTGTAATCTTCAGTCAGTTCGCGAGAAACACACCGTGAACGCACTTTTGAGTATCCCAGTTGCTGAATTATCGGATTCACACTTCCTTCACTAATTCCTAGCTCCAGTGATAGCTCCTTGTATGTGACGCGCCGATTTGATCGAATGATGATGTTCGCACGTTGTACGGTGTGAGATGTCACAGCCAATGCCGGGCGACCGCTGCGTGGCTCATCATCGAGGCTGGCTCTCCCTCTCTCCGATGATCTCACACGTTTAGACCAGCGCCCAACTGTGCTTCGATCAACATCAGCATCTCCGTAAACGTTTTGTAGACGTTTGTGAATATTTCCAAATGTATCCTTCTGCTGCGGTTAAGAACTCGATAACAGCTCTCTGTTTACGACGCACATCACTGTCAGACGCCATTTTCGAAACTGCGTTAACCATCGGTTTTATACCAGGGCTTTCAAAAGCGGTTTTATACAAGGAGTGGAGGTTCAAACTGGAAAAATCGGGTTATGTGAAGCGCAGAAAGTTAAAATTTACGGCTCAAAAGACATTTCAGCCCCATGGCCTATTATTTAGCTAAGAAAAAAGGGTGGGGCAAAATATATTGAGTGCCCCTACTATATATATATATATAATAATATACACACTGTGTGTATATATATGTGTATATATATATATACACACACGGTGTGCATATATATATATATATATATATATACATTATAACTGCAAACACGCAGTATAATTAACGTAAAGAACGACGCTTTGTATAGGAGAATTATCCGCGCAAGATGAGAGCGAAAGAACGAAACAAATGAAAAAATGAGGTAACCACCCGGGAATCGAACCCGGGATCTTCCGATTGCCGGTCAGATATGATAACCATTACACCACGGGCCTCACTCAATCAAATGTCGTAATTCCTCTACATGCGCGCAGAAACCAATGCTCGGCAATGGGAAGATCCCGGGTTCGATTCCCGGGTGGTTACCTCATTTTTTCATTTGTTTCGTTCTTTCGCTCTCATCTTGCGTGGATAATTCTCCTATACAAAGCGTCGTTCTTTACGTTAATTATACTGCGTGTTTGCAGTTATAATGTATATAATGTTACGGCATGCGGGAGGTGCCCCTTTGGGGCATTGGTTTCTGCGCGCATGTAGAGGAATTACGACATTTGATTGAGTGAGGCCCGTGGTGTAATGGTTATCATATCTGACCGGCAATCGGAAGATCCCGGGTTCTATACCCGGGTGGTTACCTCATTTTTTCATTTGTTTCGTTCTTTCGTTCTCATCTTGCGCGGATAATTCTCCTATACAAAGCGTCGTTCTTTACGTGGATATATATATATATATGAAAATTATTTCACGAAAGTAACACGTGAAAAATATTTATGATGAATAAAACCACGAAGGAAAGGAAACACAAAACGGTGCTCAAGCGCTTTCGTCTAATGACATCCTCAGGAACACTGAAATACATAAAAGGTTACGGCCTATATATAGGTTACAGAAAGAAAAAAATAAATAAATAAATAACATACATACACACAAACACATATACATATATATATATACATACATATCTACACACATACACATATATATATATATATATAATATATATATATATGCAATAAACGGAGAAGTAAAAATAAAACTTAAAAATTTAGGATTAGAGGATTAACAAAGAGGCATATCGATTTTTAGCACAAGATCAAATGAGTTATAAAAATAATACAAATTTATACTGGAGATACGCCCGGGTTTTAACACTTTGCCTTTTTAGAGTCAAGTTTCGATATATATAAAAATAAATTGAAGATTAAAAGTTAACACTTGTTGATAACACTGGGGAACAAATTTCAAATTTTTGTCTATTGAATTAGATTTGACAGTTACTTCTAGGTAATTTGGGTGCGCTGAGCACGAATTTTTACTCGGTTTTGCTCTATCAGGTCATGATTTTGCTCAACACCCCTCCTCTTTCGTCGTATTCATAAAAAGGTTTTTTTCTCAATACTCGCTAAGTCTTTTTGCAGTTACACATTATGCAACTAGGTTTTTATCTTGGTATTTGTACCTATTGTTATGGTATTGTTGTATTATGTATATTTTTATATGTAACACCCTAAAAATATTTTTAATTTTGTCATTTTAACCCATTTTAATATTAGTAAATTAAGCTAAAAATATCATAGAATTCTAAAATTTTCTCGAGCGTTCCTGTTCTCTGTAGAGTATTCTAGAGGGACAACTAAAATATATAAAAGCGACTCGTTTCCAGAGTTAATCAGTCAATTCAATCAGTCAGTCAGTCAGTCAGTCAGTTGAGTTAGTTAATTAAGTTTGGGCATTAACATAATTTTGAATTGGCATATGATTTAGTGAGTAATTTTGTCATCGTGATTTAATATAGTTGATTTAATTAGACGTAATTTATATTGTACCTACTCATCCGTGTTTCTAGTTTAATTTCATAGATTGTAAGTACCTATTTCATAATAAGTACCTATTTAAACTAATTTTTGTGTTTATATTTCAGATTTTCTTAAATTTATATGAATTAAGGGCTTTAAATACCTTTACAAATTGGCAGAACAATCAAGCAATATGTCATCAAGCACTAGAAAGTTCAAATGCAAAAACAACCCTGATTCCTTCTGTTATATATGTGAAAATTTTACACTTCCACATCAACGAGCAAATATAACTGACTTCGTAAAAAGAGCTTACTTAACTTATTTTGGCATAAAACTGGGGGACCAAGATAAATCGTGGGCTCCACATAAAGCCTGCACTATATGCATTGAAAGACTGCGACATTGGACGAAGGGTTCGGATTAAAAAATACCTTTTGGAGTTCCGATGGTAAGTTTATGATTTCATAAAACTACGTAATTTAATCACTAGTATACTGTAACTTACCTAAATGTAATTGTAACTTAGGTACATAAACAAAAATTTACAGAAAATGTTTATAAGAATCTCAAATATTGCATAAGGTTGAAACACATAGAAATGTTAAATGTTTGGGTGATAACTTTTGATAAAATTCATAAAAACAAGTCTCTCGTCGCTTTTGTTAACGCTTACAATTTTTTTTCCATATCAGGTGTGGCGAGAGCCTACTAACCACGAGACCGATTGCTACCTTTGCTTTGTCAAGACTTCGGGCTTCACTAAGAAAAATAAACATTGTATCGAGTACCCAAATTTCGACACCGCGATACGACCTGTGCTACATTCAAATGAGATCCCCATTCCAAAATTTAAGGGTCTGCCAACTCAAGAATTAGTTGAAGATGTTCCTGAAAATATTGTTATGCACTTGAGGAGTCAGACAACGATTTTGACCCCAGCGTATTTGAAAGTCAAAACGATCCGCAAAAGTTTAACCAGGCCGAGTTGAATGATCTTGTAAGGGATCTAAATTTGCCAAAAAAGGCTGCGGAAATTTAGCTTCAAGACTTAAAGAGAAAAACTTGCTTACTTCAAACACATACATTTCATTTTACAGAAAAAGAGAAGAAGAACTTGTTAAATATTTTAGAACAGAGGATAGTTTAGTATATTGCTGCGACATAGTTGGTTTGTTAAAGAAGATGGGGGTTGAGTCTTACGATGCAAATGATTGGCGCTTGTTTTTAGACAGTTCGAAAAGAAGTCTTAAGTGTGTGTTGTTGCATAATGGCAATCTATACGGCTCGATACCGATTGGGCACTCAACAAAATTAAAAGAAAAGTATGTTTGTTTTTTTATTTTAAGTCATTTCTATCGTTATAATGTAATTTTACTGTAGTTTGAACTGCTTGTATTCATGAAACTTGAAAAAAAAATTTAACACATGACTTAATTTTTTAGTCCTAATTTGAAAAATCTGGAAAATGGCACATAGGCTGTCGACAAGAATCAGGACCTGATAGAGCCAAACCGAGTTGAAATTCGTATTCAGCGCACCCAAATTACCTAGAATCAAGTGTCAGATATCATTCAATAAAATACGTGTTGCCCAGTGTAATACTCGTTATTGAAAGTGAATTTACAGTCTTTAATGCAAAGCTTAATAAGTTCCAAAACAATGTGTGAAGGTAGTGGCAGGTCATACTTATGTAATTCTTGGGAGAGAAAGTCAAGCATATCATCAATCGGCACTTTTGTAAACAATGAACAAACATCAAAACTGATCAATTTATCGTTAGTTTCAGTACGTGCATTATTCAATTTTTCAGTAAGATCCATGGAATTTTTTACATGTGAATCAGAGATAGTTCCGAGAATGGGGACAAGACTTTGACGAGCCATTTGGAGAGTTTATAAGTAATAGAGCCCACCGAGCTAATAATAGGGCGCATAGGATTGCCAGGTTTGTGGGTTTTAATAAGACCGTAAAGGTAGGGCAGAGAAGGTGAAGTGGACATGAAAAGCGGAATTAAGTCCTTATGATCTTTGAGAATGCGTTTCAAGCCACTATTAAATGATTTGATGACGTCATCCTGCGGGTTCTTCCTAAGTTTGCTGTATGTGGCGGGGTCCGGTGTTAGCCTTGTCTGCTTTAGTAATATGGAGCTCCCCATCTTTTTTTAATTGTGAGAGGCCATCGCAAAACCGTTTAGGAAAGTTATCTTCGTAATTACCATTCGCCGCACTATAAACGAGGCCTTTAACTATGTTAAACAAATACTGAGGGAGATTACACTGTTTTTCAAAACACGCGAGACTGTAACAAATTTGTAAAGCCGAAGGTTTTTTAACAATAAAAAAGGACATACCATATCCAAGGGCACTTTTTGCATCGTCACTAATGTTTTTCGAAGAAAGGTTCAAAACACACTTTGAGCTTGCTTTTTTACTCCACTGACTATTTCGAATGAGACTTTTAATTTTCCGATGCAAAGTTACGAAGTGAAGTAGTTCTCCGACGCAACTCGTTGTAAATTCATCAAACAAAGGTTGGATCCACGGTTGGGGAATAACGGTTACAAAATTATGTTGGCGATGTTTAAGTTTTTGAAGGCGGACCACTCATTTTGTCTGGTGACTTCAATATGTTTCTTTAAAATTAATCTGCTGAAGTTGTTGAACGGATGGTCGTCAATTTGTCTAAAGCGAATCGGAAGCAGGATTGGGAAGAACTTGCTCCTCTAGACAGTTAGTAAGAAACTTTCGTCGGATACGAATTGCATGCCTTCATTAATGTAGAAGAAAACACGGACACAAACGGAGACAAGAGAGGGAACAGCAAGCCGAAGGAACGCGTGGTGTTCATTATATGAAAATTATTTCACGAAAGTAACACGTGAAAAATATTTATGATGAATAAAACCACGAAGGAAAGGAAACACAAAACGCTTGAGCACCGTTTTGTGTTTCCTTTCCTTCGTGGTTTTATTCATCATAAATATTTTTCACGTGTTACTTTCGTGAAATAATTTTCATATAATGAACACCACGCGTTCCTTCGGCTTGCTGTTCCCTCTTGTCTCCGTTTGTGTCCGTGTTTTCTTCTACATTAATGAAGGGGCATGCAATTCGTATCCGACGAAAGTTTCTTACTAACTGTCTAGAGGAGCAAGTTCTTCCCAAATACCTGCTTCCGATTCGCCTTAGACAAATTGACGACCATCCGTTCAACAACTTCAGCAGATTAATTTTAAAGAAACATATTGAAGTCACCAGACAAAATGAGTGGTCCGCCTTCAAAAACTTAAACATCGCCAAACATAATTTTGTAACCGTTATTCCCCAACCGTGGATCCAACCTTTGTTTGATGAAATTTACAACGAGTTGCGTCGGAGAACTACTTCACTTCGTAACATTTTGCATCGGAAAATTAAAAGTCTCATTCGAAATAGTCAGTGGAGTAAAAAAGCAAGCTCAAAGTGTGTTTTGAACCTTTCTTCGAAAAACATTAGTGACGATGCAAAAAGTGCCCTTGGATATGGTATGTCCTTTTTTATTGTTAAAAAACCTTCGGCTTTACAAATTTGTTACAGTCTCGCGTGTTTTGAAAAACAGTGCAATCTCCCTCAGTATTTGTTTAACATAGTTAAAGGCCTCGTTTATAGTGCGGCGAATGGTAATTACGAAAATAACTTTCCTAAACGGTTTTGCGATGGCCTCTCACAATTAAAAAAAGATGGGGAGCTCCATATTACTAAAGCAGACAAGGCTAACACCATAGTTATTATGGACAAAGTGGACTACATCGGAAAGATGAACGAGCTGCTCCAGGACCCCGCCACATACAGCAAACTTAGGAAGAACCCGCAGGATGACGTCATCAAATCATTTAATAGTGGCTTGAAACGCATTCTCAAAGATCATAAGGACTTAATTCCGCTTTTCATGTCCACTTCACCTTCTCTGCCCTACCTTTACGGTCTTATTAAAACCCACAAACCTGGCAATCCTATGCGCCCTATTATTAGCTCGGTGGGCTCTATTACTTATAAACTCTCCAAATGGCTCGTCAAAGTCTTGTCCCCCATTCTCGGAACTATCTCTGATTCACATGTAAAAAATTCCATGGATCTTACTGAAAAATTGAATAATGCACGTACTGAAACTAACGATAGATTGATCAGTTTTGATGTTTGTTCATTGTTTACAAAAGTGCCGATTGATGATATGCTTGACTTTCTCTCCCAAGAATTACATAAGTATGACCTGCCACTACCTTCACACATTGTTTTGGAACTTATTAAGCTTTCCATTAAAGACTGTAAATTCACTTTCAATAACGAGTATTATCAACAAGTGTTTGGGATGGCCATGGGCAACCCCTTATCGCCCCTCCTCTCCAATATTTATATGAAGTTTTTCGAAATTACTTACATTCCGAGAATCCTGGGGTTGGCATCCTTGGTTGCGGTACGTCGACGATATTTTGTGTATCTGGCCCATGAATCGTGACTTGGATAACTTCCTCCTTCAGTTAAATGATCAAGTCCCCTCCATTAAGTTTACTTTAGAAGTGGAACAAGACAAGTCAATCCCATTTTTGGATGTGCGTGTACATAGGGAAAGCCAGGTTTTAAGTTTAGTATCTATCGGAAAACAACAAACAACTTGTCCTACGTACACTTTTACTCGGGACATGACACCCCCACTAAGAAGGCCATTTTTTCATCAATGTTTCTCCGCGCCCTTAGGATCGCCAGTCCGGAATACATCGATGCCGAATTGGAAAAAATCAACGGTATTGGAAGTGATCTGTGTTACCCATCTGCGTTTATGGAATCTTGTCTCAACAAGGCAAAACGAACTTTCTATCGTGTCAATAATAACACTCGTACTTTGTCAAAAAATATTTTAGTATTTCCATTTTTCCCGGGCTTTTTAGGCCTACCAATAATTCAGGCATTATCTATAAAATTGGGTGTAAACAATGTGATTCCTTTTACATAGGTCAGACGGGAAAGGATTTGCACACACGTATAAAACAGCATCAATATTCCGTCAGAACAGGACAGTTGTCCAGTGCTCTTTTTGTCCATTTGTCAGAGTTATCCCACTGTATTGATTGGAATAATGCTTCAGTTTTATTTCATTCGAGCAACATTGTCAATAGAAATATTCTTGAGTCTGCCATTATTCAACTTTCAAATAACTTCAACATAAGCAAAGGTCTTTTTCAACTCGATCCTGTTGTTTTGAATTCCTTCAAAACAAATCTAGATAAAAAGGGTAGGACGCTAAATCTTTGGTAAACTTGTAAGCTACTTTATTAACTTTTAATCTTCAATTTATTTTTATATATATCGAAACTTGACTCTAAAAAGGCAAAGTGTTAAAACCCGGGCGTATCTCCAGTATAAATTTGTATTATTTTTATAACTCATTTGATCTTGTGCTAAAAATCGATATGCCTCTTTGTTAATCCTCTAATCCTTAATTTTTAAGTTTTATTTTACTTCTCCGTTTATTGCATATATATATATATATATATATATGTGTATGTGTAGATATGTATGTGTATATATATATGTAAATGTGTTTGTGTGTATGTATGTTATTTATTTATATTTTTTTTTTTTCTGTAACCTATATATAGGCCGTAACCTTTTATGTATTTCAGTGTTCCTGAGGATGTCATTAGACGAAAGCGCTTGAGCACCGTTTTGTGTTTCCTTTCCTTCGTGGTTTTATTCATCATATATATATATATATATATATATATATATATATATATGTATATATATATATATATAATATATATATATATATATACTAAGAACGTTCAAAAGGAGGGACAAAACAGTAATGATTCTCCCTGCTGAAAACACTGATCATACTAAAACTTGAATACTGCTCAGTTTTGACGTCCCCATACAAAAAGAAAGAAATTAATAAACCAGAAGAAACGCAGAGACATTTCACAGCCAAGATTGATGGCTGCAAAGGAGTCAACTACTGGGAAAGACTGCGTAAACTAAATCTGTACTCCCTGGAAAGAAGAGAGAGGTAAGTAGTATGACCGCAAAATATTAGAGTGCAATGCAATTGCAAATGTTGCAATGAGTGCCAGTGCTAACCCCCCTCCCCTTGTTGCAAGACCCCCCAGTGCCAACCCAAGGGTGCCCCCCAAAAAAGGAGGAGAGAACTAACCCAGCGACCTGGAGAAGTGCACCTGACCACTTTTGGGAAGAAGTTGGGACAGCCTCACCCCCTAAAGGGGTATACCTAACCTAAGAGAGAGAGGAGGAGGAGAGACAGGAAGAGACCATCCAGCTTCCACGAGAGGTAGAAGCTCAATGACTGATCATGGTTGGAACACGACCTAGAACTTGAAATCAGCCAGTTGGCGTGGAAGCCACCGCCTCCAGGCATTTATCAACCAGTTGACACAGTGTATACGACGCTTCAACAGCCAAGATGCGCACACAAACGCACATAGATCCCATATTATTACATACACACACACAGCCTCTCTCTCTCTCTCTCTCTCTCTGGAAACAGAGAGAGAGAGGCGTCTATTTACTTTTGTCACTCATCTCTTATACAAAATGTCTTCAAAACAGCATTTCTTTTTGTTCAAAGAAAGACAAAAAATACCCGAATTGTTCATTCTGACGAAGGTCAAACTTTTCACCCCACCCTAGATATACAGTTTAACCGCGGAATCCAACACCCCAGCATCATAACCACTAGGTCACCCACAGTACCCATTTTATCTACCAACCCATTTCAACTAAGCTCACAAAAAGCGTCTATTTACCTATGCCATTCAATTCTATATACCTTCTACATTTTTATGAGAGAGAGAGGGAGAGAGAGAGAGAGACAGACAGAGAAAGAGAGAGAGAGAGAGAGAGAGAGAGAGAGAGAGAGAGAGAGAGAGAGAGAGAGAGAGACACGCCTATTTACTTTTGTCAATCATCTCTTATATAAGAAGCGGTTCTCGTTTTCATACAATTTTTTCATCCATCTTAATATTCATTCTTTTGATTTGAGAAATTTATATATTAAATTTCCCATATGAAAACAGGTTTAATAATACGCAATAGATATACTTAAAACGTATATTAAATTTGTCAAATTATTCTCACTTTTATATTATTTTTATAAAGAAAATCCCGCCATTTCAAAGAATTAAACTGTTAATTTTTATGAAAACAAAGTAAAATATATTTACATTAAATTGTCTTCGCATCCACGATACTTTACGCTTCCAACCATTATTAAAAATTAATGAAGAATCTTAACACGTATATCTTAAACTTGTTCACGGTATTTTATTTCTAATCCCCATAAAATTTAAACCGATGGATCTGCCCCGATTCCAAATTTATCTTCCAATGTCGGTAAATCCCTCATATATATATATATATATATAGATATATATATATTATATATATATATATACAGGGCCGGATCTAGACGTTGCGAGGCCCTACGCAGATCTAGAAATTGCGAGGCCCTAGGCCTATATATATGAAAATATGGACTTAATTATCGGTACTATACCAGCAATATTAGAATCCCGCATAGACAGAACTATGCCAGCACTTAAAAATTAAACCAAACCAAAATAATCACGCATGGAAATTGTATAAGAAATATAAATAAACCATACAAATAAGTATAAATTATAATATGAATCAAGATTTGTATCGAAAATATAAGACAATGATTTCTAAGATTTATATAATATCATAGGTAAGGACCTTCCATAGTATACAAACGTTTTTCATATGTGATGTATGAGAGATGTTGACATTTCATTTTTTATAATAGTGAGCGATCGACTTATCAGGCTAAATATTAATGCTTTAATATTTAGTTCAGATGCTCCTTGAATATTACAGCAATGCTTTTCTACTTTTCTTCGAGCTAAACTCTTCAATTAATTGAGAATAATCTAATGAATTTGTTATATCGTTTTCTATTGATAACATAGCTAATGATTGCAATCTCGCTTGAGACATGGTGGAACGCAAATATGTTTTAATAAGTTTGAGACGTGAGAAACTTCTTTCAGCCGAAGCAACAGTAACTGGGATGGTTAATACTATTCGAAGTGCAACATAAACATTAGGATAAATCTCACTTAGTTGTTTTTGCACTATATATTATATATAAACAAGGGCATTTCCGAGATCTGTTTTCTCAGGTATAAACCTGCAAAGTACGTTAAGTTCTTCATAGAGTTCTAAATCATTAATATCACTTGAATCATGAAACCTAAGCTGAACCATGAGATTCTTACAGTATATCAAAAGCTTTTCATCAGTAATGTTTTTGAGGCCCAATATATCATACAGGAATCCAAAATTTTCTTCATATTGTTTAAGAGCTTTAAATCGACTGATGGTACTTGCATGAATTTTTTCAACGATAACATTGAAATAATTTTCTTTAAATAATTCCATTTTATTATTGTAATTTTCGTTTTCCTTTTCATGATCTTGGCTTCTCTTTTCAGTCCGAAAGCGACATTTCTTGAATTGTTTTTCTACATCTAAACTGTCCGCTAAATTATTGGCTGTTTCAAGTACAGACTCAAATCCAGCTGAACGATAATTATTTATCCAATTTTTAAATTGCTCCAAATGTACAATAGTGTTGTTTAAATGGATGTTATTATTCTGCCATAACTTGCTAATCACATTAACTTTTTGCAAAATGTCGTGCCATATAGTGACAGAGACTAAAAAATCGTACGTCATAATTTCATTAATTATGGAATCACATTCACTTTTAAGTTTAGCATCACAGTCATCATCATCTGATAAAGTAATCAAACATTTGTAAATCTCTTTCAGCTGAAAACGAACAGCCTTTACACTATCTATGCGTGATTCCCATCTAGTTTCGGAAAGAGGCTTCAGCGTAATATTGGTTTTTTCTTTTAGTAAATGCCATCGCTTGGTGATGTTGAGAACGTGGTATAAATCCTTTGAATCAGTCCGAAAAATATTTCTGCTCTTCTACAAGATGAAGCGGTGTCTAATAAAGTCAAATTCCAGCTGTGGCATCCACAAGGAGTGAAAAAAGCTTTTGGATTTATTTCTAGTATTCTCGTTTTCAATCCACTTTTTTCACCCCGCATATTAGCACCGTTGTCATACCCTTGACCCCGACAGTTTTGAATATCCAAGCCAAGCTTTTGTATTTCTTTTAAAATTATTTCGCATAGATCTGCTCCTGTCGTTGACAATACAGGTAAGAAAGTAATAAAATGTTCTTCAATTTCTCCGCTGCTACAGTTAACATATCGCAATATCATAGTCATCTGCTCGATATGGCTATTATCACGTGTACAATCTAAAATAAATGCGAAATATTTAGCGTTTTTCACCTCCTTTAATATCTTTCGTTTTACGCAATCTGCCATCAAATCCATTAATTCATTCTGAATGGTCTTACTCAAATAATGATTCTTTATTTCCTTTCTTATCACTAAATTTAAATGTTCTTGCATAACTGGATCAAATTTAGCTAATAATTTAACT
The DNA here is from genome assembly GCA_023014485.1 of Bathynomus jamesi. NCBI lineage: Eukaryota > Metazoa > Arthropoda > Malacostraca > Isopoda > Cirolanidae > Bathynomus > Bathynomus jamesi. The sequence continues at coordinate 78,641 of JAJOZX010003200.1, read as the reverse complement.
AACCCAAGGAAATTACCGCATTTATTTATATCTTCACTTATTATCTCTTCATGCGTACCACGAAAAGCAATATTATGAGATGCTAAATATTTAATTATTGCAAGTAAGCTTTCTAAAACACCTTTCCATCTTTGCTTCTCTTTTTCAATCTCATTTAAAGCAATTTTATCTAATGTATTTTTAGTAGTGACTCGTATTTCAAAATCCAACCATTCCATCATGCATTTTTTATGAAATATACTATTTTCATGGGAACGTAAAATTGAGCTAAAGTTTTTCCAGTCTGAACAACCGCCATAGCTGAGAGAAGTCGTAACACCACCCTTTGAGAATAGATACTGTAACAGGCGAAACAGTATGCTTTGTTTTGCTTTTCAGAATAAACTAACCACCGTCTGTCATACGTCTCACCAAGGTTTAAAATACGTTTATAATATACTGAACTGAAATGCCTCTTTTGGTCGTCAATTGGATAAGCTTCATTATCTTTTATTACTCGAAACGGTCCATTCCGAATGATACAATGTAGGCTACTTTGGCTGATAGGTAAAGACCAGTCTCCAATATCATCTGAAATTAATGAGAATGAGTGAGACATGGGCTCACTGTCCATAGGCCTATTTTCTGTTGGCTCTGTTATTGGATTTTCATTTTCGGTTTGAAATTCATCACAATCCTTTTCTTTGTTAACATTTTGATTAGGAAATTCATCACAATCCTTTTCCTTGTTAACATTTTCATTAGGAAGTTCATCACAGTCCTTTTCCTTATCAGAATTTTCATTTTCGACGGTCGCGATCTCGAGATGCCATAATGAAGACGATAAGGGTGTTAACATAAAAGAATTAATAAAAAGTGGCAAAAGATTAGACTATAGGCAATTGCGGGATGCAGACAGACACCTAAATGTATCTTCATTAATACATTTAAGTAATGCTTATTATAATAATTGTAATAATAAAAAGGTCACTTCAAAGGGAATATATATATATACAACAAGCTTAAGATCACTGAGGACCGAAGAAATGCAATGCTACATAAAATATATAACCGCTAAGATAATCCTTGTAAACAAAATATAAGTGTAATGAAAGGTGACATATAACACAGCTTTCCTGAATGAAGACACGAAACGGAAGAAGGCGAATTTCACGGTCCACGCCGATAACGAAGCAACGGTTTCAATGACATCACAAGTTCCGCCTCTTTTGTATCTTTCTCTCATAAAACTGAAACAATTCGGATCAAGAAATATCAGGACAGAACGCCTATAGCTAAATCCGGGCCTGCATATATATATATTATATATACACACCACAGGTAAGGTAATCAAACAGATTTTTATCATACATCCGCTCCACAATTAATTTTGTAAAAATTATTTTAGATGGTTGTAAAACCCTTGATATATATATCGGCACACTTGATTGGTAGATAAAATGGATATTTATTACACACCATTCTCTCGACACCATAAACTTTAAGTTGATGCGATCTGTTCCGATTTCCAAATTTATCTTCCAATATAGCTAAATCCCTCATATTTATATATACCACAGGCAAGGTAATAAAACAGATCACACAGACGTTCTCTCGATACCATAAACTTTGAGTGGCTAACGCGATGCTAACCCTCCATAATTTTTTTTAAATTATTTTAGGGGGTTGTTAATTCCTTCAGATATGCGGCCGGTCACCTCATTTTTCATTTGTTCGTTATTTCTCTTCCTCGTGTGCAGAACACTCACTCCTCTATAATTACGTCGTTTCTATACATTAATATACTGCGTGGTCATTGCAGTTAAATGTGTGTATATATATATATATTAGCGCAGGTAAGGTAGTAAATTGGGGGTTTATGGTACGGCCGTTCTCTCTTTTGCCCATTCACAATTATTTTTTAAATTTATTTTCAGTTTTAGGTGACCCTAAAAGTCGCTAAACATTTTCATATATATATAATGATAATAAAACATCTCTATCTCTCTCTCTACGAATAATTTCTGGAAGAAATCTATGGAATGGGTAAGTTATATCTGACATGCCCCAGAATTCATGGATCAGCCACTTACAGCCCAGTGGGCGGAGTCCGAGAACGACCCAGCAGGACCTCTGGTTGGTGGCTAGTAGCACTTACACCTTATACCCCACCCAAATTTTACTGGCGGACAATAGGAAACTCGTGATTGGGCTATTGTGGATGTTAACAATGAGGAAAGTGTATATAAAATGGGGCATTTTCATCTGGGATCCACAACAGTTGTATTTATCAGAGAATAACCACAGATATCACCATGAATCATTCTCAACAGCTTTACTGTTCCCCGCAGTTGTTTGAAGATGGAGACATGTATGCAGGGGCTACACTCCACCTTTTCTGGGCGACTAACCGGAATGACCTTCTCTCCACACAAATCATTGCAGAAATTTGCGACGGAGTGCAAGAATCAGCTGTTGAAACGCCATTGAAATGTAAGTAATCAATTTAATTTGCGATTCGGGCTATATACTTCGTTTCATTCAGTGCCAGTGTTAGTTAATTTATAAAAAGCCATAATAAATGCGTTTTGAAAAACTAGTTTGTGATTTAAGCGGAAGACCGGGCTATGTGTGTATATTATATATATATATATATATATATATATATATATATCGCTTCATTCAGTGAAAGTGTTATAATTTATTAAAAAAACCGTAATAAAACGAAGTGAAAGGATATCTACCCAGAGGTCGAGGCCCGGGCAGGCAGACGATGCGTAGCACACCCAGCTAAACTTCCTTCCAGATAACGACATTTAGACAGTGAATTTTATTATTTGAAAGTGAAATTTTATTACACGCTTTTTACTGATAACTTAAAAATTTATAGAAAGTTCTACAGGTAGGGTTTTAGAATTACCAAAACTTTAAAGATCTGCCTGCGGTCCCGGGCTCGTTACCCGGTGCTGGCAGATGATGCGTAGCACATCCATCTAATCTTACCTTTGAGCTCTGTTACGATATCTGCTTTGTGACTATTATTTGCCCCGGGCCACCTAATCGGCATTTTCTCTTATTGTAACTCTCTCTCCCCATATATATATATATATGGATGTATGTGTCAACAACCGGGTTTGTTACCCGGTACTGGCAGATGATGCGTAGCACATCCAGCTAATCTTACTTTTGGACCCTGTCAGGATATCTGCTTTGTGATTATAATTTGCCCGGGTGCCTTAATCGGCATTTTCTCTTATTGTAACTCTCTCTTCCCATATATATATATATATATATGGATGTATGTGTTAACAACCCAGTCCCGGGCTCGTTACCCGGTGCTGGCCGATGATGCGTAGCACACTCAGCTAATCTTCCTTTTGAACTGTAAATTAGTGTTCTTGTAACGTTGTAACGCCTTGCAGCTCTTTCTCTCTCTCTCTTCATATATATATATATATATATATATATATATATATATATATATATGTATATATATACACACCTGTGTGTGTATTTCAGTGAAAAACAATAGTCTTAATTATTGTCCATTTTGTGTCGCCTTCGTGGTTATTTCGGCATATATATATATATATATATATATATATGATGAATAAAACCACGAAGGGAAAAGAAACACAAAGGGGTGCTCAAGCGCTTTCGTCTAATGACATCCTCAGGAACACTGGAGTGAAAGGACAGATCAAGGCAATATATAGGTTACAAAAATAAACATACATACATACATATTCATATATATATACATATATATATATATATATATATACACATATATACACATATACATATATATACATACATATAGTAAGCATAGAAAAAATTGTGGGAGGAGCAAACAACATTTGTATGGGAAATTGACACTTTTAGCACTTCTGCCGACATTCAATATAAATTCAAATGGCTTGTTTATGAAACAGGTCTCAAAAGAATAAAGAAATAAAAATAAATATAAATATAAATTGGAAAAAATTAATTACAAAATAGTGCCTTAGTGATATATATGTCACAGCCTAAATAACCATAAAGAAATAAACCGACAAATAAAAAAACCACAAAATATATATATATATATATATATATACATACAGACATACACATATACATATATATAGTAAGTAAAGAAAAATTGTGGGAGGATAAACACATTTGTATGGGAAAATGACACTTTTAGCACTTTGGCCGACCTTCAATATAAATTCAAATGGCTTGTTTATGGAACAGGTCACAAATGAATAAAGAAATAAAAATAAATATACATATAAAAAGTGCCTAAGTGATATATACGTATGTCACAGCCTAAATAACCATAAAGAAATAAACCAACAGATAAAAAACCAAAAATTGTAAGTGGAGTCTACAAATTCAAGCTGATGATGTCATCAAATCATTCAATAGGGGCTTGAAACGCATTCTCAAAGATCATAAGGACTTAATTCCCCTTTTTTTGTCCACTTCACCTGCTCTGCCTTACCTTTATGGTCTTATTAAAACCCACAAACCGGGTAACCCTATGCGCCCTATTATTAGCTCGGTGGGCTCTATTACCTATAAACTCTCCAAATGGCTTGTTAATGTTTTGTCCCCCATTCTTGGAACTGTCTCTGATTCACACGTAAAAAATTCCATGGATCTCACTGAAAAATTGAATAATTTTCGCATTAATACCAACGATAGATTGATCAGTTTCGACGTTTGTTCATTGTTCACAAAAGTGCCGATTGATGATATGCTTGACTTTCTCGCCCGAGAATTACATAAATATGATCTACCATTACCTGCACACATTGTTTTAGAACTTATTAAGCTTTGTATCAAGGATTGTAAATTCACTTTCAATGGCGAGCATTATCAACAAGTTTTTGGGATGGCCATGGGCAACCCTTTGTCGCCCCTTCTCTCCAATATTTATATGGAGTTTTTTGAAATTACTTACATTCCGAGAATCCTGGGGGTTGGCATCCCTTGGTTGCGGTACGTCGACGATATTTTGTGTATCTGGCCCATTAATCGTGACCTGGATGACTTCCTCCTTCAGTTAAATGACCAAGTCCCCTCCATTAAATTTACTTTAGAAGTGGAACAAGACAACTCAATCCCGTTTTTGGATGTGCGTGTTCATAGGGATAGCCCGGGTTTTAAGTTTAGTATCTATCGGAAAAAAAAAAACAATTTGTCCTACGTACACTTTTACTCTGGACATGACACCCCTATTAAAAAGGCCATATTTTCCTCAATGTTTCTCCGCGCTCTTAGGATCGCCAGTCCGGAATACATCGATGCCGAATTGGAAAATATCAACGGTATTGGAAGTGAATTGTGTTACCCATCTGCGTTCATGGAATCTTGTCTTAATAAGGCTAAACGAACCTTCTATCGTGTGAATAATAACACTCGCACCTTGTCAAAGAATATTTTAGTACTTCCATTTTTCCCGGGCTTCTTAGGCATTGCTAATGTACTTAAACTTTTGGATATCAGTGTAGTTTTTTCATATAACAATATTGTGAAAAACATCATAGTAAAAAATAGCCATACCAATAATTTAGGCATTATCTATAAAATTGGGTGTAAGCAATGTGATTCCTTTTACATAGGTCAGACGGGAAAGGATTTGCAAACGCGTGTAAAACAGCATCAATATTCCGTTAGAACGGGACAGTTATCCAGTGCCCTTTTTGTCCATTTGTCAGAGTTATCCCATTGTATTGATTGGAATAATGCTTCTGTTTTGTTTCACTCTAGCAACATTGTTAATAGAAATATTCTTGAGTCGGCTATAATTCAACTTACAAATAACCTTAACATGAGTAAAGGTCTGTTTCAACTCGATCCCGTTGCTCTGAATTCCTTCAGAATGGATTTAAACAAAAAGGGCAGGTTGTTAAATCTTTGGTAAAAATTTGTTTTTGTCTTTGTTTCCTTATAAATCTGTAGGTTTCTCTTACAATTTTATTTTTCAATTTTTTGCTGTATGCGTGTATGTGTATGTATGTATGTGTATGTGAGTATGTGCGTGGTCATTGCAGTTAAATGTGTGTGTATGTATATGTGTGTATATGTATATGTATGTATGTATGTGTGTATATGTATATGTATGTATGTATGTGTATATATATGGGTATATATATATATATATGTATGTATATATGTGTATGTACCTTACCTTACCTTACAACCTCACAAAGGTTCTGCACGATGATTTCTCATTTCGCTAAGGTCAAGCTTGTATGTGTTATATATATATATATGTGTGTGTGTGTTTGTATATATGTATGTATATGTATATATATTTGGTTATGCGGGTATACATGTGTAGTTGTATTATTTGTAATTTTTTCAATTTATATTTATTTTTATTTCTTTATTCTTTTGCGACCTACCGTTTTTTCAGACAATAATTATAAAAACAAATCTTTGGTAATTTTTTCCCTTATGCATATATATATATATATATTCTGTATATATTGCGTTTATATTTCGTATATATATACCGTATATATGTTGTATATATTTTTATGGTTCTTTATATATCATCTAGGCATCATTTTGTTTTCCAATTTATATTTACTTGTACTTTTTTATTCGTTTGTGACCATAATATGCATGATTCAGACAATAACTAAAAAACCTTTGGTAATTTTTCCCTTATAAATTGGTGTGCCTCTCTTAAAATTTATTTTTCAATTTATTATTATTATTTTTTATTTTTTATTTTTTTTTTTGTTTATTTCTTTATTTCTTTGTGACATATATATCAATTTGGCATCATCTATTAAATTGATTGTAAACTTCCCTTTTGAGCTTGAATTTGTAGACTCCACTTACAATTTTTGGTTTTTTATCTGTTGGTTTATTTCTTTATGGTTATTTAGGCTGTGACATACGTATATATCACTTAGGCACTTTTTATATGTATATTTATTTTTATTTCTTTATTCATTTGTGACCTGTTCCATAAACAAGCCATTTGAATTTATATTGAAGGTCGGCCAAAGTGCTAAAAGTGTCATTTTCCCATACAAATGTGTTTATCCTCCCACAATTTTTCTTTACTTACTATATATATGTATATGTGTATGTGTGTATGTATGTATATATATATGTATATGTATATATATATATATATATATATATATATATATATATATATTGTTTTTTTTATTTGTCGGTTTATTTCTTTATGGTTATTTAGGCTGTGACATATATATCACTAAGGCACTATTTTGTAATTAATTTTTTCTCAATTTATATTTATATTTATTTTTATTCTTTATTCTTTTGTGACCTGTTTCATAAACAAGCCATTTGAATTTATATTGAATGTCGGCCGAAGTGCTAAAAGTGTCAATTTCCCATACAAATGTTGTTTGCTCTTCCCACAATTTTTTCTATGCTTACTATATGTATATATATATAATATATGTATATGTGTATATGTATATATATATATGTATATATATATGAATATGTATGTATGTATGTTTATTTTTGTAACCTATATATTGCCTTGATCTGTCCTTTCACTCCAGTGTTCCTGAGGATGTCATTAGACGAAAGCGCTTGAGCACCCCTTTGTGTTTCTTTTCCCTTCGTGGTTTTATTCATCATAAATATTTTTCACGTGTCACTTTCGTGAAATAATTTTTCATATATATATATATATATGGTGTGCTTGTAATAATACATTTCTACTCACATTTTATCGTAAATGCTTCATTAGCGGCTATCCTCAATTATAGCCTAGATTGCATTAGTAGTGAGGTAGGATTTCTGAATACAAATCGAATTGTGTAAAAATGGACTTTAATTAAAAACATTCTGTATGGACTAATCATGTTAATTTCTCCTTAAAGGACCGATGCAGAACTTGATCGTGTTATAGCTAGTTTTTGCGACAGCTTTGATGAAAGGCAAATAAATGACAGCGATTTGGTGGCTTTACCGCGCAGCCAACCCAGTGACATGAATACCGAGGTCGAGGTATTGGCTCACATCCGGTCCAACGAATGCCATGTCATCGAGGAACTGATGTAAGATTTTTGTGGTTAAGAACAAAACAATGTATTTTCATTTAATTTATTAAATGGTGGAAAGCATGTTTTAGTACAATTCGGCTTAAAGAACTAGCGTCCATTAAATAAGACGAACATTAATGGAGACATTTTACAGTTATAATTATATATATATACTGTATACACGTAAAACTGTACACAATATAGTTACAATTATATACATACATGAAAAACTTTACACAATATAGTTACAATTATATACATACATGTAAAACTTTACACAATACATCGAGTGTGCACAAATGGGAACCTTTTTTTATCTGTCTGCATACCAATTCATCAGTCATCTCAGTGTCGCAGAAATCGAATAATTTTTTAAAAATTATAAATCCCTTCCCACGTGACATGTGCCGGAGAAATGAAAGACAGTTCATGTCACAAGTATAACTAAAATATCCTTGAAAACGGTAAGGATTCCAGACAATTTCAGGGATGTGTAGCTGTTCGATAAATTGTACAACCACAGGGTCACTCCAGGGCTGAGTGCCGAGTGAATCAAAATAGTACATTCTTTCCCCATTTTTAAAATAGATTGCAAACCAATGAATCCCATCACCCCCAACACTGTCCCTATTGACGATAAGATTACACCAATCTCTCGTAGTTGGCAATTTTAATGCTTCTTTCTTCGCAAACACACTGATAAATTTGGAGCGTGTGACTCGATCACTCTTCATTAACCTCTGGAGTGTATTCGCGTCCATTTTAAAAGTCTGTGACAACGTTCCTGAATCGGTCAAGCTCTATTAGAGCTTGTGATTCGAGGTATACTAGTACACTAATAGGCGCGTCTATAGGGACGGCGAACTCCAATCTGACTAAGATGTTCCCACTTTGTTGTGGACTTAAGTGTGTATTTAAACTAGAAGATAAGTCTGAGGGAAAATCAAATGCGTAAAGGTTAAATTCTTTGAAAACTGTTTCTGCGTTACGCCAAACCCAAGCTCGTCACAGCCACCGGCAATATGGGTTAGATTGCTATAAGCTCTCGCGCAGAGCGGGAAAACAGCATCTGGTGAGTAGTCCGTAACCATAGTTCCGCCCAATGCATCGCCATTTACGTATAGAGTTATATTTTAAGGCCGAAATTCTCGAATTTAAAGGCGGTCTTTTATATTTTCCATTCGTCGAAGCGTGATCCTACATTCCAATTAATATCCTTTTAGGTAAAACTCCCAGGGCCACTTTCTCTAGCTGCTTTGAGGCCAACCCTGCGAGGACCGAGTATAGTTTGATCTGTACTCTGTTAATTGGATATTTTACTGTTGCGTGTATTAAATTTTTGTCAATTTCTACATATTTCGGGGAACTTAATTTCACTCGCAGTACTCGCAGATATGTTTCCATGATGTGAATCACAACGGGCTTTGCGCCCTCTTCTTGATCAGGTTCCAGATTTATTCAGATCTCAGGATTCGTGTGGTTGAGTTTTTGCTTCATATCCACCCCATTCATAAGCAGTTTCTCCTGGAACGTGAAGTCTGAATGCAGACGACCAAAACACTCGTATGTCTTTTTAGAATTTTTAAATTTGTTCTCTATACTACTTTCGTATTTAATCTGATAATAGCCCTCGGCAGTTAAAAAGGTATCCTTCGCCTCTTTTGAAAAGTTGAGGACATTTTCCAGATAGGCTCGTAGGTGATAATAACCCGCTCCTGCCGAGATGTTAACCTGCTTTAAATACACCTCACACTGGCTGAATATGGAGTGTAGAAAGTTGGTTTCAGGGTATGCAGAGTAACTATCATCGCAGTCCGTTCCAGCTGAATGGGTTATACGCAGTTTAGCGTACATGTGCATACAGCTTGAATAAAAAAAGTATTGGCCTGAGCTGGGTATCACGAATTCTATAGGGGCCCTCGGTGAACTAATTGTGTTTAATGGGTTATTTGTAATAAAGTCGCTATGTTCAATAGAAACCTGTGTAAGGGTCATATCAAAGAGGGACAGTTCTGATTTACAATATTGGAGCTACACGGATGGATGAAGCACGCCATTACGAATCAGAAATAGTGCCACCTCTCTCGACAAGTAGTAATCAGCCTATGGTTCGTGAGAGCAGTGTCCTCAGCTTATATCAGTTAAAAAAACGATCAGCCATAGGCTTCATTCGCTTAGAACACTCCTTTTTCGATGTCCTTTTAAGTTTAGCGCCACGTGTTGGTAACCCCTTCTTCCTGACAGCCCTCTTCTTTCCGGCAAAACGCATTTTTCTCTTTGCATCTTTGATGATTTCGTCCCGTACGTTTTAAATGTTTTTTAGAGCTTCATTAGGCTTAGTTCCACCCATTATGTCTTCTACCGCGTTAAAACCTGATTGTTACGCCTCCCTCCTGAGATATCTAGTCCCCCTCTTCAACAATCGGACAGCCGTGCGTAGTATGGTTGAAAAAATGGATCCAAGCCCACTCCCACGCTGATATCTCACCCCTCGATAGACTGTGAAAGGCCTTCGGGTGATTATAACTGAATGCGACGAAAGTGTAGCTTCACTGTTAAGCTCCGATCACCGAATGGGAAATTTTTTCCCGCAATCGTTCTTATATACTGTATATTGAGATATTGTTTAATAGACTAGTCGCAACATTCACATAATGGGGGCTTGTCATATGTAATGCTCAAACTCTTCCCTCTATGGTTGGGAATGTGGGCAATGCGCAGCAGGCACGCCTGGGTGTCCCCAACAAATTGATGCTCCACGATATTGCTGTAAATATAGCACATGTCTGGGGATGGGTAGCTTTCACCCAATTTCTCCAACTTCAACTGATATTTTAAGCTGGACAAGTCATTTTGTGCCTCGTGAAGGTATCTCTTTGGAGGGCTTCACCATATCGACCCTCGGCCACAATTGGGAACAACTCTTTGTATTTAATATTTCTACTAAGCGTTTATTTTAACTTCAAAGTGCGTGCATGCGTGTCTATGTTTACGACTTCTGAAAGTAATTCGTTTGTTAGGTACGACTTTTCAAGACTCTTGTTTAACCCCGTCACACTGTCCGTGGCTCTGTCATAATGACCGATTCCTAGTGTTACATTTGTACTAAAGTACTGTACCTCACCGAACAGGACTGATCGCATAGTATTGTCTAAGTTTATGCCTAATTTTTCACACTCATCGACTCTTCTAAGGATCAGAAATATGATCTATTCATTTTCAAGAGTTAAAAATTTGGTGCTAGCTGGAATTCACAAACACCAACTTCGTACGAATCAGTTCCAACTCACTGGGCCCATGCAGTTCTGTAACAAAGTTGGCCAGAGTGTTGTTAGGATATACAGACACAGAAGAAGAGGAAGGAGTGTGACATAGAAGTTGTTAGGCGCGATGTTGCATACTATTTAAATATCATTATTGCATCAGCTTTCATATAGGTGTTGAAGTTTTCTGGGTATCCTAGCTATTTCACCAGGTACATTTTTCTCTTTCCTGAACCTTTGCTGCCTAAATTTTTTTCAATTTTAAACACATTTTTTCCTAAATTCAAAGACACTTTCTGCAACTCCTCGCGGTAAAAGCCTCCTGCGGTTTCCTCCCAATTCAAATCCTCAACGTAATACATCATTATCTCGCCTAAGGATTTAAAGGTTAGGAACCAGTGCCTGGAGTCTTGCGCAAAAGCTAATAGGATGTTAGGCTTCATAGCGCGTAATTTCGAATTTAAATCGAAGGATGTTATTTTGCCCCTTTACAAGTTCCTAGTCAGGCCTCGTTTAGAATATGCCGTTCAGTTTTGGTGCCCGTACTTGCGTGAGGATATTGATAGGTTAGAAAGGGTTCAACGTCGTGCCACGAAACTAATTCCGTCATTGCGCAACAAGCCTTATGAAGGTAGGATTAAAGAGTTAGACCTGTATTCACTCGAAACTAGGAGATTAAGGGGGGAGCTTATTGAAGTTTTCAAAATCGTTAATAACATCGATAATGTAAATTTTGACAAATTGTTCACTTTCGATACTAGTAATACTCGTAATAACGGATTTAAGTTGCGTGGCAGACGTTTCATTACTAATATCGCTAAAAACTTCTTTACGTTTAAAGTAATTGATAAATGGAATAATCTTCCCGCGCCCGTCGTGAACTCTACCAGCGTTAATGTGTTTAAGAACCGTCTTGACAGACATTTTAAAAATATTAACGTTGTTTAAAATAAAAAAAAAAATTGGCAACAGGAGCTCTGGGGGGGGGGGGGTCGAAGATGAGTCTGTTGACGATTAATGCCAGCTTGTGACATACCAGCGTGTGATGCCAGCAATAAAATAAAAAATAAAAATTAGACTAACACGAACGTAGATGCAGCTCGTATCGCAAACTAACCTACTTTTTGTTTAAATTTACCTACCTTTTTTTTCTCTTATCTCCTTACTTTGCATGTCTGTAACTCTCTTTTCTTGCATGTTTGTAGTTTGCATGGTATGACAGTGAGTTAAGACTGTGTTTGCATGGTTTGTAAGCGTTCTTATTTTACTTCTTTTCATCTTTCACCCCTCGCCTATTTTCTCCGACTCTTTTTCTGACTTGTCGGCAGTGGCCGGCGGATGATGATGGTGTGTCTTTTTTCACTTTTTCTGAATGAATGTTAACCCTCTACTCTTTCCTTTCTCTCGGGCTAACCTTAGAGTGGATCTTAGGGACTTTGTTAGCCTTAACTTCTGTAGATCTGTAGATAACACTAACTTTAAAAATCTCACGTGTCCATCCTTGCTCAAATCCTCTCGCGAATTTATTTCCCAAACGTAATAGCCTTACATAATCATTGATTTTGAAACGTGTAAGGTGTGATGGCGGTGCTCCATCTCTTCTCACATCAGGCTCAGGGCGCGTACCTCTTTCTGAAACTTCGTTAGGTGTTGTGGCAGTTGTTCGTACGGCGGTGTGAACGGTTGTATGACGAGGCCAATGATCCCAGAATGTTTATATATCTGTATTTGTTTTATGGGTAAAATAGCGATGCATGCGTTCCTTTATGGTATGTTGAACTCTTTCAGCTAAATAGGCCTTATGTATAGAATTGCTAGTGTAGTAACTGATATTAAACTCTGTCAGGATGTTCTGAAAAGCGCGGCCTATAAATTCTTTCCCCATATCCGACCAAAAATAGCCAGGAAACCTGTTTACTTTCAACATCAGCGTTTGGTAGCTTTAGCAACTGTTTCAGGCGATTTATTTTTTAGTGGAATTAGCCACAGATATCTAGAGAATACATACATCTATTATGAATAGAAAGTAGCCGTAGCCATCATTATACACTGAATATTTTTGCATGTCTGTTAAATCCGCTTGCCAAATAGAGACAATCGAAGCCACGGTTGTCTTGGCCGTTTCAAACCTTTTTCTCACCGCTTTATGAAGTGTATAAGCATCCTGCTCCAGCAAAAAACTCTCAACATCTTTTTCCCTACTCCATCATTCTAAACACCTCTGTACAGACTATTAACAACGCCATGGGAGGCGGGGTTAGAAATGTCATAATAGCGTTTTCTTAATATGTTACCCATTTGCGTATTTTAGAGACAGGTTGGCCTCTCTTCTTTCTCCTCTTCAGAGATGCTACTTTTGGGGGTGATGGCGTACTCAGTTGTTACACATGCGAGACTTGTTGCAAGTCTTTTAACCTATTCAGATTTCATGTCAATGTTTTGGGGACATGTATTTATTGTAGTCTTGCTTTAATATGCTTCCATTCTGTTGGTGAGGGCCTGTCCCACTTTCTCACCAGATCATAGACAATGTCGACGATATTGGATCCCTGTGCCCTTGTTCTTTCAACAATGCCCTCGCCTGTATCGCTCCACTGTATGACGGAGTCCTCACTCAATAGATTATAAAGACTTAAGCCTTTATTCCTCAATGTATGTGGGAGACTGATTTTTAATACATGCTCGATGTGTTGCGTTCCGCTATTCTTTGGTTGGTCATCTCTAACGTCGGTCCCAGGTCCTATGTCGCCATGCTCATCGTTTCTCGCGTGTGCCTAATAACCACGGAGAGCTCTGTCGGATTCTTATAATCTTCATACTCATGAAGAAATTTCTGTAGAGCCTCTTGGTACAAAATCTTTTTCTCATCAGATGACTTTTCACTGTTTAATAGTGCTAACAATTCGCTTTCCATTCTTTTAAGTCTGCTTTTACGGGGTTCTAGAACCGTGTCTGGTTCTTTGAACTTTGCAGTGAAGAATACATCTCGTGCGGAATCATTATCACTTTCTTTATTATATTAATCTAGTCAGTAAAGGTCCCAAAACTGAAAATAAGATGGGGAAGAATGATCCCCCTCTTTGTACAATAAATGGCTTTTTCTTCCCCACAATTTGACTTTACGAGCGAGCGCACGTATTTTGTTGTTGTAACGACGTAGGCGAGCCTTCTGAGGGGGTTTCATTGGCACATTATATTTTACAACATTAAGACAGATTTCACAGACGCATTTTGAAAAGTCGGAGTCGATATTTTTAACAAAAATTTGTTGCACTGCCCCGGGCAATCGTTTATAGTTTTTCATTCTGGAATATACACCGTTTCAGACTCGTTTGGGAATATATTCGCTCTTCGAAGCACCCTAAACGTGTTTCGCGGGTGAAGGTCACAAAGCAAATATCCGTAACGCTGACTTGTGGTTTCTTTATAAACTTCCAAAAACTCATTACGTTGATTCGGGAACATTTGATTGGCTAATACAACATCTCTACGTTGCGTGAATAAGAATAAATATTGGGTATTTAACGACACATCGCACATGTATCTATTTTTGAAAAGTAGATTCTGATTGATGAAGAATACGCTTATGTTAAGATGGTGGGAGAACACTGTAAATGGCTCTGCAAACGTTTTATCCATTTGCAACATAAGATTTTCAATTACAATGACTGTATGCTCATTTCTCTTTAACGAATTGACGTCATATACACCTCTGTGGAACAAAATATCATCTTGGTACTCGTTGAACACTGATTGATACGTCCAATAGCACCATATTACTTTATGCACAAATTTTGAGAACATCTCCCCCTTATCTTTAATTAATTTAAACATAAACACATTTTTACCACATACTCTAGGGCCAGATATAATACATGTGGAGGAGCTTGTGAACCTGAATATTTCTACAGATTCCATCTCTAACACGTCACTCCCCTAAGTGGGTCATTTACAAAATGTAACAAAATTTAAGTGCTCTTTATATTTTTGTTTTTTTGATTCCACAGAACCGTAAATGACGACGATGTACAGCCCCCCCCTTCATCGATATTACAGATGATCGCGATGACCGCGTAGCTACAGACTCCATCCCCGCTGACGGGCCCTCACCAGCGATACCTGTAGCATGCGACAATTCAAAGCGGAGGCATGATGAACTCTTCACGTCAGGTATAAAGCGTGCCAAGATTGCGCCGGTTGTTAGATCCCCAGTAGTAGAGTACCAACCCTCTAAGTCTTACGACACAACCCCTACAATAGTACCTTCCTCAAATATACCTCCTTATTTCTATTCAATTCCGTTTACTTCCTCCACACCAGCAGCAGCAGCTTCTCGTGCTGTGGAGGAAGGTATAACATTGGAGTTGGTGCGCACCGCTACCCCTACCCCTGCCCTGAATAGAAATCGTCCGTGTTCAGGGTTGACTCTGGATCCCTGTATACCAACAGTGATGGACTGCGACACATAGTTGAACGTATTGTGGAGTTTGCCCTTCAGAACGCCGACGAACGTGAAGTCCGGACGAGGTTGTTCTTCAGGTTCGGTTCAGATGACGGGGATGTAGAAAATTTTTGGTTAGTAATACCATTCAGACGCTTGGCAGATGTAGACATAGAATATATCTTGGGCCGTATAATGCAGTCCTCTCAAAGTAGTACAGCCTTCAATATGGACAACTTCAAAGTAGATATTGACAGAGTATTCCGGGTTGCTGGTCATAGTGCCACACCTTATACTCTTAATTTCAATTCTCCGGTTATTTACAGAAACCATTTAAACGTCGATCGTGGTTGCGGCTTTATAGCAATAGTCTTAGCTCATATGTTCACTGTGCTAAATACAATCGCGTATAATATCTGGCTGACTACGGTTGTGCAGCGTGCCCGAAAACTGGCTTCAGCTTGCAAGCTTGAGTTTGAGTGTAATATGGGTCCGGAAGAACTGAGAAGGATAGAAAAGGAAATGAATGTTCGCATAGTTGTATTTGGAATGGATGATCGTTGTAGGGCTGTGTATGAATTTAAAAGCTGTGTGAGAGATCGTAAGAGACATGTACTTATTTTAGGATTGTCAGGAACATCGTATCTCCCCATCCGTAATATAAGGACTCTCTACGCTAGTAATGATAAAAGTCGAAAATATGGAAGGCATCATGATTTGTGTAAGGGATATCTCGAGTTTGCGATGATATAGTGAAACATTGTAAGGAGTGCTACATGGTATGTGAGCAGTGTAAAAGCCCTAAATGTGAAAGTCGTGTAGTTGAGGCTGAGAAGAGGGGATGTAATGTGTGTAGACGTACACTTTTCAAAAATAAATACCTTGAGCTCCATAAATCATTTGGCACTTGCAGGAAAATGAGAATCTGTGAATGTGGCATGTTTTATATGATGAATAATTGGGGTAAGTTTGTACATAAATGCGATGAAATTCACTGTTCTACATGCCATGAAAAATTTAAGGCGGATGGAGTGAGGCATGTATGTTATATGAAAGATGCTAAGCGTAAAAATAAACCCTATATAACCGTGTACTACGATATAGAAACATACACGAACACTGAAACCAAAGAGGTAATTCCACATTTACTCGTAAGCCAGACTATCTGTGATGAGTGCATGGATGTCGTGTGTGATGAGTGTCACAAATGTGGTAACCGGACAAACGTTTTTGAAACGATTGCACTCGACAGCCCTGTGAAATTCTTTGTATCATATATTGTCAAGTTAGCGGACAAGTTAAAAAAAATGACTGTGTATATTCTTGTACATAACGGTGCAAAATTTTACACACAATTCCTTTATAAGGAATTGCTTGAACACGAGTCATCGGAGATGTTTACAGGCGATCCCTTGAAAACAGACAACAAACTTATACAAATGCAGATAAGAGGTAATGTACAGTTTAAAGACACCATGCTGAAATTAGCCTGGAATTAGCCTGCTGTAAATTAGCCAAGCTACCCAAGGTGAAGGGTGTAGCCGCTGAAGTTTCAAAATGATATTTCCCTTACACATTCCTCACTAACGAAATTTTGAATTACGTAGAACAACCTCCACCCAAACATTACTTTAACTACACCAACATGAGTGATAGTGAACGTGAAGATTTTGACCGCTACTACAACAGTTTTAATGAAACTAGTGCACACAATATAGCTGATGAATGTGAACGTTATTGCGTGAATGATATGCGCGTGCTTAGGGTATGTTTCCAGGCCTTTAGAAGGATGTACATAGCCCGTTTCAAATGCGATCCGCTGCAAATCGCAACCACGATCGCCTCATTATGTTTTACGGTGTACAAGAATAACTTCATGCCTAAAGACACCTTAGCTGTCATTCCCAGAAACAATCCCCGCTGTTGTGGGCACAAGACTATTTACTGGCTCATACACCTACAGCAACAGACGAGGGTATACATAAAACACGCCAGCAACTCGGGGGAAGTACCCATTAAGATCAATGGACGTGTTTTTGGGTTGATGGTGTAAGTGAGGATCCAACCACTGGTGAGAAGACTGTACTCCTTTAACGGCTGTGGTGGCATGGATGCCCACGCCCTGAGTGTGCCGTCACAGGGTACGTCCATGGAAGATCCCCAGCCGACAGGCTCGCATGGACCCGTACCACGATCAAATTATAGGCTCCCAGTTCACTCACAAGATCGTGTGGGAGCATGAGTATGATGCACGGATGGAAACAGATGCCCTGTACCGTGAAGAAATAAGGGCCAGTAAGCGTTCAATGGTGTTGGACCCCCTCAAATGCGGTGGAAGTTTGTTCGGAGGGCGTACAAATCCATTGAAGCTATACCTCCCACCTACGGAGGGCGTGAAACTCCATTAATACGACTTCTGTTCTTTATATCCCTACGTGATGAAGAACAATCCGTACCCCGTAGGTGCGGCTGAAAAACTAGTGGGCCCCGCCATACCAACCATCGAGGAGTTCTCAGCTAACTTGAGTGAGCGCTACTTTGAACTCTCTTTCGTAGAAATGATCCCCCCTCGCGATTTATGAAAGCCGATCTTACCCGTCGTTATAGATTACAAGCTCATGATTCCCCTGTTCGTGAAATGCGCAGAGGAGAACAATGGGGATTGTAATCATTCAACCAATCAGCGTAAGATCAGAGGCGTATATACAAGCCCTGAGCTGGACCTAGCCGTTCGCCAGGGATACAGAATATTGAAGATACATAAGGTGTGGAGGTTTCAGAAGCTACCCAACCTTTTCATGCCATATATAAACGGTTTTTGATGGACAAGGTAGAAGCATCGGGGTATCCGCGAGGAGTTGATACCGAAGATGAAAAAACGGCTTATATTCAGCGTTACCGTGCCCGTGAAGGTATACAGCTTGACCGTTCCCAAATTGTTAAGAATCCTGGCAAGCGCTTTAGTGCAAAGTTGTGCCTAAACAGTCTTTGGGAAAATTTGCCCAGAATACTGGCAAAGGGAACGCTCATTTGGCACAAAGTTATAGTAAAGTCTGGGATTATACCAACGCTCCCGATAAAGAGGTTATGGAGATCGTGAATGTAGGTAATACTTACATAAAAAAGTACATCACTGATCTGGCCACAAATACCTCAGGGGTTACAAACACACCTGTAGCCATCTTCACAACGGCTTACGCCCGCATCAAGCTTTGAGGACTACTGCACTCTCTTGGGCTGAGTGTGCTGTACGTTCACACATATAGCGTAATATTCACAGAGAGGGAGGGTGAATACATGCCTCATATTGGGGAATTCCTCGGAGAGTTAACTGACGAGATCAAAGATGAGTATGGAGGTGGTGCATACGCTGAATCATTTGTATCAACAGGGTCAAAAACGTATGGGGTACGGGTGAGGGTGGGGAGGATATGAAATATATCGTGAAGGCTAGGTGTATCACGCTTAACCATGCGAACCGACGATTCGTTAACTTTGATTCGTTGACGGATCTAGTGTGCTTGGAAGATGAGAGCGACCAGCCACCCAAACTAACTGGGGACCCAAAATTTTCGGGCGTAGAAACTAAGGTGTGTGAAGGAACTTAGGGGCACGAAAGTGTGCCGTAACACCTATAGGAAACGTTACCAGGTGCCTGGTACCTATGATACCGTACCCTTTGGATACCTTAATCCTTGATTGTTTATATATATATATATATATATATATATATATATATATATATGTGTGTGTGTGTGTGTGTGTGTGTGTGTGTGTGTGTGTGTATTGTTAACGATATATTTATTTGTTACATATATTTGTTTCAATTAGGGTTTCATTTTCTCCTTTTTGTGCGTACGTGTGTACACTCCTAAGCTCCGCCCAGTGTGAGCTCGGTCATGTGACTCCTGCTATTACACGTGTGCATATCTCTACTCCGGCGTGCTCAGTTGACCTTTGCAAACCCTGGAGCTCAGACGTGTATTTTCCCACGTAGACGAAAAATAGTGATGGCTACTTTTAATATTGCGTGTTCGACGTTTATGAAGTGGTATTCTGCAAATTTGGAAGATGTGGTGAATGATGAAAGACGACCTACCCCCATCTTCCTTTCAGACTTTTAAGGCTACATTGAATTGGGCGAAGGCACAAGATGTTCAAATGCTCTATGGATTTTCTGGCGAGAGTATTGCCGGATTTCGCTGCACAAACGATGTAATGGACTACATTGTAGGGCTAAACTGTAGAAAAACCTATATATACCGTGAGGTGAAAGGAACAACGCGTGCAGAAGAGAAGCAACGAATATGGATAATGAGACTTGTTGATGAGTGGTGTGACAGGCGGTATTATATCATGCTGCATCATACCGAGTACGCGTACCCTGCGGCTGAGAATGTAAACCTTGTCATCATGGACAAGCTAAAGTACTTTTGCCACTACATTTATATATATCATGACGAGGTTCGCAGTGAGGTTGTGGTTAAAGGCCTGTGTGAGTTTTTGATAGAATTTAGAGACGAGTATCGATTGTTAAACAAAAAGGATAAATACGGTCACATGTTTCTCTCAAATATTGTACCGGATTGCTAATGTGTAGAGAACGTCTAGTGGGCATAAAACTCTAAACTCTAAAACTGAAATTGCCCATGTATCAGAAAATTGCCCGGTATAATGGGTACAAGTACTCGCATGATTCATGCTAGAACAAATCCGTACACGATTCAACAGCTTATGGTGTGACTCGCTCCCCAGACGAGCCAATTCGCACACCCGTAGCTCATAGTTATCTCAGAGTTTGAACCGAGTGGACGTGTACTCCTCGAATACGATGGAACTTCCTTTGAGAAGCATTCTCAATGCCGCGTACGATATGTCCGTGACGAAGTCATTGTGCATGTTCAGGCGTGAAACCGGCACCATTAACTATGTAGTTGAAACGACTTCTAGACAAGCAAACTATGGTAAACGTAATGTTATTTATTTAAGTGTTGAGATGAATAGAGTCTTCGTGATAGTTGAGAAGTGGGGTGAGGACCGTCATAAAATACATACAGGTGTAGGTACAAGAAGAGAACAGATTAATGATGCCCCCTCATATGCCGTTGTTTGTACGTTGTGTATAAATAACGATCAGCCATGCATTGATATACGACTGATGTGGAAGAATGCATCTGATAATAACGTTCTTGTCCCCACACGAAACCGATTCATCCTCGACAGAATGTTTGAAATCGTCGGATTCCGCAAGCTGAAGCCTATATTAGACGCGCGTGTTACGGATATGAATTATTTTCAACAGATCTTGAATACGCATACACCGCTCTGCTCCACGGGTTTATCTAATCTAGGAATGAACAAGGCGAATATGGTCTAGAGGTGAATGTTTATTTAAAAGGTTTAGACTCTTCGAAATATCATGAACTTTGGTACAAAGGGCAGAGCTCGCCTAAACTGTTCACCCTGGATTTGTACCTCTATATAATGAGCAGCTGTCGTTACGACATGGAAGATTATTTCAATTGCCGCTATGTAGTGTGAAGAAGAGATCATGATTGAAAAGCTCGGATCGGTAAGAAAAAACCCTCGATTGGAAATGAATGTTTATAAACTTGTATTTAATAATGTCGTGGTTGCTAACGATACCCTGTTTGTGCGTGCTTGTGATGTATTTTATCCGTGTTTAAAGATAACTTGCCAACTGAATGTAAAGTGGGCACCAAAATAGTATTGAACGATATGAAGGCCATTTACATCGAGTATAGGCGACGTGCACCTTGAGCGGTGAAATAATGTTAAATCATATTTACTGCGTAGTGCAAAGCAATAATGATGTGACTGTAGACGCGATTACTTGCGAGTTTGGTGTTTTAGTTAAGCGCAGTAGAACGAATGTATTTTGATGTATATTTATTTTCAATATAATTAATTATTTAATATAATTGTGGGTATATATATATATATATTTTTTTTCCTCTACTAATATGTTGATGATTATACTCCATCGTTTTGTATATTATTATTTTTTATTTTCAATATATTTATTTATTTAATATCTCTCTCTCTCTCTCGCTATATATATATATATATATATATATACATATATATATATATATATATATATATATTTCTCCTGTACTGTTATATTGATGGTTATACTCCATTGTTTGGTATTATATTATTTTTTATTTTTTTATTATATATATTACTTCGTTCGTATTTCTTATGCTATTATTATTTTTTATTTTATTTTTTTTATCATATATATTCCATCGTTTGTATAGGATTGTATATTTATTTTCTATATATTTCGTGAAATTGATTCCAATAATTCGCCTAAATAAACAAAATGATGTAATGGTGTTTTATTTAATTCTTTTGGTTTTATATATAAACGATATTATTGTTTATTTATATGTATACCAAATGGCTGGTTAGGCCTTTTAAACCGACTAACGAATTTCTAAGCCAACTGTCAAGAATATCTGAAATGCGCAGTCTGGCAGCTGAAAAGTTAGTTAATATATACACCTACCTTCTAGGTCTTCTACGTCAACTGGCGGGTTAAGCCAACTGGCGGATTAAGCCAACTGGCGGATAATGGCAATTAGCGAAAAGCCAACTGTCAAGAATATATGCTTTAATTAAATAAATAGCGCAATCTGGCAACTCAACCCTAATAACGTACATCCGAAGAAGCCATTTACGCCTTCTATGAAGTCTTCTAAGCCAACTGGCGGATTAAGCCAACTGGCTGATTAGGACCTTATAAGACAGCGGGCGCTCGGATGAACTCTGATTATGCGTCTGGCAGGAGCCAGGCGAACACCCCTCGCTTCTTTTTAGGTTAAGGCTTAGATTAGGTTTCCCTTTGGCGGGTGAGGCCGTCCCAACTCTCCCCAAAGAATTTAGGGGAACTCCCCCAGCTTACTGGGGGAGTTCCTCTTCATTGCAGCTTGGGAGCTAACCCCTCCCCCTTGTTGCATAAACCCCTCCCCCGTTGTTGCATAATCTCTTGCAACATTCCCCTTTGCAACATTGATCAACATTTGCACTTGCATTGCACTCTAACCTTTTGCGGTCATACTACTGAGATACACCATAATCTACATATGAAAAATGATGGAAAAACTGGTACCAAATCTCAAGCTAAACCCAATTACCATCCAAACAACGCTTAGAAAAAGGAAAGGCAGAATGTGTAGTGTTCCCAAAATAAAGGCCCGACAAGGAACCTCCTCAATACTGAAGGAAAATAGCTCGGTTGTCATGGGGCAAAGACTTTTAACCAGTTTCCACAGGACCTCAGAAACGTTACAAAGGTCAAAGTTGAAGTTTTCAAGAGAAGACTAGTTGCCTGGCTCAGGACGATACCAGATGAGCCGGGTGTACCTGGCTATGTGCGGTAGAAAGTGTAAGAGAGCAACTCGCTCCTCCACCAAGCCAGGCCAAGAGGCGGGGCTACCAGCTACCAGCTTTACCTTCGTGTGAAAAGAGACCAACACATGGAACGTAAACGAGGTTAACGAAGTATATATATAAATTGTGAATGAACCAGTGTTTCTTTCCAAATTCCAAATAATTCAAGGGATCCCCATAACACTCCTCATCAGACTACTAAAAAGAGAATTTCAGACTCCGGTGGGTGTTTTGGAACATTGTGTCACTTCCTTTTCTCTCACGGCCTTCTCTCTACCCTGACTCTTTTGACTCCATTTCTTAACTCTCTTGACTCAGCTTTCTCACTCTGTGTCTGACTCTCTGGTGATGCGTTGTCTTTTTGATCGAGCAGATTTCATTGTTCCATTCGCGCTTTACATCTGATCTTTAGTTTATTTATGAATGCACCTGCAACTTTAGAGAGAAATTAATACATGATTTTGATAGTTTTTTGAATTTCCCACCTATTCTACAGTATTCATTTAACTTCATTGGCCTATTTTCTGATATTAAATCTCTTACTTACAGTATATAGATCTGGTATTATTTGAAAACTATTTGTCCTTAAGAACATGATTGGGCAAGAATAGAGGTGGGTCTTACGTGACAAAGAAACCTATGCCTGATTGGCTGACCGTGAATACGGATATGAACAAAACGAAACCTGTTGTTCTAGTTCTGGCCCAAACTCAGAATGGGCTCATCTCCAACCTTTTACAATGTATCTATTAAACCTAATTTAGATTTAAACATTATGAATTGTTATTTTATATTCATTAATATATCCCGATTTTACGATCCCAACATTACCTTTCCCTAAAAAAAAATTTAATTCCCAATTAAATTTTAACTACATATAATTATGACATTAAATCCTAAGTTACTGTTAAGTTTACCTAATTTATCTTTAAATATTAAGTTTACCGGTATTATTTGTTTATATTTAAGGTGATCAGACGTACTGATTTGGTCAGTACAATTCAGACTTTCAGACAGAAAACAATGCACTGACTGATTTTTTGGTTTGTACTGATTTTCTACTGTTAAACTAGCGATTTCGTTTATCTAAAGTTATCGATAATAATTATTATCGATAACTTTAGATAAATGAAATGAGGACTTTGTAAGAGTTGTTTTCTTACTAATAACTGATATTATATAATTCAACCACGTTGATTTCGAATAAGGTGTCCATTTTTTCTATCACGTAACGATTTTCTGCAAACTGGAAGGGAAAAATCAACAACATAAATAAATATTATTTTTTTCAATTTATATTAGGTACCTATTTCGCTTTGTTATACTAATTACAAACGCAAACACCTTTAAAAAGAAACAGGACTATTAACGTCAATTACATATTCATCTTTATTTGTCCTGAGTTTTCTTGTGAGATCTATGCCTTTTAGTTTCGAATGTACGCGATGTTCCTTATCTTTTATGTAATAATTCTGGAGTATCCCGTTTCAACATCCAGCACTAATCAGCCATCATGCTGATGTCCCACCTTCTCTGATATCTCTTCTCCATTTCTTTGATGTCTTGGTGAAACCGTTCTCCTTGTTCTTCGCTGAGTGATTCGAGATTCTGGGGGAAGTAATCCAAGAGTGAATGTAAGAAATGTAATTTTAAACTCGTATTACAACCCAACTCTTTAACTTATTTAGCATGTTGTTCACAATGTTTTGGTAATTTGGGTCCTTGTTGTTCCTCAAAAATCTGCTGATAACATACTTGCACGTTACATGAACAAAAATAGCAGTCACTGTTGTGATTTCTAGGATCACACCAGACCATTGGAATCGCAAAAGGTAAAGAATCCTTTTTACCTTTACTCCACAGTCTAAGTTGTTCAACACAAACACTACAAACTTTATGTGGAGCCCATGATTTGTCTTGATCCCCAAGTTTCATTCCGAAGTACGCATAGTATGCTTTCTTGACGAAGTCTGTAATATCTCGCCTTTGTTTTTTCATGGTAAATTTTCCACAAATATAACAGGAAATGTTTGGGTTATTTACACACCCTCTGGTTGCAATAGCGACAAATAAACAAATTTCAAAAGAGAAATATAGTCACCGCGCACCTTTGAATAATAAGGAACTATAACCTCGCACGCACTAGACAGACTGACTCATCTCGTGGCTTGTCAATCACTTAATTTATTTACTAGCGGTGCGTTTCTCGAATGTTCTAGAAGACGCTATAACGTCACTTCTGATCTGGAAGCAGTAGTTTTTAATCAAATTTAATTGAGTCAATTTTAATGAAAATTATTTACAAATGTAATATAAAATATGACATTTTGTGAAAAATTTGTACGTGATGGCGAAAAATGAATATTAGTTTCGAAATCAGAGTGCAAAAATTACTATATAATTGATAAAATATTTCGGACAACAAAACCATCGTAGGCCTGTGTAACTGCACACAGTCAGAAAATAAAAGCTTGTTTTAATACCAATAGGTGGCTGTTGCGCGCATATTTCCATTTTTATTACTTAAGTGTTAATGTGATTCTGTAAACTAGCATTAGTAAAATGTGTTGTGAATGTGATGAGCTAAATATAAGGTTTCGTGATTCTTTTATGTTGTAGAAGTCTATTGTCAGTTGTGTAAATCTGTCAAAAAATGTGGGGGTCAAAGCCTGAAATTGGGTTACAATCTGTTACCTATATTCTATCTGCATTTAACGAGTAGTAATTCAAAATTGATGTTGTTCTGTCTGTACTGATTTTCATTGAAATAAATATTGTCACCTTATTTATATTATGAAACTACGTTAAATTTTTCGTTCGATTAAAAATAAAATAAAATTACCCTTTAAGAAAAATAATTGTTCCGAATAACTCAAATCTCAAATCATCTGGATTAAGGTGAAGGAAGATGGGAGTGCCCTGTACGTATAACACGGCGTTGGTTGCAGCACCTGTGGAAGGTTCCTCCTTCGGTGTCCCAACTCCCAACTTTACGCTGATTTTCTTTCACCTTTCCCCCTCGATTCAAGGGGTTGTAAAGTTTCAGGAGATGTCCCACATGATGGAGAAAACTTTTATTCATACGATGTGACGGATGTAATTCGTCAACTGTAGCCGGATTGCTGACGAAGGGTCGTGAAAAGAAACTTTCCCTTTTCTTTCGTTGTTCACGACGATGATTTCGATGGCACGGAGTGATCACGTTTAGATCTAAAACGAACATGCGGCGATTTCGCATAAAATTTTTCAGAAAGGACACGGTGGTTTCATAATGTTTTTCAAAACATTGGAACTAGTGGTACAGGGTGTTGGGTAGTTTCGTTGTATCGGATGAAGTCCTGCACATATAGAAGTATCCAAACAATGATCAATTGTGGATGATTCCTTTTCCATTTTTCTTGGTCCTTATAAATTTTCTCCACCATAACGCCTCCGTTAAATTCATCGTTGATTATCATCATTTTTGTTGTTTTTGTACAACTTGAGGGTTGTAATATCATTCTGGAGTCCCACGAAATCGAGCACATCACATCTCCACTAGCCAAATTGTTCTTTCACCTTCATTTGCAGATCTTCGTCTTTTCCTCTGATGATAGCACACACTTTTGCTTCAAGCTTTTCCTGTTTTTCTCAGAACTCCACATTTCCCACCCTTGAATCCCTTACGACTAAAGTCTTTTTACCTTTCATTCTATTTTCGCAATTATCATACTTTGACTGAAACCAAGACGCTGCAAATAGAACACAATAACTAGATAACATGTACATTTTAACCTGAGAAATCATAGGTTACATGTTACTTCTACCACTTTGACCTTAATACAGTGGAAATTTGCAGGTATACTACGTAGCATACAAAAATATGTTAGTAAATTACAGCTGGAATCTCTTGACAGCAAACCCCTGCATACTTCCTAAGGCACAAGAATTGATTTATTTGTATTATAGTATGTTCGCACATAAAACCCATATAATTAACTGTCTACCTGTAATATTATTTTTTCACTTACCAAATCAAATAAACATTCAATAAACAGTCATTTAACTTTATTACTGTAGTATCCTTTGTTTACCGTATAATTAGTAATTTCCCAATTCAGTGGTCTACAAATTTTGAAAAAGTTTGTGCTTCGGAGATAAAATGTGTTTCCTATTATGGATTTTTGGGTGCTGAAAACAAATATGACCATAAAAACAGTCGATTGGCTACAGTTTCCAAGAAAATTTAAGTTACACATTTTGCGTATATGTATACCATATATTAGTAACATACCTGTATAATGCAGTCACTTATATTGATTCAACCAGTCGCTTCTTTGCTTGTCTCTTGTATTCAACTTCTGGAGCATCTCTTGTTATTGTCCAGCAGTAGTCTGCTAACAATGATGGACTCCATTTCCCTGGTAGCGTTTCTCCATCGCTGAGATATCCCGGTGGAAACGTTCACCATGTTCATCGCTGACTGCTCTGCAGTTGGCCGGAAAAAATTCCAGGTGCGAATGGAGGAAATGTATCTTTAAAGACATATTGCAGCCCATTTTTTGATAGGACAACAGCAGGTTTTCCACCAGCTCCCTGTAATTGTCAGCTTTGGTATTTCCGAGAAAATTGGTTGCTACTAACCGGAAAGCATTCCACGCTGTCTTCTCCTCACCACCTAGGATACGGTCGAACTCATCTCTAAGAAGCTCGCGGATCTGTGGACCAACAAATACACCCTCCTTGATTTTTGCTTCACTGAGCTTTGGGAATTTACCACCGAGGTACTTAAAAGCTGCCCCCGTTTTATCCATAGCCTTAACAAAATTTTTCATGACACCCAGTTTGATGTGTAAGGGTGGTAACAAAATCTTGCTCGATTTTACAAGTGGAGGATACTGAACATTTTTTGTTCCAGGTTCCAATGAGTGTCGGAGTGGCCAATCTTTCTTGATGTAATGAGAAGTCCTAGCCCGACTATCCCATTCACACAGAAAACAGTAATACTTAGTGTAGCCCGGCTGCAGTCCAAGCACTGATGTTTGTCATAGTTTATGCAGTTCAAAAGTTGCTTCATGTTGTCATGTTTCCTTCATGTAGACTGCATGACCAACTGGAATTGATAGCAATACGTTGCCAACATGCAACAAAACAGCCTTTAGACTCAACTTCGATGAATCAATGAACAGTCTCCACTCATCAGGATTGTGAATAATGTTGAGAGCTGCCATCAGACCATCGATGTCGTTGCAAGCTACAAGGTCACCTTCCATGATGAAGAATGGGACAAAATTTTTTTGACGGTCACGAAACTTACACACTCTAACATTTTCAGCGAGGAGATTCCACTGCTGCAATCTGGAGCCCAACAGCTCTGCCTTACTCTTTGGCAGTTCCAAATCTCTGATAAGGTCGTTTAATTCATTCTGAGTTATCATGTGCGGTTTAGAAGATGTCAAGTTATAAAGAAATTCAGGGTCTTGTGAAGTTGAAGGCTCACAAGTTTCGCAGGTTCCTTCATTCTCCTCGTCCTCTGACTCCAGGGAGAATGAGTGTGTGGGCTCAGGAACGGGTAGTCCTTCGCCGTGAGGTACCGAGCGTATAGCAGAGGGTATATTCGGATGTTGTAAAATCCACTTTTTCTTCTTGCAAATACCTTTCTTGACTGAAGGCACCATGCAGAAGTAACAATTGCTGACATGATCTGTTGGTTCCCTCTACACCATTCGCACTGCAAAAGGCATAGATTTCCTTTTCCGATTCAACCACTGGCGAAGGTTTGTTGCACAAGTATTGCAGCATATGTGTGGGGCCCAGCTCTTGTCCTGATCTCCAATCTTACAGTCAAAACAAAGGTGATAGGCTTTCCTAATCACGGCGGTTATAGCACGCTTTTGTGATGCAAAAGTCAATTCTCCACAAACATAACAGAAGTTATCTACTCACGCAATTACGAGGCATCTTTGTTCAAATTAGGCTGAAAAAAATTCAGTTTCAAAAGCAAACACTAAACAGAGTTTGACAAGGGTGCACTGTATGACTTCCGCGAATGAACTGATGCTTTGGCGTAATATGTAGACGCCTGTGACACATCGACGCTTTGACTCTACTGCGCATGCGGGTAGTTATATTTTTTTTATTTTAATAAATTAATGTAATTACATTGCATTTTAATAATTTTAAATTAGGTAAAGTTAAGTTAGGTTAGTATTCCATTTATATTAATATCAAAAACATTATGGGAAGCAATATGTTAAAATGATCTAATCTATTTTTTAATAAATAATTTACAAATACATAATGTAATAGATAAATTTAAAATTACATTTTATTGTATATATATACAGGGGTTGGGCAAAATAATATGAACACCTTGATAAATGGCGGTTTTTATTCTTAATATGGAGTTGGTCCTCCCTTAGTGGCAATAACAGCTGCAATGCGTCGGGGAATTGATTCATACAGCTTTTGGACAGTTTTTAACGACCCCAGCGGTGTGGATTGGTGCATTATCATCCTGGAAGACGGCGCCGCCATTGGGAAACAGCGTTTGGACCATGGGATGGACCTGGTCAGCCAATATTGACAGATAGACCTGGGCGTTAACCCTACCATGCAGTACTACAGCTGGGCCAAGAGTATTCCACAATATTGCTGCCCAAACCCATCACAGATCCGCCTCCATGCTTAACGGTTGGGGTCAGGCAGTCGGGGTCATAAGCATCTTTAGGCTGTCTCCAGACGTAAACTCGACCGGAACATGGAAATAGCGTAAAGGAGGATTCGTCGGAGTAGACTACATTCTTCCACCGGTCCAGTGACCAATTCTTATGGTCATTACACCATTTTCTGCGCCGCTCAATGTTGATGTGCGAAAGGAAGGGTTGGCAATTGCAGCCCTCCCATGGTAACCAACTCCATGGAGCTCGCGACGTACAGTTCTGGTCGATACCGGGCTTGCAAGATGCTGGTTAAGCACTGCAGTCCACTTTTGGAGCTGTGGTCTTATGGTTCTTTGTCACAATGCGCTTTAGCACCCGGCGGTCTCGATCACACAGCTTCTTCTTGCGTCCACTATTGCATTTGTCGGTGCTTGTCTCTCCATGGTTTTGGTATGCAGACATGACCATAGAGACAGTTCCTCTGGATACATTGAACATCTGAGCTGTTTTCGTCACCGAGCACCAGCCATCCGCGTTCCGACAATTTGCCCTTTGGAAGTCTGACAGGTCTTTCATAACTGCTTAATTCATAATTCACTCAGATCTGTAAAACAACATGAGGGTTATAACATGACGTTACACTCTCTGTTACGCATTTAAATAGGTTTGCCAGTCATTTGACCATTTACTTTGTGTCTGAGCAGTCCGTAAAGATAACCGGTGAAATTGGCGGGTGTTCATATTATTTTGTCTAACCCCTGTATATATATATGTATATATTTACATTAATTTATTAAAATAAAAAATATAACTACGCGCATTCGCAGTAGAGTCAATGCGTCGATGTGTCACAGGCCTCTACATACTAACTGGACAGATGCAGTCCAGTTAGTAGGGTGCAGGGTTGCCTGATATCTTTAAAATAGAGCCAATTTTAGGCATCATTTTTGTATTCAGTGACCCAAAATTAGTAAAGATTGAATACTTTTATTTCCGAGGCATTTTGGCTGTAGACCAGTGTTACTAAATAATTCCAACCTTTTTCTTACTATTGTTTTCTTTTGAGTGTTCTACTTTGTATCAATTCTTAGTCCGGCACTAGAACCTCTTGAATGCAAAACGTATCGTGGTTCTGGTGCTCTAGTTTGTTCCACTTCTACGGGGTTTTCTCGAGGTCGTGGCCTGGTTGGTAGCCAATTGTACCATGCTGGGTAAGCGTGTGATTCGTCGTTAGTGAGAGTCTCTGCGGTTTCAGTCGTATTTTAAGCCTCCTCCATCAAAGGATCTTCTATTACCGGAAATGTCACCTTTGGTAAAATGGTTTTCTTTATTCGATTTATGTGGACGGTCTGAATTTTCTGATCAGTATATATGCTTTTGATTTGCACGTCTCGAGGGCTCAGCACTTGGGTTGCTCGATGAGGCCCCTTCCATCGGACGTTCAATTTTATCATATTTGGCCCATTTTTGGTTTCATATCGTACCAGAACTATGTCACCTTCCAGAATCTCCGAAGTATGCTGGCGCCTATTATAATACCTATCGGTTTCTTCGTGAGCTTCTTCGGAATTCCTTTGCACCTGTTGAAAAACATGGTTCAATCGTGTTCGTTCTTCTGCCGAAAAACTATCCACTGGAGTAATCCAGAACTCGATTTTGGAGCAAACCGGAAAATGGCAGATTACAATCACGCCCATGAAACAAGTAAAACGGTATGTCCTTGATTGACCGTTGGTACGAAGTATTCAAGGACAAAATGACGCACTTCAGCTGTAGGTCCCATGAGTGGGGGTCTCCTTTGGTTAAAAAGTGGAGTTTCTCCTTTATACTTCCATTAAATCGTTCTGTGATCCCGTTGGAGCGGGTGATATGCAAATATTTCCATACATCTTAGAAAAGTACGTTTTCTGTTTTTGTTTCCGAACCACGATCACTCACTTCATCCATACATTCCATTTCTACAGATATATGACAACAACAAGAGGAATTGCGTTTATATATCATGTAAAATAAACTACACTTACTAGTATGTACTTGTTACCCAAATGAGTTGGAGTAAGTTCACCAATTAGGTCGAGCCCCACGCGTTCTAAGGGCCAACTAATACATGGAAATTTGCATAATGGGGCCGTATTTAATCTCCCCTCCTTTCTTTTCTGAGAAGTGTAGCACGTTTGACAGTACTTTTTGATAGTAGTAGCATGATTAGGCCAATAGAAACACTCCCTACTCGAAACAAAGTTCTTACAAAGCCCGCGTGAATACTTAATTTAGAATCGTGTGACAATTTCAGTGATTCTCCTATTAGACTTCCTGGCAACACGAGACGCTGACGAGGCGCTTTTAGTTTGTCACCGTCGAGGTGCGTCATATAAAATAAACAACCTTTATCTAAGACAAAGTTTTCTAACGTGGTACAGGGTGGTGGTATTGCAACATTTTCTCCTTCCAAATACGATATTATATTAGCCGAACGAGGTTCTACTAACTGTTTTTCGCGCACGGTTTGACTCAAGAATACTTTACTGGTGTCAATGTTTTGTTTGTTTCGAGCCTTCTTGACTTTTCCCGGTCCCCAATGTGTGTAACTACGTTTGGAAAGGATTTCACAACAGGGCGTCAGAGACGCGAGTCTCCTTCCCTGACTTATACCTTATGTCTAAACATTATTCGAACAAGAGTAGAGCCCATCTCGTAATTCGAGGAGCGTTATTTCGGTATTGGAAAATATAACGGAGTGGGGCATGATCGGTGAGGACGGTGAAATGTCCTAATTAGAGGAAGACCGCCAGTATCAATTTCAAGCACAGCATTTTCTATTAGGCCTATTTTTTTATGCAGGAAGGAGTGGCAAAAGCGCCCCTCCCATAGAAGAAGAACAGAGCAAAAACCAAGGTCCAGGTTACTGTATAATTCACCTGGGCCCCATGTAACTTTCGAGAAAAATATGAAACAGGTTTTTTGTTCCATCAATATTTTGCATTAATACGCCACCAATTGCGTGATTAGAAGCGTCCGTGTGAGTCGAAAACGGTTCATGAATATCGAGATAAATCGGAATTGGCGCCTTTATGAGGCTCGTTTTAAATTGATTAAATACAGTTTGGTATTCCTTTGTCCACTTAAATTTAACACATTTCCGAGTAAGGTTCGTCAAATGGACAGCTACCAGGGAGAAATTCTCTATGAAACGCCTGTAGTAGTCTACCATTCCTAAGAACTGTCTAACTTCTCTGATCTTAGTCGGAACTGGAAATGAGTCAATCACGGAAACTTTATCAGGGTCCAGATGTACTCCCTCTGCGTCCACTTTATAGCCTAAATATTTATTCACTGGTTTAGCGAACTGGCATTTTTGTAAACTTAACTTTAATCCCGCTTCACGCACTAAACCGCGTATTTCCGCGATATGGTCCAGATGTTCTTCAAAAGTCTTTGAATAGATCACTACATTATCAATGTATGCCAAAGCATACTTTCCCAATGCCACGATCAACATGTCATTAATAGCATGTTGAAATGTAAATGGGGCCGATGTTAGTCTGAATATCATACGGAAGAAACGATATACTACCGAATGAGATCATAAATGCGGTCTTATCATGGTCTTTTTCGTCGATCTTAATTTGCCATTAACTCGTCTTAGCATCTAACGTGGTAAAGAACGCTCTACCTAGTAATGTTTCAAGGGTCTCGTCAATACGCAGTATGCGGTAAGGGGAACTGTTCCTTTCGTGTTATTCTATTTGAATTACGGTAGTTAACGCAAAAACGTCAACTACCGTCAGGTTTATTAACTAACAACACACGACTCTGCCAAGGGTTTCTGTAAAGTTCGATAACATCCTGGTCTAACATATTCTTAAGTTGTTCCACAGTCGCGTCTTTAATCGTCTGTGGGAGTCTCCATTGATTAGTCCTAACTGGAGGAAGACCGCCGGTATCAATTTCAAGCACAGCATTTTCATTAGGCCTCTTTTTTAATGCAGGAAGGAGGGGCCAAAGGCAAATGCCCGCTAAAGCGCCCCTCCCATAGAAGAAGAACAGAGCCAAAATCAAGGTACAGGGTTTTCGAGATGCCTACACACTCTGCATTTGAAAGATGGGAGGTCATAGACAGGAGGAAAGATGGATTGAGGAAGATTGTTCCAGAAAAGGATTGAGAAAGTGTAGAAAGTCTAGTACTGTGTGCTCTCCTTAAAGGAGGAGGCATGCAGTTAGAGAGTTCAGAAGAGCAATGTCCGTTATGTTAACGATAGTAAAGAGAGAGTGAGGCAAAATTGCGGCGAAGAGAGAGAGATTGAAGACAATCAGTAAGAGGCGGGGAATTGATGAGACGAAAAGCCTATGATTCCACCCTGTCAAGTACGGCTGTGTGAGTTGAACGACCCCAAACATGAGAAGCATACTCCATACAGGGGCGAACAAGACCCCTGTACAGAGACAACTGAGTGAGGGTGAGGAAACCGCGGATGCGGTAGAGCACACCTATCCTCTTAGAAGCTGTTTTAGAAAGAGAGTATATGTGAACTTTCCAAGAAAGCGCACGAGAAAAGGAAACGCCAAGAATGTTAACAGAAGAGGAAGGATTCAGTTGTGTTTTCTTGAAGGTAAGGGGATAATCGTGTGGAAGATTGTGACGAGTAGACAGATGGAGGAACTGAGTTTTTGAGGCATTGAAAGCCACAAGGTTTTCTCTGTCCCATTCAGATATAGCAGAACGATCAGAGGTCAGGTTGCCTCCATAGCCGCCTCACACGAATCATGAAGCAACTGCTGTGAGGAACGCTTTAGAAAGCAGATGGAGAAGTGAAGAGTGGAATCATCGGCATAAGAGTGAATAGGATAGGAAGTGCGAATTAAAAGATCGTTAATAAATAAAAGGAAAAGAGTGGGTGACAGTACAGAACCCTGAGGAACACCACTGTTAATAGCTTTAGGAGAAGAACAGTGGCCATCTACAACTGCAGCTATAGATCGGCCAGAAAGGAAATTAGAGATGAAGGCACAGATAGAAGGATAGAAACCGAAAGAGGGTAGTTTCGAAATTAAAGATTTGTGCCAGACTTTTTTTTTTTATTACACCAACGTTTCTGAATACACTGATTCCATCAACAGGACAGAAAACAGAGAACATAACCAATTAAAATAAATATAACATATATACAGTATATATATGATATATATATGTATATATATATATATATATATATATATATATATATATATATATATATATTAGGGTGACAATAAAAATCGAAAGTTGGAGTTTTTTATTGGCCATTTGTTCAATGCTGCTACTACATGAGAAAACAATGTACTGTAAATATTAGGTCATTCAGATAATATTTAAGGGTGTCTGAAGTGAGGTAAATAATTCTCCTTATTCATAATATTTTTTTAATTACTTATTACGATTGGAGTACGCCTGCACTTAAACTTTATGAACTAAAACTAACGTTTATTTACATTAATTAAAAAAAATATTAATTATTTTTACTAGGTAATGAACAATTAATTTGTGTTATAAGGAGAATTATTTACCTCACTTGAGACACCCTTAAATATCATCTGAATGACCTAATATTTACAGTACATTGTTTTCTCATGTGGTAGCAGCATTGAACAAATGGCCAATAAAAAACTCCAACTTTCGATTTTTATTGTCAGCCTAATATATATATATATATATATATATATATATATATATATATATATATATATATATATATATACACAGTGTATATATGTATATACAGAGGCGGATTAAGACACCTCGGGGCGCCGGGGCAATGAAGAATATGGGGGCCCTTTTCTGTAGCTTTTTATTAACAATACATGTACATGTGCAGTACATAGTACATTTATACTAATTATATGTATGGTGCATTGGTGCTTAGGCTAATTGAGAAACTAATTTAAAAGAACCTTAACACAGTGTATTTTGCAGTTTGCCAAAACCAAAGAGTATTAAACAAACTTTACTTTAGTGCCTATAAAACATAAAATAAAACATGGAATTTGTTAGTTTGTGTACTCTGTCATACGTAATCAAAGAAGTTTGCGAAATCTCGAATTATATCATCGAAACTCAGTTGATTAGGAGGCCCCTCAAGCATGGGAGCCTGAGGCTTCAGCCTCAATCGCCTCAGTGAGAATCCGCCACTATATATATATATATATATAACCAACAAACGTAAATTGACAAAAAACCCAAGCAATAAAAACTGGAAAATCACAAGTTGAAAAGTATAAAGTTAAACCTTAAGTAAATCGCAGGAGATGTATCGATGATTCGTCAGAATTAAAAACTGGTTTTAGTTTGTAAAAAATAAAAGATTCCACGATTTTGAGTTTTAGATCAGAACTGCCGCCAGCGACTATATATTGAAATGTGACTGGGAAATTGGTTAGTTTTTGTTGTAAGCATGATTACGTATGTGAGAAGAGGATGGTTTGCTGATGGGTTGATTTCTATGGACTGATTTACTTCGAAGATCATAAATACATGATTTTAAATGACTTTTAGATTTCCATTTATAATATTTATAATACGACAGTATATCTGGCGAACAGGGGATGGTCACCAGTTGAACTATTGAACAAGCAAAACGTTACTTAACTTCGTTGATCGAAATACGAAGAATTACTGCGACGTGGACACAAAGGAGCCTCCCCTCCCCTCCCCATTTCTCAACAAACGAGGGAAGAGTCCCGGAAAAAGTTCGTCTCAGCTCTATCAGAATGTTGAAAAGCGATTGACGAATTTGGACTAAAATGCAATTCGTTGAAACTTACTTCGAATTGTTCCATCATACAGTGAAAAGCAAAAGTTTCACCGAAATCCCGAAAGGTGGATGACCAAGAGTCGCTTCTAGGACAAAATCCCCCCGTGGACAAAATCCCCTCGTGGACAAAATCCCCTCGCGGACAAAATCCCCCCGGACACAACCCACCCGGACACAATCCCCCCGCGGACAAAATCCCCTAAGGCTTTATTAAAAAAATAAGAATACGACTGACTTTATTAAAGTTTTAACAAAAATATCACGACTTAACCTAACCAATCGTCAAGGGCGTACAATTACCTAACAGGGCAAACAAATAAGAATACGACTGACTTTATTGAAGAAGAAAAATTAAAAACACAAAGTCAAACAAAATTCAAAATTTAAAAAGACAAATTAAAAGCAATTCCCTTAAGAAAATCAAAAATAGACCTGTTGTTATAGTCTTGTACAATTTTCAAAATGCGAGAAGAAGAAGACTTATACTTCTTCCTTTGCGGTTCTGTCGGCAAGCCAGCGATAATTTGAGAAATAAATGCCTGTTGGTATATATATATATATTTCTTGCCCTAAAACTTTTAAAAATTTCCATATGTTTGGATGCGAGCATCCTGTTAGAGATGCAAAGCGTCTATGCCAGCCTTCGACAGAGTTATTTGTACGTGGAAGTTCTGTAATTGTTCTTGAGTACATATTCCAAATAGAAATGCTAAAAGTGGGTTCTCTTCGTCCTCGTCGGCATGGCCTTCCAATATAATTATCTTCAAAATAATCGAGAATTGGCAAACCTTCCACTGGTATAAAATCGTATAATTGTTCAAAAGCATCAACAACTTTTTCTGGAGGCACAAAAGCTAGAGCAGGTATCATTCGAATTTTTAAGGCAAAATCATTGTCATCTTCATATTTTTTCTGTAATCCGTGTTTCTGTAATCCGTTTCTGTAAGCCTCTTTTCTTATTCTTATTCTTATTCTTATTGTGTTTTTAATTTTTCTTCTTTATAAAGTCAGTCGTATTCTTCTTTTTTTAATAAAGCCTTAGGGGGATTTTGTCCGCGGGGGGATTGTGTCCGGGGGGGGTTGTGTCCGGGGGGATTTTGTCCATGGGGGATTTTGTCCGCGAGGGGATTTTGTCCACGGGGGGATTTTGTCCTGATACCCCAAGAGTCACAGAGATATGCAAGAAGATCGCCAGTAGAGCGTCCCTTCCGGAATTCATACTGACGATCTGAAAGAAAATTGTATGAAAAGTGTTTAAGAATCTTCCTATTAAGGATAGATTCAAAAACTTTGGAAAGGCAAGAAATCAAAGAAATTGGACGATAGTTGGATGGTTAAGGGCAGTCACCCTTCTTTGGGACAGGCTGACTGAAAGCGAACTTCCGGCAGGAAGGAAAAGTACCAGATGAAAGACAAAGACGAAAGAGTTTGCCTAGGCAGGGTGTCAGCACAGAAGCACAGTTCTTAAGAATAAAAGGAGGAACACCATCAGGACCATACGCCTTCCTAGAGTTGAGCTCAGATAGAGAAGAAAAAAACATCTTTAGAAGAGATTCTAATTTCAGACATAATAAAGTCAGAAGGGGTAGGAGATGGAAGAACAGCACCGGAATCGTCCAGGGTTTAATTGGAGGCGAAAGTTTGAACGAAGAGTTCAGCTTTGTCAGGAGAAGAGACGGCAACTTTGCCGTTGGAATGGAAAAGAGGAGGGAAAGAAGAGGAAGTAAAGTTCTTGAAAAGATTCTTAGCTAGATGCCAGAAAGAACGAGAAGAATTAGAATTGGATAGATTTTCACATTTTTGTCAGATGAAAGAAGTTTTGGCGAGTTACGTCTCGGTTTTGACGTAAACAATTCATTAATTTATATCTATGATCGGTTTCTAAATGTGAAATTAATTCCTCTAAATCTCGGTGTTCGAACTCTGGTTCGTTTTCAACTTCCTTTACCATAGTCTGCAGTTCTCCAAGTATATCGCTCTGGGTTAAAATTATATCTTTTTTCAAACAATTCACCACTGAAATGGGAACTAGGCCATTTTCGGGTGGTACTAGAGCAGTAGCAATTCTTAGTCCCAACTTGTCTACCGTATTGTCATTATTTATTATTTACAAAGATAAAATCGATTGTTCGAATGAATCACGTTAGCTTTCCCAAAATAAATCGCACCACTATTCACCGGGATTGTTAATTTCATGTTAGTTAATTTTACTTTAATACTGAAGGAATTGTTAACATGTTCCTTATTTCTTATGAATGAATTAAAATTACTATCGTCAATCATATTACAAATAGGATTTTTACTCGCACCAATTACACTGCACAACACAATTTCTGTCGTTTGCACAAATTCTGCTGATTTATATGTATTTTGATAAGCTGATTACGAATGTTATTATTTTTTCTCTAACACCCACCATTTTTCCAGAAAACTAATGTTAATATTCCACAAAAATTATCTAAATTACAGTATATCAAACGCCTGCTAAGCAAAGTAACAGCCCTACGGCTATTGATCATTATTGTGACACGTGTTGCTCACTGATTGGTTATTCGAAATGTTGTGTTGTTCTGTGATTCGTCTAAAGGTGGTCAGGTGATTTCACAGTGGCTGCCAAGTGGAAAATTGTTATTTTCTTTCATTGTTTCAGGTGCTCTGTTGATGTTTGGTGTTAAGGTACTTTTCTGTTGGATCTACTTTGTTTATTAACTTCTTTTGTCGAAAACATTCCTTGCTTTCGCATTTTAACTTCAATAATATGTAGAAAATGTGTAACCAGTGCCAATTTATTTTGTTATGTGTGTGGCGAACTAACATTGAAATCCCCAAAACAAACATTTACCCCTCTGGTTAAAAAGGCATATGAATTATATTTTGGACGCAAAGTGGGTGATCAGGGCAGAAGCTGGGCTATCCACATATGTTACAATTCGTGTGCAGGGAGCTTAAGAGCGTGATTACGAGGTTCACGTCCATCAATGCCGTTTGCTGTCCCTGTGGTCTGGAGAGAGCCAACAATCATGTTAGTGACTGCTACTTTTGTTCAACAAATATACGAGGTTTCTCTTCGAAATCCAAACATGCAATACGATACCCAAACCTGCCATCAGCTATGCGACCAGTTCCTCACGATGAAACCATGCCAGTTCCTAAGCCACCAAAAGATTGGACTTTGGACGAGGAATATTGCCACTCCGAAATTGAAATTGAACCACAAGCAGCCAGTGAGCTTGCAGATCCAGAATTTCTACCATCCACATCATCGTCACCTCACCTTATTACACAGGCAGAACTGAATGATCTCGTGAGAGATTTGAATCTTTCGAAAAATCAGGCTGAACTTCTAGGATCTAGGATCTAGGATTTAGAAAAGGGCAACAACATAACTTCATGTAGAAAGCGTCAGAATGATTTCATTACCTTTTTTTCTACAAGTGGTGGTATTGTGTTTTGTAATGATGTAGACAATTTAATGGAGTCTTTGGGGCATCAACACGAGCCGGAGGAATGGCGTCTCTTCAGTGATTCCTGCAAATTAACTTTGAAGGCAGTGCTTCTACACAACGGAAATACTTATCCTTTTGTCCCAATTGCACATGCGGTCCACATAAAAGAAACATATGAGAATATGCGTATTTTACTTAGATCCATTAACTATAATAAATATAAGTAGAATATTTGTGGTGATTTAAAAGTTATAGGCCTTCTTGGAATGCAGCAAGGGTACACAAAATATTGCTGCTTTTTATGCGAGTGGGACAGTCGCGCTAAAGACCGCCATTTTGTCTGTAAAGATTGGCCTGCCAGGATGAGTTTTGTTCCAGGACAGACAAATATTTCCAATGAGCCTTTAGTAGATCCAAAAAAGTGTTATTGCCACCACTTCACATCAAACTAGGCTTGATGAAAAATTTTGTGAAAGCTATGGACAAGAGTGAGGCGTTTATTTATTTATTTGAAGCTAAAATCAGAGAAGGAATTTTTGTTGGCCCACAAATAAGGAAAGTTATGAAGGATACCAATTTTGACAGCAAATTAAATGAGGTAGAAAAAGCAGCATGGGTGACCTTCAAATCGGTTTGTTCAAATTTCCTTGGTAAAGTCAATTCTGACGATTATGTTACTGTGGTGAATGAGATGTTAAGGTGCTATAAATCTATGGGTTGTAATATGACCTTGAAGGTGCATTTCCTTGACTCTCATTTAGATTTCTTTCCAACCAATTTGGGCGCAGTTAGCGACGAGCACGGCGAAAGATTCCATCAGGAGATAGCCATTATGCAAAAGCGGTTCCAGGGAAGGTGGAATTCCAGTATGTTGGCTGAATATTGCTGGTTTCTCATTAGGGAAACTCCCGAGAGTATGTACAAACGAAAAACTTCAGCAAAAAGATTTTAATTGTTGTTCTGATCTTGTAATAATTATGTTGAGTTATTCAATATATTCTAATCTGTATATAAGAATTTTATTACACGTCCCTTCAAAACGGTGGGTGATATAGGTATTCTGACATCAGATTTAAACTCAACGCATCCAAATTTATAAAAGTCACTTCGTTTCGTTTAAAGGACAGAAAAGGTTTGTAATTTTGTCGTGCATTGTTATCAGTTAGTTGACCTCAGTTTTTTATAAAATAAATATTTGAATTTACTCGATTTAGGAAGTCAGTACCAATTAAAAATTTTCCTGGAAACAAATTAACGTCCGCCACAATAAATCTGTGAAATAACTGTTCTCTCCAATTGTAAATTTTAACGTTAAAGTGTCAAAATTTTCGATAGGCTCCTCCAATGAAACGCTCATCACAATTGAGTGATACGATTTAAGTTCAGGATAAAATTTTGATATTAAATGTTCAGCCAACTCGGACTTACTGTAATTAAATTAATCGATAAACACGACAAACAACTTGTTATTTATGCGCAGTTTTACTGCCGGAATACAGTTCTCACGGTACTTGTAGGTTATCTCCCCCCCACCAATTTTGACAGAATATTTTCGTTAAAACTAACGAAAATATCACGACTTAACCTAACCAATTATCAAGGGCGTACAGTTGATCTATTAGTAAATAGTAAATACTATTCCAGAAACAAACAAGGATATAATTAATAATAGATCAACTGTACACCCTTTATAATTGGTTAGGTTAAGTCGTGATATTTTCGTTAGTTTTAACGAAAATATTCTGTCAAAATTGGTTGTGGGGAGATAACCTACAAGTACCGTTCTCACTTACTGACGATTCATTTGGGTGGCTAACGTGGCCTACTAGTATTTTGGATTCTGTTCGGGCTTACCATAATTATTCTGAAGTGCTACTTCTGGTGTCTTAAACGAGTTCGTAGAATTCCTATCGAGTTCCCTAGATACACT
The DNA here is from genome assembly GCA_023014485.1 of Bathynomus jamesi. NCBI lineage: Eukaryota > Metazoa > Arthropoda > Malacostraca > Isopoda > Cirolanidae > Bathynomus > Bathynomus jamesi. The sequence goes on along the minus strand of JAJOZX010003200.1, from coordinate 36,701 downwards.
TCTTTGTTCTGGGTTCGAACCAGGGTTCGAGTTATTATTCCTTTTCGTATGTTTTAACCTCTCCCGACAATCCTTTCGTTGGTGTCTGGGATGTGCACACTAGGAACATACATTACCTGGTGATTTGTACACGCATTCAGATGTCGCATGCGTGTCAGTTCCACAAAACGCGCAGATTACAGAGGAACGATCATTCTGCGTTTGAAAACTAGGTCTCGGCTTATTCTCGGTCTCTAGTCGTGTATCCTTGCTATTAGGTCTCATTTAACCCTTTACTGCTCAAATATTTTGTAGGGTTAAGTTATGAATTCGTGTATTTGAAAGGTTAAAAATTTGTCCTTTTGGGCAGTAAAGGGTTAAGATTGTTTTTCCTCGTTTAAATTCAATGACCTTATCCTCTCCGTTACCTTCGAAGTCTCCTCTTCCAGTTTTTCCACTCTCTTCGCCATTGCAACCGCTTCGTCCATTGATTTAAATTCGTGTGACCAGTGCAGTTTTAATATTAAAACGAAGATCAGCCAGAAATACCGGTAGTAGCAGTGAATTACAGCTTTCCGTGATGATGTTTTGGCCTATTTTCATTAAATCCCTTCCCAACGTTTCAATTTTTATCAAAAAATCATTAATGCTACGCTGAATCGGAAAATTATCAATAACAACTTTAAACCTAGAATAGCTATTTAAATCAGTCTGGGTAGACAAATAATCTTCAATCCGGACTTCGCTAACAATTGTACTATGGCCAACTTTGTCCTCATCGTTCTAGTTTTCTACGACACTGCGTTTGTCAAATTTTCGAAGAATTTGACGATATATGAACTGACCTTTGGTTAACTTGGACAACGAACCCAATAACATGGATTGGAAATTCATTCTTGTCTGCGACTATAGTTTTAATTAACACACAAATAAAGAAAATAAATTCACACACACCTATTTTTATTACCTCAACTTTAATATGCCAAGGAAAAATAACCTAATCACGTGAATATTACAGGTAGTTTTTGGATGTAATTTTCCCAGTTTTTATCAATTCTACCGAAGTTCAGTATTTATCAATTTAAATGATCAGTTATTTTGGCCTATTTAACCCTTTCACTGTTTTGAGAGCCACATGTGGCTCTCAGTGTTTCCTGTGACACGTTTGAGGGCCATATGTGGCTCTCAAAACGCATTTAAAATAAAGGATTGTAACTCTCGTGAACGTATGAATTATACTCTGTTGAGACTAGTAAACGTATGAAACAAGTCAGGCTTCCAGGGGAGAGCCATATGTGGTCCTCACAACTCAGGAAAATCAAATGAAGCTGTGGTATCAATATTTATTGCTATAATGCTAACAAAAAAGAACTGAACTTGTGGTATGAATATTTCTTGATATAATGGTACAAGAAAAAGAAATTATGAAATGATACTTTCCTTTTAGTAAATGAACATGAACTTTAGTATAAAAAACGAAAACCTTAGCTTCTTATATTTGAGAAAAAAATGATAAAGATAAACAATTTGAAAAAAAATTTATGAGCAATTCCTGTATTTATTTTAGACTTTATGAGCTGCATTGAAACAATTCAAGCAAAAAGCCTTCTCGCATTCCATGCATTCTGTAGCCACTCTTTTTACTTTATTTTGCACCTCGTTTCTAGGCAAAGTTTTAGACAGTTCTTTATAACAACCAGTGCAACGTTTACGAACAATTTTCCCATCTTCTTTCCTGGGTATTGTTACTAGTTCATGTTTTTTATTTTTCCCCTTATCAGTTTTGTCTGCAATATCTCCAAAACAAGCTAGTGCAACTGACTGTGTGCATTCAGCGAGTGCTATCTTCTTTCCTTTGTTGTAGTAATTATTGTAAATTATCCAGGTGTTCAACAAAGCTATGCTGAGAAGCTGAAAGGCAACCTTTCTGTACCATTTTACACTCTTTCTTGCAGGAGAATAATATTCAATCATTTGATCGGATAGATCGATACCACCTTTCACTCTATTATAGTCTACTATAATACAAGGCTTTGAAACATTTTCACCAGATTTGTTCTTTTTAGCTGTTTCTACATAGTTAGCACCATGAAATGTTGAGATCATAAAGACCTCTCGTTTGTCTTGTACTTCATAATTCTAGTCCCTTCAGCGTTTACTGCTGCACTAATCCCCCACTTTTCAATTTGGCCTTTATTATTTCTGCTGGTATTCCTTTTCTGTTTTTTCTAAGTATCCCACAATATGCAGTGTTGTGATCCTGGAGGTATTTTGCCAATTCAATACTGCTGTACCAATTATCTGCTACGAGAAGCCTTCCAGCATTCAAAAGTGGTTCTGCCAGATCAACAACAACTGACCCTGAATGGTCCAAACCAGGACGTTTATTTCCAGATCCTTTGCCACAGTAAATTGCAGCGTTCCAAACGTATCCACTCATGTCGCATAGTTTGAACATTTTTATTCCATACTTGTGTCTTTTTCCTGGGTTGTATTGCCTGAAGAGAAGACGGCCTCTGTGAGAAATCATGGTTTCATCAACCGAAATTTCTTCACCTGGAATGTTTAGATCTTGAATGTTAGTGAAAACCATACTCACAAGTTTAGAAATTTTATGCAGTCTGTCACCAGCAGGAGCAGTTTCATTGTCACTGAAGTGCCAATTTTTCAAAATCAAAGAAAACCTGTTGTACGTCATACCTATATGATGAAATATATGATGAAAAAACAATTTCTCCAATTTCCAATAATCTTCCATATTGAATATTCCAGTATTGAATATGAGAGCCACATGTGGCTCTCGGACGCCTGACTAATAAAAATTCTTCACACGTTTTGCGAGTCATATATGTCCCACGGGTTTTCATACTGCCTATATATTTCTTTTAAAGACATAGTGAAAATATAAAAATAAAATCTTTGTATTATCAATAGTTTTCATTATATAGGGAAAACGTGTGAGTAGACACCTCTAATTTGCCATGAACAGTGAAAGGGTTAATTTACGATCTTAGTTTTATTGTTTCTCAGAAAAACTACACGAGCTTACCTTATGACTTCACCGCAGTTGCCTGATGGTAACACTGTCCTTCTACAAAGAACTTACGGAAGCTGTTCATGGGATCAAACTCGAATCCCACCACTGTGCCACCACTGTTGGATTTGGGGTTCCTTCTCTATTCTCACACTCTCTTTCTGAGGGAGGGGATCCATCATTAGAATTTCCTGTAGACAATTTGTGTAGCGCTGCGAATCATGTATCAGCTTTCAGAGCTAAGACCGATCAGCATACGTGGTATTACGAACATGGCCGATTAGCATACGTGGAATGACAAACTTGGGACTATCAACATACATGATATTACGAACCTGAGACTATCAAACTTCAAATGCACACTATCACTGAATACTGTAGCACAAAAACTTTTAAGGTTTTTTTCCACTGGACTGCACTTATTCACGGTTAGAAGTTACGAATGCGAACAGTGAAACACCGCGGCAAGTCCATACATGAAATAAGTCTCTTACACACTCACAAACATTGTCGGCAAGCAGTGTTTGTAAACAGTTTGCGGGAAGAATTGCTGGAACACAAAACGGGATGTAACTCGGAAAGAAAGCGATTTCGGGCATGTTTATATGAACTGTTTTCATTGTTTTCAGGTCCTGAATCCATCCTGAACGTGCGTCCCACATGTTATGAAACACCCTGTATATATATATATATAATATATATATATAAATTGTGAACGATTGTTTTTTTCAAATTCAAAATATCGAACTCCTAAAAAGAGGATTTCAGACTCCAGTGGGGTTTTGGAACACTGTCACTTTCTTCTCTCTCAAGGTCTTCTCTACCCTGACTCTCTCGACTCAGCTTTCTTATTCTGTCTAACTCTGGTGATGCGTTCAAGGCTTCCACGAGCGAATATTATTTCGCCCTAAATTTATTTGAGGATCGCCCTAAAAATGATCATATTACCCTAAAAATTATATCATGAATGTAAATATTACAAAACGTGTCATGATGGATATTTATGAGGTTTTAGCCAATAACTCCTTAATAATAAGCCTTATTAAAGGGACACGTTGCGTCGAAAACTGAGTTTTGAGTTATTTATGGCAAAAAGTCAAGCGAAAATTTGTTTTCGTCTCATGTAATGCGTTTTTCAATCCATACAATATTGTATGCACTGTATATATTGTATGTACTGCACATGTCCATTTCTATCCAAAATACTGAAAAGTCCTCAATTTCTACGTAACAATGCACCTATCTCTCAACAGAACACCTCGTCGAATTATCAGTAGACTGATGCGACTGCGAGCCAATACGTGCAGCACTTCAGCGAGCAGCCGGCGGCAACCTGTATCAGAATTCGATAGTGTTCAAACGGGTACGAAACATGTTAAAGACGAGTTGGCGCACGCGCAATATGAACAGCATCTGTTGCATCAGACTGCGACATTACATGCAAAAACATTATGTACTTATATTTTTTACTTAATGTCGTTTGATTATACCTTAAATTTATGTATGATATAATTTATCAACATTTATTTACTACTTTCTAGTGATACTACGATTACCCTACAATATGAGTAAAATACCTTAAAATATCATTGATTACCCTAGATTGTGAAATTTATGTTCGCCCTAAAAACCAGGTATTTTACCTTAAAGTGGAAGAACTGGCTGCGTTGCCTTTTTTATCGAGCAGATTTCATTGTTCCATTTGCGCTTTACACCTGATCTTTATTTTATTTATGAATGCACCTGCAACTTAAGAGACAGAAATTAATACATGATTTTGGTAGTTTTTAGAATTTCCTACCTATTCTACAGTATTCATCTAACTTCATTGGCCTATTTTCTGATATTAAATCTCTTACTTATATAAATCTGGTATTATTTGAAAACTAATTTGTCTTTAAGAACATGATTGGGCAAGACTAGAGGTGGGTATTACGTGACAAACAAACCTGATTGGTTGAACGTGAATGCGAGTATGAACAAACCGAAACCTGTTGTTCTGGTTTCGTGGTTCATGTCACGTTAGGGTGTGTCAATTTTAGTAAAGTCAACAATTCAAAAACTACTAATGCTCAAATGATGTCATATTATCTAGCAAACTCAGAAATATCTTTAGTGTTATTTAAAAAAGCCATTTACCTACTTATATTTGACCATAAAGGTTTGAAGTATAACCTAAATATGACCGTCGCATCGAATATCAATGTGCCATTGATATGTGGGGTCAACTTTGGTTATTTTTGGTGTGCAGTATGGTTTCTAAGTTTCACATAGTCACAAATGCTGGAGTTTTGATTGTGAATGCATGTTTCCGCTCCATTTTGACAATTTTGATTACTTCGTAATGTAAATATTGTGTAATTCAAATTATTCGAAATGTTATGTGTGAGTAGTATAACCGCAAAATGGACGAGTGCAATGGAATTGCAAATGTTGCAAGATGTTGCAAGAGTGCCGCCCCCTTTGTTGCAAGGCACCCATAGTGTCACCCCCACCAACCTTTGTTGCAAGGCACCCCATAGTGACAACCACCAACCCCTTTGTTGCAAGGAACCCATAGTGCTACCCACCCACCCTTTGTTGCAAGGCACCCAGTAGTGCCAACGCCCCACCCCTCTTTGTTACAAGGCACCCATAAATGGGGGAGGGGAAATGTTTCAACTTGGAGGCAGAGTTATCCCCCAAGCTGCAATGAACCCCGCTGGCGTAGACCTCTTTGAGGGATAGGATGGGACGGCTTCACCCCCCAAAGGGGTATATCTAACATAAGAGAGAGGAGAGAGAGGTGTTCGCTTGACAGGAGCCAAGCGCATATTAAGACTTCAGCCGAGCAGCCGTTGTCTTATATGTTCCTAATCAGCCAGTTGGCTTAGAAGCTGAGTTGCCAGTTTGCACTATTTATTTAATTAAAGCATATATTCTGGCTTAATCCGCCATTTTGCTTAGAAGGCTGAGTAGACAGTTTGCACTATTTATTTAATTAAAGCACATATTCTGGCTCAATCAGCCAGTTAGCTTAGAAGGCTGAGTTGTAGTTTGCGCTATTTACTTAATTAAAGCATATATTCTGGCTTAATCCGACAGTTGGCGTATCTGGCTGCGTTGCCAGTTTGTGCTATTTATTTAATTAAAGCATACATTCTGACATAATCCGCAATTTGGCTTAGAAGGTTGAGTTGCCAGATAGCGCTATTTATATAATTAATGCATATATTCTGGTTAACAAATCCGCATTAGAAACCAGCCAGTTGATATAATTAAATACCGTGTACAAACAAAAAGGATTAAATAAAACACCATTCCGTCATTCTGTTTATTTAGGCGAATTAAAGGAAATATATAGAAATACACATTGGAATATATATGATCAAAAATAATAATAGCATACGGACGATGAACATGTAATAAATATACAATGGAATGTGTATATATATATATATATATATATGTATATATATATATGGTCAAAAAATAATAATAGCATCACGAACGGGAAATATATAATAAAAAATATACAAAACAATTGTATTATCAATATATTAATACAGGAAAAATATATAGTTATATAAAATAATTAAATATATAATAAAAATTATACAAAACGTTGTATTATCAATATATTAGTAAAGGAAAAATATATAGTTATATTAAAAAATTAAATATATTGAAAATAATAATATACGAAACGTATAATCAAATGCATATTAGTACAGGAAATATATATATATAAAATAAAATAAATAAATATACACCATTTATGTTCTACGAGTTATATTAATAATTAAAAATAATAATACACGAAACTTATAATCAGTTGCATATTAGTACAGGAAATATATATATATATATATACAATTAAATAATTAAATATACATCCTTTATGTTCTACGGTGCAAAACGCTAACTTTGTACCAAAGTTTAGGATGTTTCTAAGAATCTAAACCTTTTAAATATGCATCCAGCTCTATACCATTCTCGCCTTGTTCATTCCTACATTCGATAAATCCGTCGAGCAGAGCGGTATATGCGTATTCAAGAACCGTGTCAAAATAAATCATATCCTTAACACGAGCGTCTAATATAGGCTTCAGCTTGCGGAATCCGACAATTTCAAACATTCTGTCGAAGATGAAACGGTTTCGCGTAGGGACAAGAACATTATCAGATGCGTTCTTCCACATCATTCGTATATCAATGCATGGCTGTTCATTATTTATACACAACGTGCAAACAACGGCATACGAGGGAGCGTCACTAATCTGCTCTCTTCTTGTATCTACACCTGCAGGTATTTTATAACGGTCCTCTTCCCACTTCTCAACTATCACAAAGACTCTATTCATCTCCTCAACACTTAAATAAATAACATTATGTTTGCTTGCCTTGCCTGCAAATCGTTTCAAGTACATAGTTAATGGTGCCGGTTTTACGCCTGAACACGCGCAATGACTTCGTCACGGAGACATCATACGAGGCGTTGAGAATGCTTCTCAAAGGAAATTCCATCGTATTCACACGTCCACTCGTTTCAAGCTCTGAGATGACTATGAGCCACAGGTGGACGGATCGGTTCGACGGGCGGAGTGAGTCACGCTGATAAAACGTGTACGGGCTTGTTCGAACTCGTTTGTTTCGTGATGTACACGGGTGCTATAGGTACTTTTGATGAAAGGGGAATAAATGATATGCATGCTTCTCCGCACAACCAAACCCGTGATTATCGAAGAACTAATGTAAGTATTTTTGAGGTTAAGAACAAAACACATTGTATTTTCATTTATTAAATTGCAGAAAACATGTACAAATCGGAACCAGTGTCCGTTAAATAAGTCTTAATGGATACATTTTACAGTTACAAATGTATATACAACTTTACACAACATTGATATACACCTTTACACATTACAGGGGGTGCTAACATATGGGAACCTTTTTTTTGTCTGTCTGCATACACTTTTATCGTTCATCTCTCTGTCGCACAAATCGAATAATTTAAAAAAATTTATAAATCCCTTCCCACGTGACATGTGCATGAGAAATGAAATGCAATACAGCCCGCACGTTTCAGTATAATATCCTTGAAAACGATATGGGTTCCAAACAATCTCATGCACATGTAATTGCGCAATAAACTGTACAATTACCGAATCACTCCATGGCTGAAATTCGAGTGAATCAAAATAGTACATTCTTTCCCTATTTTTAAAATAGATTGCAAACCAACGAATCCCCTCACCCACGACAATGTCGGTGTTAACGATAATCCCGTACCAGTTTCTCGTACTTGGCAGCTTCACTATTTCATTCTTTCCAAACACACCGATAAAATTTGAGCGTGTGAAATGGTCACTTTTGATTACTCTCTGGAGTGTATTCGCGTCCATTTTAAAAGTCTGTGACCACGTTCCTGAAACGATTAACTTCTATTAGTGCCTGTGATTCGAAGTACACGAGTACACTTATAGGCGCGTCTATAAGCTTGGCAAATTCTAACCTGACTGAGATATTCCCACTCTGCTGTGGACTTAAATGCGTATTTGCGCCAGCACACAAGGCAGGCGTAATAACAAATGAATAAATGTTAAATTTTTCGACAAATTCTTTCTGCGTTAAACCAAAACCAAGTTTGTCACAGCGCCTGTATTATGAGCCAGACTACTATATGCTCTCTCGCAGAGAGGGAACACAGCGTCTGATGAGTAGTCCGTAATCATGGTCCCTCCCAAAGCGATGCATTTACGTATAGAGTAATATTTTTAAGGCCGAAATTCTCGAATTTAAAGGCACTCTTTTTATATTTTCCATTCGTCGAGACGTAGTCCTGCATTCCAATTAATATCCTTTTACGTAGGACTCCAAGGGCCACGTTTTCTAGTTGCTTCGAAGCCAACTCGGCGGGCACCGTGTATAGTTTCATCTGTACCCTGTTAATTGGGTATTTTCCTGTGGCGTGTATTAAGACTTTTTCAATTTCTATTTGCTTCGGGGAACATAATTTCACTCGGTGTATACGCAAGTACAGTACGTCTCCATGATGTGAATCACAACGGGCTTCGCGCCTTCTTCTTGATTAGACCCCAGATTTATGCAGATCTCAGGAATCGTGCGGGTAAGCTTCAACTTCATATCCACCCCGTTCATAAGCAGTTTCTCCTGGAATGTGAAATCTGTATGAAGGTCCAAAACATTCGTATATTTTTTTTAGAATTTTTAAATTTATCCTTTATTCCATTTTCATCTTTAGTATGGTAATACCCCGGCGGTTAAAAAGGTGTCCTTCGCTTCTTTTGAAAAGTTGAGGACATTTTCCAGATAGGCTCGTAGGTGGTAGTACCCCGTTCCTGCCGAGATGTTAACCTGGTTTAAATACACTTCACACTGGCTGAATATGGAGTGTAAAAAGTTGGTTTCAGGGTAGGCAGAGTAACTATCATCGCAGTCCGTTCCATCAGAATGGGCTATACGCAGTTTAGCGTACATGTGCATGCAGCTCGGGTCAAAAAAGTAAGGGCCTGAGCTGGGTATCACGAATTCTATAGGGACACTGGGAACTAATTGTGTTTAATGGGTTAATTGTAATAAAGTCGCTATGCTCAATAGAGACCTGAGTGGGGGGCATATCAAAGAGGGACAGTTCCGATTTACAGCATTGTGAACTACACGGATGGATGAAACGCGCCATGACGAGTCAGAAATAGTGCCACCTCCCTCGACAAGTATTAGTCAGCCTATGATTCGTGAGAGTAGTGTCCTCAGCTTATATCAGTTAAAAAATGATCAGCCATAGGTTTCATACGCTTAGAGCACTTCTTTTTTATTTCCTTTTACGTTTAGCGCCACGTGATGATAACCCCTTCTTCCTGACAGATCCCTTCTTTTCGCCACCACGCATTTTTCTCTTTGCCTCTTTGATGATTTCATTTTGTGTACGTTTTAAATGTTTTTTAGAGCTTCTTTAGGCTTAGTTCCACCCATTATGTCTTCTGCCGCGTTAAAACCTGTTTGTAACGCCTTCCGCCCTAGGTACCTGGCACCCCTTTTCAACAGTGGGACAGCGGTGTGTAGGATGGATTAAAAAATGGATCCAAATCCACTCCCACGCTGGTACCTCAACCCTCGGTAGACTGAATGGGCTTCGAGTCATTATAAACGACGAAAGTGTAGTTTCACTATTAAGCTCCCATCACCGAATGGGAAATTTTTTCCTTCAATCGTTCTTATATATATCGAGATGTTGGTTAATAGATTAGACGCAACATTCACATAATGAGGCTTGTCATATGTAATGCTGAAACTTTCCCTCTATGGTTAGGGATGTGTGCAATGCGCAGCAGGCGTGCCTGGGTGTCCCCAACAAATTTGTGCTCTACGATATTGCTGTAAATATAGCACATGTCTCGGGGCGGAGGGCTTTCACCCAATTTCTCCATCTTTATTTCATACATTAAGCTGGACAAGTCATGCTGTGCCTCGTGAATGGTATCTCTTTGGAGAGCTGCGCTATATCGGCCCTCAGCCATAATTGTGAACAGCTCTTTATCCTTAATATTTCTACTAAGCGTTGACTTTAACTTCAATGTGCATGCAGGCGTGTCTATGTTTACGACTTCAAAAAGTAAATCGTATGTCAGGTACGACCTTTCAAGACTCTTGTTCAACCCCGTCACAATGTCCATGGCTGTATCATAATGCCCGATTCCTAGCGATACATTTGTGCTATAGTACCGTTCCTCGAATCTTCTAAGGATCAGACATATGATTTGCTCATTTTCAAGAATTACAAATTTAGTGGATAACTGGAGTTCACATAACCCCACCTCATACGATTCACGTTCAAATTCAATGGGGCCGAGGAGTTCTGCCATAAAGTTGGCAAGGGTGTTGTTAGGGTGTACAGAGAGGGACGAGGATGAAGGGAGTGTGACGTAGAATTGGTTAGGCGCCATGTTGCATACTAATTAAGCTTCATTATTGCAGCAGCTTTTATATAGGTGTTGAAGCTTTCTGGGTAACCCAGCCATTTCACCAGGTACATTTTTCTTTCCTGAACCTTTGCTGCCTAAATTTTTCAATTTTAAACACACTTTTTCCTAAATTAAATGTCACTTTCTGCAACTCCTCGCGGTAAAAGCCTCCAGCGATCTCTTCCCCATTCAAATCTTCAACGTAATACATCATTATCTCACCTTTAGGTCTCATAGCACGAACTTTAAAAATCTCACGTGTCCATCCTTGCTCAAATCCCTTCGCGAATTTATTTCCCGAACGTGATAGCCTTACATAATCATTGATTTTGAAATGTGTAGTGTGTGGTGGTGGTGCTCCATCTCTTCTCACCTCTGGCAGCGCACCTCTTTCTAAAACTTCGTTAGGTTGTGCCAATCGTACGATGGTGTGAACGGTTGTATGATGAAGCCAATGAACCAGAACGTTTATATATCTGTATGTGTTTTTGTGTAAAATAGCGATGCATGCGTCCTTTATGGTACGTTGAACTCTTTCAGCTAAAGAGGCCTTATGTATAGAACTGCTAGTGTAACTGATATTAAACTCTGTCAGCATGTTCTGAAAAGCGCGACCTATAAATTCTTTCCCCATATCCGTACAAAAATAGCCAGGAACCCTTTTTCTTTTAACATCAACGTTTTGGTCGCTTTAGCAACTGTTTCAGGCGATTTATTTTTCAGGGGAATTAGCCACAGATATCTAGAGAATACATCTATTATGAATAGGATGTAGCGGTATCCATTTATACACTGAATATCTTTGCATGTCTGTTAAATCCGCCTGCCAAATAGAGTCAATCGAATCAGCGTTGTCTTGGCCGTTTTAAACCTTTTCTCACCGGTTTATGAAGTGTATAAGCATCCTGTTCCCGCAAAAACTCTCAACATCTTTTTTCCTTACACCGTAAACACCTCTGTACAGTCTATTAACGCCACCATAGGAGGCGGGGTTAGAAATGTCATAATAGCCTTTACTTAATATGTTAGCCATTTGCGTATTTTAGAGAAACGTGGATAAGGCTGCTGGCCGTTTGTTCTCTTCTTTCTCTTCTTCAGAGTCGCTGCTGCTGCTGGGGGCGATGGCGTACTCAGTTGTGACATATGCGAGACTTGATCCAAGTCTTTTATCCTATATTCAGATTATCTATCAATGTTTTGGGGACATTTATTTGTTGTAGTCTTGTTTTAATATGCTTCCATCCTGTTGGCGAGGGTCTGTCCCACATTCTCACCAGATCATGAACAATATCAACGATATTGGATCCTTGTACCCTTTTTCCTTCAACAATGACCTCGCCTTTATCAGCCCACTGTATGATGGGGTCCTCACTCAATAGATTATAAAGACGTAAACCTTTATTCCTCATTGTATGTGGGAGGCTGTTTTTTCAGCACATGTTCGATGTATTGTGCTCCGTTGCTCTTTGGTTGGTCATCTCTAACGTCGGGGCCAGGTCCTGTGTCGCCATGCTCAGCACTACTCGCGCTGTACCTAAAAACCAAGGGGAGCTCTGCAAGATACTTATAATCCTCGTACTTATGAAGAAATTTCTGCAAAGCCTCTTGGTACAAGATTCTTTTCTCATCAGGTGACTTTTCACTGTTTAATAGGGCTAGCAACTCGCTTTCCATTCTAACAAGCCGTGTCTGGATCCTTTGAACTTTGCAATGAAGCATACACCTCGTGCGGAATCACAACCACCTTCTTCATTATATTAATCTAGTCAGTAAAGGACCCCGAAACTAAAAATAAGATGGGTAGGAATGATCATCCTCTTTGTACAATAAAGCGCATTTCTTACCCACTGTTTGACTTTTATAAGTGAGCGCTCGTATTATTTTCTTATAACGACGTAAGCGATCCTTCTGAGAGGGTTTCATTGGCACATTCCATTTTATAACATTAAGAGAGATTTCACAGATGCATTTTAAAAAGTCAGAGTCAATATTTTTAACAAACATCTGTTGCAGTGGCCGGGGCAATCGTTCATAGATTTTTATTAATGCACGGTATTTCTTTAGCCTATTTGTCATTCTGGAATATACACCGTTTCAGGCTCGCTTGGGAATATATTCATTCTTAGAAGCACGCTAAACGTGTTTCGCAGGTGAAAGTCACAAAGCAAATATCCATAACGCTGGTTTGTGGCCTCTATAAACCTCCAAAAACTCCTTACGCTGATTCGGGAACATTTGATTGGCTAATGCCCCAATTTGTGACACATCTCTACGTTGCGCGAATAAGACTAGATATTGTGTATTTAGCGACACATCGTGCATGTATCTATTTTTGAAAAATAGATTCTGGTTGATGAAGAATACGCTTATGTTAAGATGGTGGGAGAACACTGTAAATGTCTCGGCAAACGTTTTATCCATTTCCAACATGAGATCGTCAATTACAAACGACTGTATGTCATTTCCTTTAACGAATTAACGTCATATACCTTTGTGGAACAAATTTCATCTTGGTACTCGTTGAACACTGATGATACGTCGAATAGCACCATATTACTTTATGCACAAATTTTGAGAACATCTCCCCCTTTCTTTAATGATTTTAAGCATACAGTTTTTCCACATCCTGTAGGGCCAGATATAATACATGTGGATGGGCTCGTGAACCTGAATTTTTCTACAGATCCCATCTCTAACACGTCACACCCCTAAGTGGGTCATTTACAAAATATTACAAATTTTGAGCGATGTTCCTTATATTTTGTTTTCTTCTCCCACAGAACCGTGAATGACGACGATGTACAGCACCACATCATCGATATCACAGACGAACCCGTTGACGTGCAGCTACAGAACCCTTCCCCGCCGACGAGCCCTCACCAGCGACACCTGTAGCACGCGCCAGTTCAAAGCGGAGGCATGATGAAGAACCCTCCACGCCGTGTATAAAGCGCGCCAGGATTGCTCCAGTTGTTAGACCACCAGTAGTAGAGCCCCAACCCTCAACGTCTTACGACACAACCCTCCACAATAGTACCTTCCTCAAATATACCCCCTTATTCGCTTGGGAATATATTCGTTCTTAGAAGCCCTAAACGTGTTTCGCAGGTGAAGGTCTCAAAACCAATATCCATAACGCTGGTTTGTGGCCTCTTTATGAACCTCCAAAAATCCCTTTCGCTGATTCGGGAACATTTGATTGGCTAATACCCCAATTTGTGATACATCTCTATGAGTTATTGCCTTTATGAAAGTAAATATGTCTGATGATGTTGATTAGGATGTTTTCTGAGTTGATAGGATACTTGAAAATTACTCAATAAAAAAAGAACAGAAACGTTTTTGGTCTAGTTATTTGAATCCTTTCTGTATTGATATCCATCATTATCAAAGTACGAAATTGACGGAAGATTTCTTCTTCAAATTCCATTTGACGTTGCTGACAGAAAACAAGTGAACATAACAGTACGAGGAATTTATTCATTCGTTAACTGCCGCACCTGGAGTGAAGGTTTGTTTCTCACTTTCGTTCTTAATTTAAGAGAGTTTTAAAACATAAGCTTATGAAGTATAAAAGTTTTGACCAAAGTTAGGAAGTAATTCCTCTTCATGCTTTCATTACGATATAACTTATATACTGTATATGGCCACAAAAGTAGAGAAATTGCGAGGAAATTCTTTTTTTTTCTCGGAACTGAAAATTATCAAAACTTAATCTAACCTAACTTTAAAGGTCAGACTACTACGTATATGGTAGAAGTGATTAGATTAAATTTACTCGCATGAGGTTATATTTAACTGAGATAAGTTAGGCGTAATGGGGCTAAATTAGATTAGGCTAAGTATAAGTTTAAATAGGTTTCGACGGTTTTCATTTCGATGATTTCCGTTTCGACAAAATGGCGGAATTCCTGCAAAAATGTTCATTTGTTCATTCATTTTAACGACTTAATTTTTGTATTTTATCCCCAAAAATATATATAATATATACAGGGTCTGTCAAAAAAAACTAAGCCAATTTGAAATATCTATAAAATGCACAATTTGATGAAGATTTCAAATATTTTTTTACACTAAATAAATAAAAGGCTCATAAATAATCTGTGATAATTTTATAACTTTATTTTAAATATTTTAGGAGTTATGCGGTTATTTCTACAGATTGCGAAAATTTCAGTTTTTCTCATTATGTAATATCTTCTTTTTTCTCTTTCAGAATTTGTTTAGATTTAACAATTTTCGTGAATACCTGTAAATATGCCATTCTCACATGAAGATAAAATAATTATAAAGCATTATAGAGTTCAAAAAGGTTATAGTGCAAGGAAATTACTTTCTGAATTCGATTATAAAGGATGGACTAGATCAGGTTTAGATTACTTATTGAGAACTATCGATGAAACAGGAAGCATTGAAAGGAAGGTTGGTAGTGGGCGACCAAAATCAGTTAGAGTAGATGAAAATATTCAGAAAGTGGAGGAACGTATCCTTAGTCAAGAGGATCGACCTGGTAGCCACATGACACCTGCTCAAATATCAAAACTAGAAATATCAGAATCAAGCGTAAGAAGGATTATTAAATCTGATCTTCAATTTAAACCATTTAAAAGAGTGCATGGACAAAGATTGTCAGAAGTAAACTGTCAGAAAAGAGTTGAGAAATCCAAACGTATTTTACGTATAATAACTGAACATAAACTCTCCAAGACATTTTTTACGGATGAAAAACGTTTAACGGTAGAGCCACCTAGAAACTCACAGAATGACCGGGTTTATTCTGATGTTGCGAAGAAAAATGAAATCCAAGATGAAAGACTGTACGCAACAAGGAGTCACTTTTCTTCTAGCGTCATGGCTTCTGTTGGAGTGTCCAAGTTGGGAAAAACTTCAATATTTTTTTATTGAGACAGAAGTGAAAATTAATGATCAATATTATTCAAATACCCTGCTTGAGAAAATGCTTCCAGAAATGAGAAACTTGGCTAGTCAAGGTTACTTTATTTTTCAACAAGATGGTACAACATCACATACTGCCAAAACAACCATCGAATATTTGAAAAAGAATGTGCCTGAATTTCTGGAACCGAATAATTGGCCACCTAACAGCCCTGACCTAAACCCTGTAGACTACGGAATATGGGAAAACTTGGCAGAGAGAGTGTATAGGAACAGAATAAGGGATGTCAATCATTTGCGTGAGTTGATTATCGCAAAATGGGCAGAGCTCCCCCAAGAGCAAATAAATCGAGCAATAAACGAGTTCAGACCAAGATTAAAAAAGTGATAGAAATGCAAGGGAATCGTACTGAACAGTTCTTTTAATTTTATTAAACTAAAAATTATCTACAGTATATCGTAAAAAAAAAATTTTTCATGTTAAGTAGGAGAATCTCACTTTTTAGTTAATTATTAATAAAATTAACAATTCTGAAGATATCGTCATAAAAATTTAAAGGGTAATATGTGATTACCTATACTTTATTGTGTAAAAAATTCAACTTAATTAGATAAATGGTTTTGTTTTAATAAAGGTTTGAATTTGGCTTCATTTTTTTTTGACAGACCCTGTATATATATATATATATATATATATATATATATATATATATATATTAATAATAAAAATAAAAATAAATGAATAAAAATAAATAAATAAATAAATAATGATTATTTTGCTTATTTAAAAGAGGGAAAATATTGATTATTTTAATAAAAATATTAATTGTTTATGTGAATATTTATTTGATAAAAATGTTTAATTAAACAAATATTTAAAATTAAACTTTTTATTATTTGCAAATACATTTTCAGGTCGGAAATTTTAAGAGATTGAACCATCTTGGAGAGGATTTGTGAATAAAAATGTGTTTAGCTCGTGAAAACGTTTGTTTGGGCAGAAATGCCCTTCAGTCATCGGTCAGCCATGGAGCTAAGGTGATTTTTTGTGTTACGGTATACAGTTGTTGTAAATTTAGAAAAGTATTACGTTAATCCCCCACCCCCTCGATTTACCCGTTTTATCTAAAAGAGCTTTCGGTATAAATGAAGTTAGTAAAGTGTAGTGTATAATCAATCCCCCGGTTTCCTTTACATTGTTCAAATTATAATGGTCTCCACTCGGTCACTTCCACACGTATTTATAAAGTACAGCGAAACGAGAGTAAAGAGAACCATAAATGGAAGATAGAGAGAAAATGAATAGAAAGTAGAGTAAATAATGAAATATAATAATAAAGGAATAGGCCCTTAAAGAAATAAAACACAACATTTTGGTGGCAAGCGACGTTCCTTTATATAAATATAAGGGCTTTCCCACGTCGCTTTATATTTCGGTCAAAATTGTTGCTACCCGTATTATAGCATTAATACATATTCTGGTTCGATTATTTATATAGCAAGATGCATTGTGTTGCCCCATTTCCAAGCAAATTTCGATTCTCATTCCTTAACAATCATTGTAGCTGTTTTTCATGATGGAGCCCATCATTTTCAAAATTTCTTCTCATAGCGAGCATTTTCGTAATTTTCGCGGTGAAATTTTTTTTTTCTCTTTTCGTTAGAGTCTAGATTTCCAAACCGCTTTGATTCAAATTTTATCTGAGTCGTCTTGTCGATAATGTGGAGTCAAAATTAGAGTCGGAATTCGAGAGTTGTTTCCTTTTCGCGTTGATTTTTATACGGAAAGGTTTGAGTGTATGGTGACGCATTTTTAGGTAATGAAAAAATGTATATATATATAAGCAAAATTTCCCAGATTCTATTCGAGTTTTTAAGATTATTTTTGACAGGATGTAAATAATGGATTTACGGGCATCGTTTGTAGTTTTAGTTCGCTTTATAATTTTAAGTTAATTTGAAGGTTTAAAAGTCGAAAAATATTCGTTAAAGACACTAATTTATACTGGGTTAAATTCGGACTGTTTAATGTGCTTACCGTATATATATTGCGTGAGACTTCAAAATAAGCGAAATTTGTTTAATTGAAATAGAGAAATTTTTTTCATAAATTCTTTTGATAAATTAATGTTTTTTACTCTTTATATATATATATATATATACACACATATATTCATCAATTTTTATATTTTTTTAGGTGTGCTGATTGTTATTTTTTCATTTTCAGGACAAATCCGTGTGATGTTTTGTATGGTTAGGCTGCGTATATTCCTCCGCTTGTTTAGGAATGTATATTTATTTTCAATATATTTCGTGAAATTGGATCCAATAAGTTGTCTAAATAAAGAGTGATGTGGTGGTGTTTTATTTAATTCTTTTGGTTGTATATATAAACGTTATTATTATTATTATTATTATTTAATTATACAAAATGGCTGGTTAGGCCTTCTAAGTCAACTGGCGGGTTAAGCCAGCTGACGGATTATGCCAATCCAATAATTCATCCTTATGCTATTATGATTTTTTATTGCATATATTCCTTCGCTTGTATAGGAATGTATATTTATTTTCAATATATTTCGTGAAATTGGATCCAATAATTTGTCAAAATAAACAGTGATGTGATGGTGTTTTATTTAATTCTTTTGGTTGTATATATAAATGTTATTATTATTATTATTATTTAATTATACCAAATGGCTGGGTAGGCCTTCTAAGTCAACTAGCGGGTTAAGCCAGCTGACGGATTATGCCAATCCAATAATTCGTCCTTATGTTATTATTATTTTTGATTGCATATATTCGTTCGCTTGTATAGGAATGTATATTTATTTTCAATATATTTCGTGAAATTGGATCGAATAATTTGTCTAAATAAACAGTGATGTGATGGTGTTTTATTTAATTCTTTTGGTTGTATATATAAATTTTTTTATCATTATTATTATTTAATTATACCAAATGGCTGGTTAGGCCTTCTAAGTCAACTGGCGGGTTAAACCAGGGCGTGTCAGAGGTCACCATTTGTGGAGAAACGGTTTGTTTTTCGATCTTGTATTCGACCGAACGAGAGAGAGAGAGAGAGAGAGAGAGTGAGAGAGAGAGAGAGAGTTGAGGTTGGAATGTCAAACGTTTTATGGCAGTAGCAGTTTGCCTGTACATTCTCGTTTGTTGGGAAAGGAAGGGATTTTGTGATATTGGAAGATATATTAGGTATAATTCGCGTATGCTTGAGAGACTGAAATAAATTGACCCGCATCTGTGTAGTATAATTTAAAATGCGTACCTTATCTCGAATCTTTGAAATCAGAGAACCGCCAATAAAGAAATAAACATGTGTGTGTGTGTATATATATATATATATATATATAGTCACGGCAAATAGAACTGGGATCTTTCCATATAAACTCCATTGTTAAGCTGCCCCAGTTTAATTTGCCAGAGTGGCTCTATACGAGTGACGAAATAATCTTGCTGTTTCTGGCAACTTGCCAGGAAGCAGAGCATGAGTATGGGATAAATCAGCGGCTCTCAGTATGCATGTAGCAGTTGTGGGGAGTGTTAATGCCTTTACCGCTCCAACCTACAGTATATGGAAAGGTCCCAGTTTTATTTGCCGTGACTATATATATATATATATATGTATAGAAACGACGTAAGTATAGAGGAGTGTTCTGCACACGAGGAAGAGAAATAACGAACAAATGAAAAATGAGGTAACCGCCCGGGAATCGAACCCAGGATCTTCCGATTGCCGGTCAGATATGCTATCCACTACACCACGGGCCTCGATCAGTCAGAAGTCGTAATTCTCCTACATAGGGCAGAAACCAATGCCTTGAGAGGGCACCCTCGCAAATCGTGAATATGTACATTTAACTGCAATGACCACGCAGTATATTAATGTATAGAAAAGACGTAAGTATAGAGGAGTGTTCTGCACACGAGGAAGAGAAATAACGAACAAATGAAAAATGAGGTAACCGCCCGGGAATCGAACCCAGGATCTTCCGATTGCCGGTCAGATATGCTATCCACACCACGGGCCTCGATCAGTCAGAAGTCGTAATTCTCCTACATAGGGCGTGGTCATTGCAGTTAAATGTACATATTCACGATTTGCAAGGGTGCCATCTCAAGGCATTGGTTTCTGCCCTATGTAGGAGAATTACGACTTCTGACTGATCGAGGCCCGTGGTTTAGTGGATAGCATATCTGACTGGCAATCGGAAGATCCTGGGTTCGATTCCCGGGCGGTTACCTCATTTTTCATTTGTTCGTTATTTCTCTTCCTCGTGTGCAGAACACTCCTCTATACTTACGTCGTTTCTATACATTAATATACTGCGTGGTCATTGCAGTTAAATGTGTGTGTATATGTATATATATATATATATATATCAGGTCATCCCATAAGTAATGTCGTTTTTTGCGATAGATTAAGTTTAAACTAGTCCTACTCGGTTTAAGCATAAATTTTCTGAAGGTTATATCTAAGAGGAGATCTATCGTGTTTCGCTACATACTTTACAGACCTTGACCAGTGAAGAAGTGTGTTTTGCTTTATGTGAAGAGCATATCAGGCATATAATGCTTTACGAGTTCAAAAAACGGAATAGTGCTACTGAAGCAACGCGAAACATTCAAGACGTTTATGGCAACGATATTCTGCATGTGAGGAAATGTCAAAGATGGTTTCAAAAGTTTAGGAATGGTGACTGCTGTTTGACAGATGCAGCACGCTCTGGACGCCCTGCTGAGTTTGATGATGACCTGCTGTTAGCCGCACTTGAAGAAGACTGTTCAACATCTGTCGAAGAATTGGCCCAGAAACTCAATTCATCCCCGTCCACCATCCATTGACATTTGCAACAACTCGGGAAAGTGCCTAAGTTAGGAAAATGGGTGCCACATGAATTGTCGGTCGACAATCTGAGGGTGCGGGTAAACATTAGCACAGCTCTTCATTCCCGTGAACTCCAAGATCCGTTTTTGCACCGTTTAGTGACTGGTGATAAAAAGTAGATACTGCACCAGAATGTTAAGCGCAGTGGACAGTGGGTTTGTGCCGGAGAACCAGCGACACCATAGCCAAAACCAAATCTTCACCCTCGGAAGGTGTTGCTTACTGTTTGGTGGGATAAAGGTGGTATAATACACTTTGAAACCTTACCACACAACCAAATAATCACCGCTCAAGTCTACTGTCAACAACTGGATCGTCTGAACACTGCACTAAAAGAAAAGAGACCTTCTTTGGTTAATCGGAAAGGAATCGTGTTTCATCACGACAACGCACGTCCTCATACCGCTCGGATCACTTCTGCAAAAATTGAGGAGCTTGGGTGAGAAAAACTTCTACATCCTCCATATTCTCCAGACCTTGCACCTTCAGATTATCATCTCTTCAGGAGTCTGCAAAACTATCTTGACGAGAAACAGTATACTTCCTTAGATGACCTGCACACCAGTCTTTTTACGTTTTTTGCCTCAAAACCGCCTGAATTTTATAAACATGGCATTGAAAAGCTTGTAGGACGTTGGCAGAGTGTCAATGATTCCGATGGAAAATATATACTACATTAAAAAGTTTCAGTTGAGTTTTTTTTTTTGTCCTTCAAATTCCGATCTAAAAAACGAAATTACTTATGAAATGACCTGATATATATATATATATGAGAAAAGTTCAGAATGGAAGTGAGAGGGTGTTTATGGCCCGCAATTAAAGTTTTTGTTGTTGTGGAAACAGATGTTTCAAATTTTATTTTTAAATGTGAACGAAGATATATATATATATATATATACAGGCCCGGATTTAGCTATAGGCGAACTAGGCGATCGCCTAGGGCCTCGCTCTAGCCGTTTTGCGCGTTCTGTCCTGATATTTCTTGATCCGAATTGTTTCAGTTTTATGAGAGAAAGATGCAAAAGAGGCGGAGCTTGTGATGTCATTGAAACCGTTGCTTCGTTATCGGCGTGGACCGTGAAATTCGCCTTCTTTCGTTTCGTGTCTTCATTGAGGAAAGTTGTGTTATATGCCACCTTTCATTACACTTATATTTTGTTTACAAGGATTATCTTAGCGGTTATATATTTTATGTAGCATTGCATTTCTTCGGTCCTCAGTGATCTTAAGCTTGTTGTATAAATTTATATTCCCTTTGAAGTGACCTTTTTATTATTACAATTATTATAATAAGCATTACTAAATGTATTAATGAAGATACATTTAGGTGTCTGTCTGCATCCCGCAATTGCCTATAGTCTAATCTTTTGCCACTTTTTATTAATTCTTTTATGTTAGCACCCTTATCGTCTTCATTATGGCATCTCGAGATCGCGACCGTGGTAGAAAACATGATTCAGGAGCATCCAAACGTAAAAAACGTTATGCGGCGGAAAAATCATTAAATGCTCTTAAAGGATCTTTGAATAAATACTTCAAGAAAGATGAATATGCAGGGTATAGTATATCTGTCGAAAATGAAAATTCTGATAAGGAAAAGGATTGTGATGAACTTCCTAATGAAAATGTTAACAAGGAAAAGGATTGTGATGAACTTCCTAATCAAAATGTTAACAAAGAAAAGGATTGTGATGAATTTCAAACCGAAAATGAAAATCCAATAAAAGAGCCAACAGAAAATAGGCCTATGGACAGTGAGCCCATGTCTCACTCATTCTCATTAATTTCAGATGATATTGGAGACTGGTCTTTACCTATCAGCCAAAGTAGCCTACATTGTATCATTCGGAATGAACCGTTTCGAGTAATAAAAGATAATGAAGCTTATCCAATTGACGACCAAAAGAGGCATTTCAGTTCAGTATATTATAAACGTATTTTAAACAATGGTGAGACGTATGAAAGACGGTGGTTAGTTTATTCTGAAAAGCAAAACAAAGCATACTGTTTCGCCTGTTACAGTATCTATTCTCAAAGGGTGGTGTTAGGACTTCTCTCAGCTATGGCGGTTGTTCAGACTGGAAAAACTTTAGCTCAATTTTACGTTCCCATGAAAATAGTATATTTCATAAAAAATGCATGATGGAATGGTTGGATTTTGAAATACGAGTCACTACTAACAATACATTAGATAAAATTGCTTTAAATGAGATTGAAAAAGAGAAGCAAAGATGGAAAGGTGTTTTAGAAAGATTACTTGCAATAATTAAATATTTAGCATCTCATAATATTGCTTTTCGTGGTACGCATGAAGAGATAATAAGTGAAGATATAAATAAATGCGGTAATTTCCTTGGGTTAGTTAAATTATTAGCTAAATTTGATCCAGTTATGCAAGAACATTTAAATTTAATGATAAGAAAGGAAATAAAGAATCATTATTTGAGTAAGACCATTCAGAATGAATTAATGGATTTGATGGCAGATTGCGTAAAACGAAAGATATTAAAGGAGGAGAAAAATGCTAAATATTTCGCATTTATTTTAGATTGTACACGTGATAATAGCCATATCGAGCAGATGACTATGATATTGCGATATGTTAACTGTAGCAGCGGAGAAATTGAAGAACATTTTATTACTTTCTTACCTGTATTGTCAACGACAGGAGCAGATCTATGCGAAATAATTTTAAAAGAAATACAAAAGCTTGGCTTGGATATTCAAAACTGTTGGGGTCAAGGGTATGACAACGGTGCTAATATGCGGGGTGAAAAAAGTGGATTGAAAACGAGAATACTAGAAATAAATCCAAAAGCTTTTTTCACTCCCTGTGGATGCCACAGCTGGAATTTGACTTTATTAGACACCGCTTCATCTTGTAGAAGAGCAGAAATATTTTTCGGACTGATTCAAAGATTTATACCACGTTCTCACATCACCAAAGCGATGGCATTTACTAAAAGAAAAAACCAATATTACGCTGAAGCCTCTTTCCGAAACTAGATGGGAATCACGCATATATAGTGTAAAGGCTGTTCGTTTTCAGCTGAAAGAGATTTACAAATGTTTGATTACTTTATCAGATGATGATGACTGTGATGCTAAACTTAAAAGTGAATGTGATTCCATAATTAATGAAATTATGACGTACGATTTTTTAGTCTGTCACTATATGGCACGACATTTTGCAAAAAGTTAATGTGATTAGCAAGTTATGGCAGAATAATAACATCCATTTAAACAACACTATTGTACATTTGGAGCAATTTAAAAATTGGATAAATAATTATCGTTCAGCTGGGTTTGAGTCTGTACTTGAAACAGCCAATAATTTAGCGGACAGTTTAGATGTAGAAAAACAATTCAAGAAATGTCGCTTTCGGACTGCAAAGAGAAGACAAGATCATGAAAAGGAAAACGAAAATTACAATAATCAAATGGAATTATTTAAAGAAAATTATTTCAATGTTATCGTTGAAAAAATTCATGCAAGTACCATCAGTCGATTTAAAGCTCTTAAACAATATGAAGAAAATTTTGGATTCCTGTATGATATATTGGGCCTCAAAAACATTACTGATGAAAAGCTTTTGATATACTGTAAGAATCTCATGGTTCAGCTTAGGTTTCATGATTCAAGTGATATTAATGATTTAAAACTCTATGAAGAACTTAAAGTACTTTGCAGGTTTATACCTGAGAAAACAGATCTCGGAAATGCCCTTGTTTATATAGTGCAAAAACAACTAAGTGAGATTTATCCTAATGTTTATGTTGCACTTCGAATAGTATTAACCATCCCAGTTACTGTTGCTTCGGCTGAAAGAAGTTTCTCGCGTCTCAAACTTATTAAAACATATTTGCGTTCCACCATGTCTCAAGCGAGATTGCAATCATTAGCTATGTTATTAATAGAAAACGATATAACAAATTCATTAGATTATTCTCAATTAATTGAAGAGTTTAGCTCGAAGAAAAGTAGAAAAGCATTGCTGTAATATTCAAGGAGCATCTGAACCAAATATTAAAGCATTAATATTTAGCCTGATAAGTCGATCGCTCACTATTATAAAAAATGAAATGTCAACATCTCTTATACATCACATATGAAAAACGTTTGTATACTATGGAAAGTCCTTACCTATAATACTGTATTATATAAATCTTAGAAATCATTGTCTTATATTTTCGATACAAATCTTGATTCATATTATAATTTATACTTATTTGTATGGTTTATTTATATTTCTTATGCAATTTCCATGCGTGATTAATTTGGTTTGGTTTAATTTTTAAGTGCTGGCATAGTTCTCTCTATGCGGGATTCTAATATTGCTGGTATAGTACCGATAATTAAGTCCATATTTTCATATATATAGGCCTAGGGCCTCGCAATTTCTAGATCTGCCTAGGGCCTCGCAACTTCTAGATCCGTCCCTGTATATATATATATATATATATATATATATATATGAAGGAATTAACGGGTTTTACATTGATATAAAATAATTTAAAAGAATAATTATCAGAATTGCTAGAGGCTGAGTTAATTAATACAATTTGATGTGATTATAAATTTTGTGTACAATTCTTGTACTAATTTTCAGAATTTTTGAATTTTTAGATGAACTTTTTTCCGGAAATGTACATATATAGGCTCGCCTTTGCTTTCCGTCCGAATTGTTCATTCTGGTGAAGCTTTACACTCCATCTTAGACCTACTTTTAAACGGGTAAGTGTATATATATATATATATATACATTTAACTGCAAACACGCAGTATAATTAACGTAAAGAACGACGCTTGTATAGGAGATATTCCGCGCAAGACGAGAGAGAGAGACGAAACAAATGAAAAAAATGAGGTAACCACCCGGGAATCGAACCCGGGATCTTCCGATTGCCGGTCAGATGCGATAACCATTACACCATGGGCCTCACTCTTCCAAATGCCGTAATTCTTCTACATACTCGCAGAAACCAATGCCCCAAGGGGGCACCTTCCGCATGCCGTAACATTATATACATTTAACTGCAAACACGCATTTTTTCATTTTTTCATTTGTTTCGTTCTCTCTCTCTCGTCTTGCGCGGAATATCTCCTATACAAACGTCGTTCTTTACGTTAATTATACTGCGGTTTTGCAGTTAAATGTATATAATGTTACGGCATGCGGGAGGTGCCCCCTTGGGGCAGGACAGGAGGAATTATCCAGTTAATGACCTGATTAACAACGGCATTGTTCCAGGGCTACTGGTTCAGTGGAGAAAGGCCAACGCTCTATTCACAGGACCTGTATTCAACACTGAGGTCAGGATCAGGGCTAAAAAGAAGGCACTGTGGGATGAGGCAGTGAAGGTGTCTATTGGCAATGTGAAGCTAGATGTCAAAGATAGGTTCATGATGAAACTGAACAAATTGGTGGACATCCTGACCTGTCACTGTGTGATCAGGAGCTGCAGTGAGCTTGGGTGCAACCCTGTCTGCAACAGTGAGGTTCACATTGACTGCAGCTGCAGGAGCGAGCAGAAGATACCAGTGCAGGAGCTTGCCTTCATTAAAGGTCAGAGAGAAAAGGTGGGTAGTGTGGGGGCGCACCAGATGGGTCTAGCTGATCACCCTGAGACCAGGAGACAGGAAGCAGTGCTGCAGAGACAGGAGCAGAGAAGGAAGGCTGAGGAGAAGAGGAGGAGGAAGGCAGAGGAGTCAACCAAGAAAGAAGAAGAGTTGAGAGAGGAGTCACTGCTGGAGATGGAGTTGGAAGAGACTGGAGATATACTGGAGGAGGCAGGGAGGAGAGAGGAGGACGAAGACTTCATACCAGAGACTGCGACAACTTCTTCCTTGCCTGTGGCTAAGAAGAAATACAACACCGAAGATATCACCAACATAGCTCTGGCTAGCTTGAGACATCACACTGGGCTGAGAGAGACTGCAGAGATTGCCACTGCTGCCTGGATTGATGCTGGTCTTATCACAGAGTTTGACACAGCGCTGGTGATTGACTACAACAAGGTGAGGAGGGCTCAGGAGAGACTGACTAAGGAGCTGGTCAAGAAGTTTGATGAAGAGATTAGGGAAAATGGCATCACCTGTATCTTCTTTGATGGGTAAAGAGATGACACCAAAGTGATGATGGAAGCTGAGGGCAGTGACAGGCAGTTTCATCGCCTCATTAAGGAAGAACACTAGACAGTGTGCAATGAACCAGGTGGGAAATATTTGTGGCATTTTGTACCAGAGGAAGCTGCAGAGGAGAGAAGTCATGCTGAGGTCATTGCTGATCATCTGGTGAACTGGCTAAGAAAGAGAGGAGCAGACCAGACCCTTTTGGCCATAGGAGGTGACAGTATTAATGTGAATATTGGCTGGGAGGGAGGAGTAATGCATTATGTGGAGTTCAAGCTTAGCAGGAAGTTGGTGTGGATTGTCTGTGACTTGCACACTTGGGAGCTGAGTCTCAGACACCTGGTGACTGCACTGGATGGCAAGACATTGAGCAACAACAAGTAGTCTGGGCCCCTAGGGAAGATGGTAGACACTGCGACTGAGCTGGAGATCAACCCAAACTTCACGAGGATCACCGTTGGTCCTCCTCTACCCCATCTCAGTCAGGAGGTAGTCGAGGACCTCAGCACAGACCAATCATATGGCTACAGAATCATCACTGCCATCAGATCGGGAGAGGTACCTCAGAGTCTAGCTCTCCTAGAGATTGGGCCAGTCTGTCACAGTAGTTCGGTCACCAAAGCTCTAAGGTTCTGCAGATTGTGGATTTTCAAACATGGGCTGAAGGGTAGGGACCTGAAGAATCTGAAGATAATTGTGGAATTCATAGTGGGAGTCTACATGCCAAACTTGTTCAACATCAAGTTAAATCACAGCTGGGTGGAGGGTCCCAGGCATGTACTGTACCAGCTGGAGCTGCTCAGAAGTCAGAAGAAGGAGGTGATAGGAATAGTGATGCCTACATTGAAGAGATCAGCCTGGTATGCACACTCTGAGGCTGTGCTCCAGGCCATGCTGTGCAGTAGGGTGGATCGATTTTACATTTCTTTCGATTTCCATATTCTAATAGAGACAAACACTTGCGCATGCATGAGCAAATAGCCTCTGCAAAATCTTAGCTTAATAGGTAATCATCTTCTGCCCCCGGCAGAGCGATGAAAATCATATTTTAGTAGTCAAAAACGTATTTTTAAACCCTAGCCTAGAGTCATAAAATTTTGCGTGTGTGTTATTTCATGCCTAAGCAACGATATAAATGCTATGGGAAATATATAAATGCATTATTTAAGACAAAGAGCCGATCTGAAAATATGTATAATTATACATACAGTATTTTCAGATCGGCTCTTTGTCTTAAATAATGCATTTATATATTTCCCATAGCATTTATATCGTTGCTTAGGCATGAAATAACACACACGCAAAATTTTATGACTCTAGGCTAGGGTTTAAAAATACGTTTTTGACTACTAAAATATGATTTTCATCGCTCTGCCGGGGGCAGAAGATGATTACCTATTAAGCTAAGATTTTGCAGAGGCTATTTTCTCATGCATGCGCAAGGTTTTGTCTCTATTAGAATATGGAAATCGAAAAACATGTAAAATCGATCCACCCTACTGCGCAGTGAGGTGGAGGAGGAGAGGATGGAGGCAGTGAAGAGGATACTCGAAATCAGAGGTGAAGGAGATGAGGACAGACAGGTAGGAGACTGCAGTCTCAGACCCAGGAAGACTCCTGACATCAACCCAGATGCCACCAAACTCTCGGAGCTTATTGACTGGAACTCTGGTGTGACTGAGCCTCCTCTGACCTGCTCCCTCACCACTGCTACAATCAAGGAGTTTCTGGATAGACCAATGGAAGTTCTTGCATGGCCCTCACACACACACAGTCAGTAGAGAGGTGTGTAAAGATGAAAACTGAAGCAGCACAACATGTTTACTCACAAGAGAGGAGAGGAGGGAGGCGTACATCAGTGGCCAGGTGGCCAGTAGGGAGCTCATATCCAGGAACAAGAGCAAGGCATACATGGCATCCTTGGCAAAGTTTAAGAAACCTATCTATATTTCTAAGTTTTAATATTGAAATACAATCAAAATGTCTATAATTGTATGTATGTAAAATGTAGTTATATATGGCATCCTTGGCAAAGTTCAAGAAACCTATCTATATTTCTAAGTTTTAATATTGAAATACAATCAAAATGTCTTTAATTGTATGTAATGTATGTAAAATGTAGTTATATACAATAAAAAACATACTTGCAAAAATTGCTGATTTTTCGTAAACTTCAACTTCAAATATAAGTAGCTAGGAGTGGTCAAATCTAGATTTTAAAGCCATATTTCGATTTAGCACATAAAAATGCATCATTTGTTCACTAGTAGTCTTTGAAAATCTAAAGATTTCACTTTGCTCCCTAAAATTGACACACCTTAATGTCATGTCCTCTTGTCTAAATTCAGAATAAGCCCATTTCCTACCTTTTACAATGTATCTATTAAACGTAACTTAGATTTATACATTATGGATTGTTATTTTATATTCATTAATATATCTCGATTTTAAAATCCCAACAAGGGACCTTTATGTCATAATTTAATGCAAAATATTAATTTATTGCATTGTATAAATATAAATTGCCTTGGATTTTGGGATGAAGCCCATTGGAAATAGGGAAAATTATCATAGATGGAACTAAAGAACAAAAGAAAATGTAGGCATTGGGCCTGCATATCACATAGACCAGAACATGAGGCCTAAATTAGCAAAAAACAAAACGTAAGAGAATGTATTTTTTCATACCCAGGTTTCCATCACCGACGTCATCAAAACCATTTCGAGAAGAAAAGTAAAGAAAATACATAATTATATGTTTGTTTGATTTTCCGTCTGCTAATGTAAACAAAAAAAAACAACAATGAAAGGAAATTTTAACTCGCAGCTCGCCTATTGGGAAGCACTGCTTTAGGCGAAGAAGGTGTGTCAGTCTTTCTACAAGTTCTGAGTGAATAAATTAACAAAACAATAGGATTGGCCTATGGCAGTGAAACAATTAATTACAGTGGATTTGCTTGTGTTGATTGATTACAGCAACAGATACCTTGCATATCGTAATAGCCTATCAACAAACGAGAAAGTCGGCAACCGCAAATGATTGGAAGATCTAGGTTTATCATACGCCGATTTAACAAAACGCAAGGTATGTTGCCAACAGGTATTTTCTCTCTTTACGATGGGTTATGCTAAATACCAAAGGTAAACTAATTTAATAATTTAACAAAACTACTTAAGAAGGTGTTTTGAAGACCTACACATACAAACATACTTTTTAACGAAAAAGCATAGGCGTTTTATCGCCGATCAAAGCAATAATCTGATCGGAAATTTTCATCGGATCGCTAGGATGATAGGCAATCCCACATAGTCCTATATTTTTTTTTTCAAAGTTATAATACATAGACGTGATTGGGTTTACGTCTCCTAAATTAATGTGTAATCGTAATGCAGAAAATTTAAAGGGGAATTTTATCGTGAATATCAAGCTTTATCATATATATTACAAAATCTTACGAGATGATAAATTACAATGCAATCAGGAAATGGTAGCAAAATACCAAAACGAAAGTGGTGAGAGAGTTAAAGTAATTGTTCAAAGTGCTTTGCTTTCCCCTTCGCCTCCAGGTAGAGCTGGACACGTTGGCTCATATTTCGAAACACGCACGTCACTTCAATGGAGGCAGTACTTTACTCTTGACAAAGAGAAATCTCTAGTTTTAATTCGTCTAGAATGCGTGTTCTGTTCGTTTACACGACATTATAAGTCTGCCCGATAAAATTTTTGTAGCCTCGGAATTTTTACAAAATGTACACAAATTATATTATTAATGTTAACAATTTTTCATCATTTAAAAGAGAATACCATTTATAAATAGAAATAAATAGTCTTAATTATTTTTCCTATAGCTCTGAGCCCCTATTACATAAGTAAGTCATTATATACTGTAGGTAAGTCATTATGTCTAAATAAAAAACAATTATATATGAAGCTTACTTATTAATAAGGTCTAAATAACGACATAACATCTATTACTGATGGTGCACCGAACTGTGTACATTTATATACATCGTTAATAGTCAATAAAGTTTTTAAATTGCTTTTCTAAAGTCGGGATTCGTCGTTGGAGTGGAAGAAGAATCCAGAAAACGTTTTGGAACGAATTTCAAATTTAAAACTTTGGAAAAATGGAATCCGAAAAAGATTTAAAGTTTTCAATTGTAATCGAATTTTCGTTTTTATTTTCATTTGAAGCCAGCATGAGGTCATACACACTTAACTGTGTATATATATAGCTAGCCTCGGTGGTGTAGTGGCTAGCGTCACTGACTACGAATCCATCGGCCCCGGGTTCGAGACTCGACGGCAGCCGGCGCGCAGCAAAACCCAGCTGTTCATCCTTCCACACAATAAAGAAAGTGGTTGGTAGATAAATGGGTACCCTAAGTGGCTAAGACGCTGGGCTGCTGATATGGCGTGGTTCGGATTCCACGTTAAACTGTAGGTCTAAGGTGGAGTGAAAAGCTTGACCTTCGTCAGAATGAACAATTCGGGCGGAAGCTAACCAAAGGTTATATATATATATATAGAGAGAGAGAGAGAGAGAGAGTCCCCCAAAAATGTGCCCACTATTCTAATTATTCGCATTTAAAAGTGAATATATTTTTTGGGGGGCCACTATATATATATATATATAATATATACAGTGTGTATATATATATGAAAATTATTTCACGAAAGTAACACGTGAATAATATTTATGATGAAAATAACCACGAAGGAAAAAGGAAACACAGAATGGTGCTCAAGTGCTTTCGTCTAATGAGTGTTCCTGAGGATGTCATTAGACGAAGCGCTTGAGTACCATTCTGTTTTCTTTTTCCTTCGTGGTTATTTTCATCATACATATATATAAAATAACACGCATGACCACGCTTGGTTTTTGTATGACACAGAAGTGCCCCTACCAGGATTCGAACCCAGGACATTTTTTTCATACAAAAATCTGGCGTG
Organism: Bathynomus jamesi; assembly: GCA_023014485.1. Lineage (NCBI taxonomy): Eukaryota > Metazoa > Arthropoda > Malacostraca > Isopoda > Cirolanidae > Bathynomus > Bathynomus jamesi. The sequence goes on along the minus strand of JAJOZX010003200.1, from coordinate 4,835 downwards.
TTCATACGTGCTATTCTATCTGGAACCCTAGTGTTATACCAGAGAGACTTAAACTAAATGCTGCCATCACTTCGAGTGCGGGAGGATTAACAAAAAACCTCTGGGCCTTCCTCAATCGATACATAGACAGGTTGTTAACTTTTATCCGGTTGCAGTGTGATGGTAGTGCTCGCGATTATTACACCGGAGTTTTTTTTTTTACAGCCAATGTGTAAAGCGTAAAGCCTACTCAAATGTTTCAGGCATTTCGCGTAATGTGTGGAACCCTTAATAACAGGTATTAAATATTACTAACCTAACCAACTTTCCCAAAGTTATTAGTCGCTTTTTCGCATCAGTGTCGTGATCAGTGTTGTAATACCACTTCCCGTCGATCAGCGAAGTTAAGCGACATTAGGTCTGGAAAGTAGTTGGATGGGAGACCGTCCTCCGCGTCCAGATATGTAATGACCCGTTGTCGGATCGCACGTAAAGCCAGAGATGGGCAGTAATGTATTTGATAAATACTTAAATTTGTATTTAAATACTATATTCATAAATACATTTTTTCAGGGTAATTAAATGCATATACAGTTCGCCTCGCTTTCTGCGATTTCTCTTAAAACAGTACAAAAATTCACAGTTATGCGACTGGCCGGGTTGGATGTGCGAAGCTTGTGCGACCAATGTAGGCGCGCGCGGACTCCGCTTGCAGTTGGTGCGGCTGGTCAGCACGCTTCCCACGGCTTTCATTTTAGGTAAAATACCCTAGAATAGGGTCGCTTCCTCAGTCTCCCTCACCCAGTGTCGCATTGTTCATTGTTGTGTGTGGACTTACCTTACTCGCTCTCATCTTATAGTGTGTGGATTTGCCATTACTGTTGACTTTAGTGCAATGGGTATTCAAGTAAACACCTTCTTTTATGCAGGAAGGAGGGGCCAAGGGCAAATGCCCGCAAAAGCGCCCCCCACTCAATAGGAGAAGAAAAGAGCCAAAATCAAGGTCCAGGGTTTTCGAGATGCCTAAACACTGCGTTTGAAAGATTGGGAGTCATAGAGAGGGGGGAAGGTGGATTCAGGAAGAGTGTTCCAGAGTTCACCGGTTGAACAGATGAGAGATTGAAAATACCGATCAACTCTTGCGTTTGAGTTGAATAGAAAAAGAATGAGAAAGTGTAGAAAGTCTGGTGCTCCGTGTTCTCCTTAAAGGAGGAGGCATGCAGTTAGAGAGTTTAGAAGAACAGTGTCCGTTATAATAGCGATAGTAAAGAGAGAGTGAGACAACACTGCGGCAAAGAGAAAGGGATTGAAGACAGTCAGTAAGAGGCGGGGAATTGACGAGACGAAAAGCCTTTGATTCCACCCGGTCAAGTACGGCTGTGTGGGATGAGCCACCCCATACATGAAAAGCATACTCCATACAGGGGCGGACAAGACCCCCGTACAGAGACAGCAACTGAACCGGGGTGAAGAAATTGCGGAGGCGGTACAGCACACCTAACCTCTTAGAAGCTGTGATTTCTTTTAATGTTTTTTTATATAATGTCAGATGATTGTTTTATTTTATTAGGTGATTTTTCATTGGATTTGTTATGAAAGAGTGTTAGAAAGGTTATTTTGGAGGGGGCGGTCAGGAGAGGGCTTGGAACGCATCCCTATTAAATACATGTAATAAATGGCTCTCTTTATGCGAACTTTTTTTGGAACGCTACCCCCGCATAAAGCAAGAGTGACCTGTACATTATTAATGATGCATTTTGTAATTATAAATACACATTTTCAAATAAATTTTTAAATATATTTGCCAAAAATTTTCACTGTTGAGAATCAGCTAGAGACGCTTGAAACAAAGATGCTCAATATTGCAATCCTCTTCTTGCCGCAGTAACTCAGGTTTTTAAGACTAGATTTTCTCACTATTTGAATTTTGAACCCAGAGTTAATGATGCAGTTGTCGCAGCAGTCTCTCATCCCTTCTTCAAACTCAGATGGGTAGGTTTGAAAAAGAGTTGGGATTACCAGACGACGACAGCAACTGTTCGTGATAAGCTCATCAATGTGGTCAGAGATATGTCCGACGATATGACTGACCAGCTCACCTCTCTCCTTAGAAAATGATGATGAGTATTTTCACTTTGATAAGACACTATCACCACAATCTGGAGAGTCAATTCCAGACATGGCCGTCATCAGATATCTGAACGACGCAGATACCAACTTTTCCTGCCTGTTCAACCATAAAGCCATTCAGAAGGCCTTCATCAAGTACAACACTACGTTGCCGTCATCAGCTCCAGTAGAGCGTCTTTTTTCTTTTGCCGGAATGATTTATTCCCCCAGGAGAGGGAAGCTGTCCGACGAACTTTTTGAGAGCTTGTCACTGATGAAGACGAACATGTAGTGGAATGAAAGTGCTTAAAGGCTTAGGTCCGGGGTGGATAGAATTTTTTTTCATTATTGGGAGTATTTTGGTCTGTCATGATTTTTGTAAATCGAGAATTTAATCATTTTTCCTGCAACTGTTTCAAACTGTACTGTGTTATGGTTATGATTTATGTAGTCCCGTCTTTCTATTGCCTCTCTTTGGATTGCCTTTGTTGCGGATAGGAAGCCTCAACGATTACAGCAATAATAGACACTGAAAAATGGAATGTATTTAGATTGTATTTAAAAAAAATTTTGAATTAACGTATTTAGTATTCAATTACATTCCAGTTTAGAGTAATATGTTTGGTATTTAAATACAATTTTCTTGGTATTTAGTATTTAAATACATTTTAAAGTATTTATGCTCATCTCTGAGTAAAGCTGTAGGTCCCCTCCTTTAAACGACCTTAGATGGTTGTGAAGAATATTAAACCACCACAACATTACATTTTATTCACATTTCGTGAAATGACTGAAGGGTAATAGTGAAAATGAGAGAGAAAAATAGTTTTTACTGGGTTAAAATGTTTGCATATACTCGTATGTATAACGATGAATGTTTTAGGTGCTGAATTGAACGTGTTTGTAATAACTGAACATTTCACGAGTAACAGAAGAACATGTTCTGTAGAACAAATTTATGCCCCTACCGGTGCCAGTTTTCATAATTGAACCAAGTCTTGTTCATGAATATAATTGCAAAAGGTAAGGAAAAGAGTAGCTTTCACTCGTGCAAAATGTGAGATTTCTTATTGCCATGTTTGCTTTGTCATATATTTGTCGCGCGTGTACGGGCCACTTCCCCTTCGCGACTTTCATAAAGAATGCACTTTGGACGATCCAACGAAGGTGGTCCTTTTGGTTAAGCTCGGCCTTAGCCGTAGAGCATTCGAGTAGCAAGAATTGAAAATAGTTTTTCTACCAAATTTTTCGAGGGAGTGAATGGAAACACTCCCGTTCTCAATGGGAGTCTTCTTTCACTCAAATGATTTTACTACACGAAGTTTATACAGAAAGAGGCCAGAGGAAGGAGATGAATTTACAGCCTCTTACGATTACCGCTGATGGTTGGGAATTTTATAGGAAGGAGGTTCGACCTATTTTGACAATGGCTCAGTCAAGAATTTATAGGAGGAGAGGTTCGACCTCTTGCAACAACAGCTCAGGCAGGAATGAAATAATTTACAAAAGATGCTAATTTTGCAAAGTATACATTTTTCATAGCACCACAATGTCGGGGTTGTATATCGAGTACATTCCGTGAACATTGTTAAATACATTGCAGTTCTGATACACTATAATTGCGATTACAATTCACATTCACGTTCAGTTAATTACACATTCAGTATAACCCAAAAAACACGACCATTGACCTTAATGGTTCTTCACCCGTGTTGCGGGCATGTTTTATATATACACACCGGTTTGCTGCTGCAGGTGTATGAACCAGTAAATAGCCTTGTGTCCATAACTGCGAGGGTTGTTTCTGTGAATGACGACTAAGGTGTCTTTAGGCATGAAATTGTTCTTGAATACCCTAAAGCACAATGAGGCGATCGTGGTTGCGACTTGCAGTGGATTGCAGTTGAAACGGTCTATGTACATCCTTTGAAAGGCCTGGAAACATACTCTAAGCACGCTTACATTCATCAGTTATATTGTAAGGATTATCTTCATTAAAAGTGTTGTATCAGCGGTCAAAATCTTCACTCACTATCACTCATGTTGGCGTTGTTGAAGTAATGTTTGGGGGAAGGTAGTCCTACGTAATTTAAAGTGTCGCTATTGAGGAAAGTGTAAGGGAAATACCTTTTTGAAACTTCGGCGGTACGCCCATTACCTTGGGTAGCCTGGCTAATTTACAAGGTGTGAATAATAAAGTGTCTTTAAACTGTACATTACCTCTTATTTGCATTTGTATAAGTTTGTTTCCTCTTTTCAAGAGATCGCCTGTAAATATCTCCGATGACTCGTGCTCAAGCAGTTCCTTATGAAGGAACTGTGTATCAAATTTTGCGCCTTTATGGGCAGGAATATACACAGTCATTTTTTTTAACTTGTCCGCTAACTTGACAACATAGGACACAAAGAGCTTCACAGGGCTGTCGTGTGCGATCGTTTTAAAAACATTTGTCCGTTTGCCACGTTTCTGACACTCATCACACTCCGCCTCCATGCACTCATCGCATATAGTCTGACTTACAAGTAGATGTGGGATAACCTCTGGTTTCAGCAACTGTATTTTTTTCTATATCGTAGTACACAGTTATACAAGGTCTATTTTTAGGCTTAGCATCTTTTATATAACATACATGCTTTATACCATCTGCCTTATATTTCTCATGGCATGTAGGACAGGAATTTCATCACATTTATCTTGACTTTGTCCACAATTATCCATCATATGGAAACATACCACATTCACAGAT